>OY282586.1:5344230-5944230 GCA_958298965.1 Chrysolina haemoptera | reverse complement strand
GCAGCTGCACTTTGTGTAGCTGGACCAAAATTTCTCGCATCTTCAACCACCGTATCCGTAAGACATAGGTAACCATGGGTTTGAAGATCGTTTGGCATGACGAGTAGATAATTTTTGGTTTCAGACCTCATGTCTTTTCAAATGCTCTGCGGCAGCTTTTTCTGCTGTCGTATGTAGTGGGTGAATCAGGCCATAAAATGTGACGAGAGTTCATCTTCAGGATATCACTTTCAATAAATTCCCAACAAGTATTATTGTGTAGGATGAAAAATTATGTGTAAACCACGATAATAAAGTGCTTTTTCAGGCCTCAAGAAGTCCATATCTTCGTTCGCCCTAAAAAATGACACTTTACCGCCTAGGTATACAATATACTATTCTGATTCACTTTTTGAAAGTGGATTATTTCAACCTCTCCTTGATTACCTACCAGTATTGAAGTTATGACATTAAATATTGCATTGATTATTCCTACCGAGTTTACAAAAATCTCCATTTTTGTTAAACCCTATGGTGACGAAACCAATGACTAAACACCACTTGAACTTATAATATCCAACCAACAGTTTCAGGTCGATTCAGGGTGAATATTTTTCAAATGAACACAGTGAAAATGATGCTGAAATTCGCCAAACGTAAAATAAAATTATGAGAAAGGATAGGAACAAGGACAGCAGACGTTGAGTTCACTTCTTCATATCCTCGATCAGTACCTTGGAGTATTCCAACATTTTATCGGCCTGCTCTAAGATATCGAGGTAATTCGCCCATTCTTTCGGAATGTTCTTTTCCAAATTCCTGATATTATCAGGGATAGGCACCGTATATTTATCCAACGTCAAAATTTGATCCCGCATCAGTGGAAATTGCTCTTCTCGGTAAGATATATCTTCTTTCAATTGGTCGAAAAGAAATATAGCATACTGCATCTCGTCCAATGTTGAAGGTTCTCGCAATATTCTGAAAAAAAATTAGCAAATTTGGTTAATGTTTTCAGCAGACTTTAAAATATCAGTGTTAAAATATTTCATAACCTTTGTGTTTGTGCTGATCTCAGATCAATAGGGTTTTTTATTGATCTGAGGTGCTGATTCATTCAGAACATCGCTGTGAGCATGATGTTCCACAAGGTTCAGTCACGTGCCCTATATAATATGTTATTGTGTGAATAACTAATATTCTTTCAGTTACTTACTCTTCGGTGTTGTTCCTGATGTAAAAGTAGAGTTCATTAAGATTCTCTTCGGTCATTTTGAACAACAGAGCGCACAATTTCTCTTGCCATTCGATGCAGTGCTCGACGATAGCACGCTTCAGTTCGGCACAGTTTATTTGCATGAAATGGACGGCAGAAACGGTCTCTTGAATTTGCACGTTATTCGCCATTTCCGTGTAGCGGCCGATGTTCGAATCAAACAAAAGGGCGCTCGGGTGTTCTCTTTCGTATCTGGCGATGAACTTCAGTTTGTCCACCTCCCACAGATCGCGAAACGGTTCCCAAGTTTGCATGTAGATTTTGATTTTTTCGACGTTCACTCTCACCTCTAGAATACAGAACGGTATATCGAATAATAACAAAAGGAACCAGATCAATTAGTGATTTACACTAGACATCTGGTATTGCTCTGGAAGACACATTTAGATAATTCTAACTGATCCTTCGTTGCAATACCTACTAGTTAAAGTGCCCATCGGCAAATCATTTTTTATTTGAAAAAACGCCCCGATACAAAAAAAGTCACAGAGGAAAACGATGGTAGACTTGGTCCAAAGAATCTATATTATACAGAAAGTTTCGCCGGCGATTTTTACTATCATCAGGACTGAAAACACTCGATGCAGATACATTCCGTAGCCACTATAGCGAAAGGTCACAATCAACCTAACTCAACCGTATTTACTTCTTACCTTGATTTAACTTCGTCTGTAGTTCCTGACATTGCAGATCTTCCGCAATTATCTCGCTATACGGCTTGAAATTTGCATCGGCGACATGAAACTTGTCGTTGAGTCTGGGTAACGCTGTCAAAGCCTCAACCAAGCTATTATGAATATTAGAAATGACCGTAGCGACTTCTACCAGAGACGGCTTGAACTTGATCTGAAAATGAATTTAAATCGTATATACGATCCTGTTTCGAATGTACTTAGTACTACTCACCCTGTTATCCGTCAAATTAGCTGTGAGTTTTATCAATGGATTCGGTTCAGTGGTGCCATCGCCATGTAAAGCTTCGTACATGCACTCCAACGAGTTCTTACAACAAATTTTCAGAGCCTCCTCTATGAGCCGATCGAAATTATTGATGTATTTGATCCATTGATTAGCCATCTACAATTGATCGATTACGAAAATATGATTATAACGCATTGTGAACATGACAAGTTCTTTGTTATTGAAGATAATACATGGGGTCTTTTTCAAAAACACCGAAGAACATAATTTATCTAAAAATCTGCCTTCTGGCTTTCTTGAGTTAGATTAACTGGAGACCCAGATATGTTCAAACTAGGGTCTCAGTAATAAAGAATAATTGTTAGCACCGTA
The DNA here is from genome assembly GCA_958298965.1 of Chrysolina haemoptera. Lineage (NCBI taxonomy): Eukaryota > Metazoa > Arthropoda > Insecta > Coleoptera > Chrysomelidae > Chrysolina > Chrysolina haemoptera. Next base: position 5,941,682 of record OY282586.1, on the reverse strand, counting down.
TTTTCAGGTATCCAATGACTTAGTTATTCATACCCATACATAGTATTTTTCCACAATTTCGATTTTCGTTCACAACGAGGTTGTTCGTGTTATATTGTTAAATTGAAATAAACCTCTCAGATAAAATATCTCTCTCTCTATTGAAAATCTAATTATAAAAATATCTTCGATTATTGGAGCATTGAGAAGATGTCCCAAATTAAATCATAAAATAGCTAATATATTTTTATATTCCCATATTCTCAGTAGAATCAATTTTAATATATATTTTTGGAAAAACGCCCCCGAAACAAAAAAAGTCATAGAGGAACACGATGGCAGACTTGGTCCAGAGAATCCATACAGAAAGTTTGGAGAGAGTATCTTTCAGTAAAATTTTTGCCGATCGGCACTCTAACTAATACAGTCCAGCTGTTCAAGTTGTGTCTGTTGATAAAATATATGTTGACAAAAAAATCATCCCGTTGGGAAAAGGAGCTTATTGAATCATCCCTTGTGGATGAAAATTAGGTGAAATAACTCATTCTACTCGTTCCATTTTTCAATGATATCTCAACAAAATAAAAAATTCAAGAGTCCCGAATACTCACGGTTCCCATGTTTGCCTCGAAGCCTTCAAAAACCAAAATTATGAACTGGATAATCTCTTGATACGAGGTGACGAGTGTACCCAACACTTTTTGCATATTTCTTGTCAAATTAGTAACCAACTCTTCGATTTCGAAAGCGTAGCTGGGTCGAATGTTGATCAAAGGAGTGTCGCAAATTTTTTCGCAAATAGAAACTATCTGCAGGTTGCAATTCTTGTAGTCGTCCACGAAAGCTTGAAGCTGAAAATTCAAAGTGAGAATCTTTTTATGATAACTTATCTCGAGTCAAATATTCAAATCAGTTTTACCATAAATATTCAAATTGTAGTATAAGTGTGAGAGATTTTTGCTAAATGTTCGAACAGTTAGTTTCGAATTTGATAATTACAGTGAATGTTGGTGGTTTGAAAAATAGATACATTTCTGTTACAGATACAGAGTTCCCACAGAGATTAATATGAACCGTTATGCGCCATTGGATTCATATTTGCTGCTCAGCCTACAGTGAGAGCGACATTTTCAGGAAATTTCAAAACTTTCGGATTTATTATTTTTATTTTCGCTTCGTTGCCTGGGCTATAAAGTTCTTGGTTTCTACGCAATCATAGACTAGGACGGCGTTTCTGGACGTTTCGTGAAACACACTGATAAAATATTTAGATGCATAATCAGACCCGGATTGGGAATTTTTTTCGGCCCGAGCTTTGTGAGGAACCGGCCCATCGATGAAATAATTTAACAAAGTTAAAAGTGACTCTTACCAGTCTAACCAGACAAATAAAAACAATTGATTCAAAAATATTTATTCACTCATATTTAGATGTTAAATACTTAAAAATTTAACAGAAAAAGTCTCATATTCAAAATATATAGTAACAACTATTTTTATTGCATATCTGGTATAGGTAAAATACACTTTAACAAGAGAAACATATACAAATTAATGCAATAAAATAATACCTGTAATTTGTTATTAAACAAAGTATAATTCTATTCATAATAGCAGTAACTGAGTGAGAAGATTACTCTTTTTAGCAAGTCTGTCAATAATATTTTTATTGTCCAATGCTAAAAGAATATCCTTTTCTATGGACGTTAAAAGAAAAGCTTCTAAATGTTCTTGCGATAGACAACTTCTTAATCTGTTTTGTACATATTTTAATTTGGAAAAGGTGGTTCGAACCATCAGAAGCATGCGCAATTTCACAGAACTGTACGCATTCTTTGAGTTCTGTGGGACTACGCATGCTTGTGATGGTTTCGGTCTGTTTATTTTGTGAACGCCTCAGGTGAACGCGAACAAACCTTTAAATAGCTTCAGTTCGGCGGCCCACGCACCTATGTCTGACTATGGATTTGTCGCGGCGCTATTTACGATTTCAGTGGCGTGAAATTTTGTTTCTGGAATAATTATTCGTGTTTTGTGCTTTTTTTATTACACCTACACAATATACCGGCCTATTTTACCCCAATTTAGATAGGCCCACCGAGATTTTCTCGGTAGCTCGCCGGCCCAATCCGGGCCTGTGCATAATAAGTGAACTCACCTCTGCGGTAATATTGCTACAGTCCGCTATATATTCATCCCCGATATCGGCTCCCCAAGTCAGTTTGCCCAGTCCAGGCGAAATTTTTCTCTCCACCGTCGTGATCAGTGGTTTGAACAGTAAGCGCTCGTCATCTGACAGCGAAGAAATGATTTTGTTGTAGTCAAGTACGACGTTCAAAACGCATTCGTAGATGAAACGTATGGATTCTGCTCTCTGGTAAACGGATTTGACATACATGGGGATTTCGTAGTTTAGAGATTCCCAGTAGTTGGCTTCGTGGAAAATTCCCAGCAAAGATCTTTAAGAAATTCAACAGTATCTAAATGGAGATATCTCGTGCAAAATGAACAAACTCAAATCTGTATTAAATTCTATATCAATATTCACCCGTTCGAATATACCTAAGAATGGTGTTAATAAAGATAACTAGTGCAACTGAACTCGCTCCTCAACTAGTGATTACCCAATCAAATATTGAGATCATTAGCAACTGAACCGAAGCTGAAAAAGGTCATTACCACCCGTGAAAACTTAGTTACTGTTGGAAAAAATAGAATTTATATTTATCAAATGATCCAGAGTCAATATTTTATAACGATAGTTGAATGTTGTTATTAGTATATATCAATGCAAAATACTTGTCACTGTTGAATATATTCTCTGAGACCTTTCACTTTTTAATTCTTCTTCTCATTACTATCTTCATGTTATTTCAGTCAAAATGCGAAAAAAACATAGGGAGTAACTTTTCTCAATTTTCATAATAATCTTTTGCCACGTAGTGACAGCTACATATCTATCAATTTATTGATCGTCCATTCCAAAACAGATGTTTCTCAGAACTGCGTGTTCCGAAAATGTTCAAGAATTATGTCAGTCCAAATTCACGTGATAAATGTAGCTTTGGAAATGGTCTTCTACATTGTCACCAGTCGGCCAGAAGTTATGAAACTTATAAACAATAGTCGTTGGTTGATTCAGTGTGTTTTTAACCAACTTTTTGTGCGTACTTTTTCTGCTTTTGTAGACACTTCCATCAGATTCTCTACCTTCGGTAATGTAAGAAAGACCGCTTATCTCAAAATTAGTCAATTGTAGCCTGATGACGGATAAATATTCTCGTAATCCGAAACGGCGTGATAATAAAAATGTTATTGAACTAACTTACTGGAAGTCCTACATACTACTGGTACTCATTTATACCTGTCAATGTTGCATTCCAGAAGTCCAGGCTTCGTTAAGCTTTTGCACATCAACGGTCGATTAATCCTGGCGTTGATATCTTCCCCTATGCTATCAACCCATTTTCTGTAGAGGTAAAGGATATGATCGTTCACCGAAGAAACCAATTTTTCGTACTGAGCAAAAACTTCCCTCGAAATACTACAAGGCATCATCCACCCAGCGTCATCAAACATCTGGAATGTTAGATTTGCGTCTATGATTTGATATGAATAGAATATGTTCGCGGCAAATCAATCAGACAGAAGAACGGAACATGAATACCAAATTAAAAATTCGGATGAATGAGGATTCAAAATATAAACGTATGTATGTATCTCCACTACGCCATCGCTCCTTCGTTCAAAGACTGGCGGATCACGCTTCAAATTCAGTCAAAATGTTTCTATGTTGATGAAAGTTTTATCGAATTCAGTTCAAATGTATATGTGGACTGTATGAATTATCTGTACTAATATTCAGTTATAGATTTCCGCCAAAGTCATGAGAAATCTATACAAGGTATTTTAATATATATCTCATGAAATTCATCCTAACCTGCTTCAAATTCTGCAACATATTCTTCTTCATGTTGATCATATGCGCTCTTCCCGAAAAGTACGGCATTAAAGTGGGATAAACTTCAACTTCCGTCTGCATGTCTTGCTTCGCATTCAGAATCGTCTGCCTGAACATCTTGTACACCTGAAACCGTTTGGAAATATTTTCTGGAAAAAACTAACATCGTGCGAAGGAGCAATGGACTCAGTAACTCGGAAATTCACAATTCCGGTTTATCATCTCGAAATCGACTTGGCAATTTGGAAATCGAACTAGCTGATTCGGGATTTTGGAATTCCGACTCAGTATCTCAGAACTCCAACTGAATATCTCGGATTTTCAACTTTTTACTTGAAAATTACAATTCTGACTCAGTACCTCAGAATTCTGACTTAGTATTTCGGAATTCATAATTATTCGGTATTTCATAATTATGGCTTAGTACTACGGAATTCCAGGATATTTGAATTTACAATTTACATGGAATTTTACAATTTCTACTTAGAACCTCAAATTATTGCATAGTATTTGAGTATTCCGATTGACTAAATCGAAATTTTATAATTTCGACCTAGGATATCTGAATTTCAAATCAAATCAGAATTTCTTAAATTTCGAGTTAGTGGGTCGTATGCATAAAAGTTAGCACATGCTTATACTATATGTTTGTCTCTCTCATTGATTAACAAAATGAATAGGTTTCTTTCAAGGAATCCGAGTAAAAGCATTTGCTACAGGTTTATGCATACGACCCAGTATCTTAGAATTATGAATCAGTATCTCGGAATTCCAATTATAATTATTCGGTATTTCGTAATTATCACAGAATTTCAACTCATTAACTCGGGATTTTACAATTCCGACTCAATACTTCCGAATTCTGACTTATTATCTCGGAATTCCGACTCACTCGTTATTTCATAATTATTGCTTGGTATCTCGAAATTCCAATTAACTGAATTGGGATGTTATAATTACTACTCGGATCTTGGAATTTCAACTTATTCACTCGGAATTTCACAATTCTGAGTTGGTACCTCAAAATTCTTACTTAGTATCTCGGATTTCCGACATTCTCGGTATTTCATAATTCTGACTGAGAATTTCAGAATACCGACTTACTCGATATTTCATAATTATGGCTTGGTATCTCGGAATTCCAATAAACTATTTATTTATTTATTATTGATCCCAAGAAACATTTCTGTTTATAGAGGGATTAATTTTTACATAAATTGATAAATGACAATACATAGTATATATGAAATACAAATTAATGAAGAAATCAAACAATTAATAGAAAAAGACTGATAAAAATAATCATTGAAATATAAGTAAATAGTCCAAGCAAAATGAAAGCAGTCAACGCTGAAATATAATAGGAAGAGAAAAGTTATCTGTTAAGAAAATATTTCTTAAGTTCTTTTTTGAATTTAGTTTTAGTTTTAATATCTTTTAATGGCTGTGGTATATTATTATATATCTCAATTCCCTCATAAAAAATAGAAGTTTTTCCAAAGTTTGATTTGAAACGTAATGCATTTATTTTATTTATATTTCTTGTTTTATGGTAATGTTTAGTTGAAATATGATCAAAAGTAAGATCTGAATGTTTTTTTCCTGTATCAACATAGTGAATGAAAATTGAAATTTTAAATTCATATAATGAACGAATATTTAGTAAGTTATTTGGTTTATATAATTTGATTGAAGGTTCTAAAAAGGGCAATTTGTGTATGCATTTTATAGCTTTGTTTTGCAAAGTTTGTAGTGGTTTCAAAATAGAAATTTTGGCTGAGCCCCAAATAGAAATGAGGTATTGCAATTTTGAATAAATTAAACTGAAATATATGATTTTCAAATATTTGAGCGGGGTATATTGTCTTATTCTGAATAATATCCCAATCAACGGCGAGAGTTGTTTTCTCAGAGTGTTGATGTGATTGAACCAAGAGAGTGTTGTGTCAATATGTAAGCCCAAAAATTTTGTATTGTTGGTGTACTGAATTTGTGAATTTTTGAATTTCATTGGTCTTAGAGAATCAGTGGCAATATTTCGTTTAGAAATAAACATAATTGATGATTTCGAATAATTTAACAATAGTTTATGTGAGAGTAGCCAATTAGATAGAATTTGAAGATCGTGTTCAATATTAGATAAAATTTCAAATTCATTCTCTGCAAAATATACAATTGTTGTGTCATCTGCAAAAAGTTTGATTTGACCTTTCAATTTAAGTTCTGATATGGAGTTTATATATATTAAAAAAAGGATCGGAGCAAGTATAGATCCAAGTAACATACAGTTTATCAAAGGGAGAACAAAATTTTAATTGATCCACATAATGCAAGTAACACGAAAGAAAATACAATATTAAAAATTAATAAAAAAAAATCATTTCTGACAGGGTCAAGTAGCTCAGTGGTTGAGACTAAAGCGTTCAAAACCATTGACTGCTGGTCGGCTAGGTTCGAATCCTCAGCGATTTCAGATTTTTATCTGATGGCCCTAGAAAGTGCTAGGAATCGCACGTTAAAAGGTAAGGCCTCGTTAATCCTTGGCTCGCACAAGTTTGGACTTTTGAGGGTTGCCGTTCGTAAGGGGACGACAGCTGGTTAACGGAAAAAACAATTTTAACAAAAAAAAATATCATAATTTAAAACCGATTTGGATTTCGGGGAATTTTACAATTCCGACTTAGTACATCAGAATTCCGATTTACTCGGTATTTTATAATTATGGCTCAGTATCTCGAAATTTTGACTTACTAGATCGGTTTTTCAAAATTATGGCTTAGTACCTCGGAATTCCAATTAACTAATCAAGATTTTGTAATTCGAAATTTCAACTTATTAATTAATGGAAAGTACTGTAAAGTCTTTCAGTATCTTAGAATTCTTACTGAGTATCCCAGAATAATTTGCAAAAAAGTAACAGTCATTTGACAAAAAAATCGAAACTACATGACTATAATATCAGAAATGCTAATAACTTTCATTTAAATAATATTCATTCAAATAAAGGCAAAAATAATCCTATATCGAGTTCTATAGAAACTCACAATAAACTTACTGATGATATAAAAAAATCGAAGTCTATTCATATTTTCTTGAAAAAACTCGTTAGTATTTCAGAATTTTTCATTTTAGGCTAAGTATTATGAAATTCCAAACTAATGAACACGTAATTTCACAACTTCAATCCGTGATCATGTGATAGAATTCCCAGTTGGTAACGTTCCCAGATACTTCGCCAGTATAAAAAATTCTAGTTGATACGTAGAAATTTAGTGGATCGGGCATCGCTACTAGTCGGATCCTGAAATTCCGATCAAGACAGAATTAAGAAATACCAAGACGGAGTTCTGAGATAACAATTCGGAATTGTAAAATTTCCAGTTACTTAGTTGGAATTTTGAGATATCAAGTACGGATCTTAAAATTGTATGTTACTAAATCGAAAAGGAAAGAATGATTTGATGACTCTTTCATAACTACGTACGAGCAAAGTTTTTCCCTCGATTAGTGAAACCAAAGTTTTTCTCTTGGTGAAGTTGTGTAGAGCAGCGAGACACTCGATGCCCTCTTCTATATTCGCGATATTGTCGAAAACTGCATTGGTTAAGTTCTCCACTATCACCTCCACGTCTTTCATCCTAGTTTTGAATTTCAAAATGTCGTCGTACCAATCTGCAATTTGCACGTCGAGTATTCTAAACTTCACCTACAATAAAAATAAATACGATGGCGATAAACCAAGAGGATTATTTCTGCGACACGAGCGGAGCCGAGCCAAGCCAAGCCGAGCCGAGCCAAGCCAAGCCAAGCCGAGCCGCGCTTGTTCTACTGAAGTTATCGAACGATATATGGTATGCGAAAAGCGTATCAGAAACCTAAACGACGTTATGTTTGGTTTTTATATAGTGAGGACCAAAAGTCCGTCGCCCCCCGTAACTTCTTTATTTTGAATATTACAAAACCACGTTGAATACATAAGTTGTAAGTTTTCATTCGATCTCTTTAATGGTTCGAGTTTCATTCATACAGTGTCTCAAAAAAGCGCAGCGACTAAAAAGTATTTAAAAGTTAAAAGTTGGACACCCTGTATTTCATTGCATAATCGGTTAGGGATGATCATAAGGAATCCAACAATACCAAATTCGATGCTGTTATCTCTAAAGACTATACGGAGATATCTCCTATTATTTTATTCATAAGCTCAATATTGATCTTTATTGATCCGCCAGAAATAGTTATTTACCTAACAAGTGCGGAAAGTAGTACTTTTCCGCACGCGACGGCACTTGCACGAACGACGCGGAGCGGAGTTCGGGCAAGCCGTTAAGGGCGGAAAAGACATTTTCCGTAAGAGTTAGGTACAATATTTTTCCTACGAGTGTTTTTGTCCATCTTATTTATGAAAAAACAAAGTTTTTAATAAACAAGTTTTTATAATAATGCTACAAAATGACTAATAAGACAGAATAGTTACATAGATCATTTAGTTAGTCCTAAATATCATCATTTTCAAAGATACAAAAATCGTGCGGAAAAGTAAAAATCGTACGGAAAAGTAAAAATCGTGCGGAAAAGTAACTTTTCCGAACGATTTTAAATCGTACGGAAAAGTACAACTTTCAAAACGAAAAATCGTGCGGAAAAGTTACTTTTCCGCACGCTCGTAGGAAAAAGTTTCTTTCTCACACTCATTGAGCTTATGAATAAAATAATAAGCGATATATCCGTAGTCTTTGGAGATAACAGCATCAAACTTTGTATTGCTGCATTCCTTATGATCATCCCTAACCGATCATGCAATGAAATACAGGGTGTCCTATTTAAAAAAAGTCACTGCGCTTTTGATACACTCTGTATAAATGAAACAAACCACTAAATAGGTCGAATGAAACTCTACAACTTTTGTATTTAACATTTTTTTTCTAATATGTAAAATAAAGAAGTTACGGAGGGGGCGACGGACTTTTGGTCCTTACCATTGATAATGAAGCAGATTACCAGTATTTCCTGACACACATTAGAATATAAGACGAGGATTTCAGAAAAACATACGAGCAGTAAGAAACTGCGGTGATAGGATATTGTTAAGTTTATCAATATCAAAAAATAATGCTTAGTAACTGTACCAACATGAACAATAATTTGACGCCATAGTATATTCTTATTGTGTCTATCACCCAATTTTTCAGTATATCCTGTATTCGAAGATCGCACTAGGGCTGGTATTTTCTAACTGTTACGTATGCGAATTTGATCAAAGTTTCACTCCAACACACATGAAATGTGTATGTTTGTCCCCTTTCATTCGTGGACGAATTGAAACCGCACGGTAAGAAAATAGGAGCCCTGCTTCTGAGCAATAAATCAATTTTCGACGTTCGAATATTTTCTATAAACTCATTAGGGTATATATAGCAGGGCCGACCAATCACTCAGTGTTATTATTTTGTACTAAGCGTTATTATAACGAATATGTGTAATATACTGAACCTTTTCGATATCTGCCAAGGTATCTTTGAACATCTTTTCGATCCTTTCCGCCCATTTTTCGAAATCCTCTCCTTTCGACCCTCCGAATCTGGGTCTGGAAATTTTTTCCGTTTCGTCGTAGCGTCCGAAAACAATCATGGCCTCGCAAATTTCGATCATATCCTTGCAGCGCTGCATGAAGGAATCTATGTGGTTGAATATCGGGGCTCGATCCAAGTCCCAGGGTTTTTCCCCGAAATCGCTGTGACTGTTGGAAATCTAAAAACAAAAGTTGTTCCTTTATTTTTGTATAAAAAAAAAACAGTTCAAGAAAAGTGTTTTTAATTTAATTCCGAGAGTTCCATCATCTGCCGATAATTGTTTCGTAGTTTCCTGCTTTTCAGGACAGCTTTACGGAATCTCTCGAAATCAAAACGAAGAAAATTAACTTGAACCGGATTGGTCAGAAGAAAAAAATTGTTGGCCAATCCAACTCTGAATTCGTTTCACATTGAGTTTCAACTAGTGACTGTATTGTTATCATTTTTTGTATCCCACTATAAACAAAACTGTTTCTTGGGATATTATGACTGAACTACTCCTACTACTACCACCCAGCAATCGTTAGTTAAACCTTGTACTCACCAACACATACGTCTTGATGTAATCCGTTATCGAATCTATGCAGGTCTCGAACATCTTGATGGCCTTCCTGGTATGTCTCTTCACGAAAACTACGTCAAGGTCTATGTAAGCCCTGCACTGCAGTATAATCTGGTTGCTGAGCGCCCGGCACATCTGCGTTATCTTCTCGTTCGTGTTGTAATAGGGACTGTCCATCCAAATGTACCGGATGAGATGGAAAATCTTGGGCACTGTTTTCCCGAATTCCATGGGCGACTGGGCGGCCGCCAACTCTTCGCACGGCGCCACCAGTACGCTGAGGTATTCGATGTTCGATTTGGATTCCTCGACGTTTCGAATTATTTCGTCCGAGAGCACTCTGAACTGGCGTACGTAGGTGGACTGGATGGAGGTAAGTATGTTGCAGATGTGTTTTATGCCTTTGTTTTCCAGTTGGTAGTTCAAGCCTAGCAGATTTTCGTCTGAAATGTTTTCAATATATATTGGTCAATAACCAAATTTAAATTTTATACGTTGAAAATAAATATTTTAGCTCGTCGTCTTAAGTCCTCGGTAGTATAGTGGTCAGTATCCCCGCCTGTCACGCGGGAGACCGGGGTTCGATTCCCCGCCGTGGAGTTTTTTTTTAAATTTTATTTTCATCAATTTCACTGAACACGCGAGTTATACAGTACCGGAAACTTTTCATCTGGGGTATAGACAGAAATCTACGCGAGCAACAAGGAACGCAATGATATGATAATACCACATAAATAAAAGAGACGCAGCACTACTGCGCGCTTCTCCTGTTACCTCGACCGACGAATTAACAGCTCACGTTGATATCCCTTCCTCGAGCGAGTAGAGAAGAAATTGTAATGCTCTCTCAACATTTAGCAAGCTATTCTTCACCTCAAAACCACCATACCCAAGATGAAAACTTTCCGATACTGTATGTAAAGAAAAGTTGACATTATCTTACGCGGGTGTCCCACATGGTTCGTGTTCATCACCACACTTGTAATCCGTACATACATGACTTTCCTCAGTGCGAGATAATGGATATAAAAACCGCTATAGCCGCGGACGACAACGCTATACAGGGTGACCACGACGTGAGGTACACCCTCGTTTTCTCAGTTGTTTCTCTAAATATATTTCTTAAATTTGGAACATTGAATATGCTCACTAGACGGCACCTTATGACATATTTGGAAACAAATTCAACTTCTGGTGTTTCCGGAAATTACATAATCTTTGTATTTTCAAATGGGACACCCTGCATTTTTCATGATCGGTTAGAAATGATCATGAGGAATCCAACGATACCAGGTTTGATGGTGTTATCTGTAATGATTATGGAGATATCGCTTTTTATTTTATCCAATGGCTCAATGAGTGGGCGAGAGATTTGGATGGACCCGTCAGAAAAAGTTTCTCTCTCCTACCCATTGAGCGTATGGCTAAATTAAATGGCAGTATCAACGTAGTCGTTGGAGATAACACCATTAAGCCTAGTATTGTAGGATTACTCATGATCATCCCTAACCGGTGGTGTAATAATATACAGGGTGTCCCATTTGAAAATCGAAAGTTGATGTAATTTCCAGAAAAACCGGAAGTAGTAAATCATCAGTAGTGACATCAAAATATGCGTATTCAAATACTATAGCAACAAATCAAATTTGAAATCTGTATCTTCAAAACTATAGAAAAATTAGGGGGAGTACCTCACCTCATGGTCACCCGGTATATACTCATTCATAATCAATCTTCGCTGCCGCATCGCGAATCCAAATTCGTTTAGGTAATAACCTCATACCGTATGTAGCGGAGAACAAGATTGTGGTAAATTTGGCAAAGTCGGAAATGATCAACTTCACGAAAAGATACACATTTTCTGAAAATCAACGATGAAGCTGCTGAGATCGTGAGCACTTCGAAAAATTCGAAAACGGTTGATTTTAAGAACAGAAAAACTTCATTTAGTTTGTTGAAGAACAATACGCAGACTCCGAAAATACGAAATAAAAAAGTGGATGTTTGGTCCACCGCAACTTTTGTTTGCTCCGCAATAATTTTGAAATGTGCAACTTGAGTTTTTCCATGACCTTAATTTAACAGCTTTCCGAAATAAGGAAGGTATCGAACTTTGCCACAATAATTGGCCACCCGGTACTCACATCGGTATTTCCAAAACTCGTACTCGTCTTTGGGGCACAGCGTATCCTCGGGAGCATTCTGATCTTGATCTTGCAGACCAACTCTCACTTGCTTGGTCCAAAAGACGACGATTCCTTCCAGCCTCTTCACCAGTTCTTTGTCTTCGCTAGCCTCCGACAGAGGGATGCTCAGAACTTCCCCGGGAACATACAAGACGGTAAGTCCGAAAAGCTTGTAGTGGAGATCTGTTAGTTTGGCGAGGAAAATTTGTAAGTTGCTGCAAAACTCGTTCTTCACGCCTTGGATACGGTTCAGGAAAATTGTACTTTGTAATATTGAAGATTTTACAAAATTTATTCCACAGAGTAACTCGAATACTCTTGTGAAACTAATCATCAACTTTGACCTGTGACTTTGACTTTTGACCTGTGACTGACTTAAATTTTACTTTTGACTGTGACTGAATTCTAACTTTTTACTTTTGACTTTGGCCTGTGACTTTGACAGTGACTTTTGACTTTGACGTTTTTTACTTTGCGACTGCGACTGCGGCTGTAACTGTGAATTTGACTCTGCCTTTGACTTTGACGAGTCAATGTATCTGGGTATGTTCCCCATCTCCTAAATTGGGAGCGGACCCTTACCAGATTTGGTACACACAGAACTTACTCCCTAAAGAAACGGTGGAGGTAATATCCCTTATCACCTTCGGGGAGCCGTTTTTCCATGCAGCATAACTCTCGAACGCTTGGGGTGAATCCACTCAAACTTAGCACATATTCTGCTAAGAGGTGGCGTGTTGAGCATGAGATCCCACTGAGGATGAGGTCCCTCAGGGGCCACCAGGAAGGGTGCATATGGGATGAAACTATCTGAAGATGTCTAGAATATGAAAAAAAACTCAAAAATATTTTTGAATCTTCAGACACCTGGAAGGAGACGTGGCGTTGGAATTTTCTGGGAGTTTCTAGAATAGCTGCTTTCCATTCAAGGGTTTGATACACCAGGGCTTCTTATTCTAGTTTAATCATTGGCTGAAAATTGACATTTGTCAAAATCTATCAATGGTAAGTCTAGAATGAGAAGCCCCGGGTCTTAACAGTCCTAAATGGAAAACGCCTATCAGAGAAAAAATCTAGTATGTTCTTGAAGCTTCTATAGAGGGTGCTGGAAGGTTCGATAAAATCGTGTACTGAAAAGACACTCAAGTAAAGTTTTCGAAAGTTTATTAACAATTTAAAAAGATATTTACCCACTTGTACACTACGGAGTGATGGAAGAACTGGAAAACCTGTCTAGGTACTTGATACCACTGATACCAGTGGTATCAGGACTGTCACTACGAAGAATATTTTGGGTTAACCTTTTGGCAAGAAAACCAGAAAATGTGTTGTAACTGGAACTATGAGAAACCAAAAAGATGTAGTGGGTAAGGAAATAGTAAAACAATAAATAGTAGGTAAGATTAACAAAGTAAAAATACATTTTTTCTACGAAGTACGTAAACTTAGTATTTACAGTGCGTAAAAAAATTAGCAGTGCATAAAATCAACAACAGTACGTAAAGTGATAATGAATTTTTGAAAAAAATAAACTATTTTGTGTCAACTATAATTCGAAAGTCTTCATTCGATAATACGACGACAATGCATAACATAAAACATTGCAATTAATGATAAAATTGCTACAATTTGGCAAAATAATAACCGTCGAAGAAAAAACTTTGTATGATACACTTTCGTTCTCATTCAAAAAAGCCCTACTTTACCAACATATATCATAAATACTATTTTTGGTTCGGAATAAATTTGGTATGGAATTAATTAAAGATTTCTTATCAAGTGAGTTTTATGCGTCACTTCAAGGCAGTTTTACAAACAGTACTTTTTAATGATTATAAGGGGGTGATACCTTTCAAATGAAAAAAATAAACAAAAACCGCATTGCTGATGCTACAATCAATAACTAAAGTAGCATATGAAGAGTGGAGAGCACAGTATATACCAGATATACAGTTTTCAAAAATAAAAACTGCAAACACAATTTTCAGGCCGCAACCAAAAATCTGAATAACTTTATCTGCATTGTATGTACCTCAATCAGTCGCAAATTCACAAAGGATACTGTCGGGCCAATTATGGTGCGACAACAACAACGGAGCGTAGATATCTCGAACGATTTCCAGCATGGTACCTTCTATGTTGTTGTCCACAGTACCAAAGAGTATGTTGTCGTAAAATGTGTCCACTTCGAATCTATGATTGGCCTCCCTCAAAAAGTACATGAGGTCGTCTTGAATGGGAGTCGAGGGTACTCCGGTATCGCAAATCAATTCGTCTCCGTCAAAATGGACGCAGAGCACAGGCTTCGTGGTGTCCATGAACCAGTATCTATACGTAAGAGGGCGTTAGTCGATATTATCAGGGAATTTGAGTCTAAATCCAATGAAATGTACAGTGGGACATGATAGAAACCACCCAAACAGGAAAACTAGGTCATATGTTCCTGAGAATGTCAACTCTGATTGAGAAACGCGCTTCTAGTGAATAGACGTAGCTATGGTACTTGGGTTTTCCATGTGTTGGGATTGTATTGATATCAAAGGTTCTAAATATTCATATTTTTGAAGAGGTTTTTTTCTCAGCTGCTCTAAACAACAGGATAAAGTTGAACTGCCTCTTACGATGCAGCCTCTATGGCTTATTGAGGTAAACCTAGTTGAAAAGGTTTGTTGCTTTGAGCAACTCAATTTATTGGTTGATTTGTGAAGAATGCTTCCTGGAGGTTAGGGTGGAGATATACCAGATGGTTGGATCTACACCACAAAATGAAATAGGCGAACACCTGTTCTGTGTAAAAAAAGCCATACAAAAAAATTTTTCATTAAAAAAAATATAATTTTTTTTTGTTGTTGCAGAAAATATAAAATTTCTCAAAAAACGATTTCGATAGGTTGAGAGATCATTCAATTCTCCACAAGAATGATTTTCAGTAATACCTTATGAAATACGCTCGTTTTCTCAGAAAATACATAACCCTTCTACGATATTTACGGAGGATCCGAAAGTCATGGATATTTTAGTTGATATGAAATAATTATACTGAAGCAGGAATGAGTACCCTCTTTGAACCATATGCAACGATTTAAGACTAGTGAGACAAGTCTCACTTATACATGCCAAAGAAATTAGTGGGTTTTACTCCTGGTCAGTTTTCAACTCACCCATAATCTCAGCAATTTCTTCAGTAAATGTAAAAAAATACGTATGTGATTTTAAGCTTGAGGTTTGCACTTCACAATAGTGTTATTAAATATATATATATATATATATGAGGGATATGAATAAGCGATTATTTTCAACATTTAGTGAAGAGAGTGCCGATTTTATGGGTAAGTGGAAACTGAGATAGGAGCAAAACAAAGTTTTTTTTTGCATGTATAAGTGGGACCTGTCACACTACTCTAAAATTTTTGCATATAGTCCAAAGACGGTATGGATTGCTGCTTCAGTATAATAATTTCATATTTACTAAATTATTCATGATTTTCCGATCATTTTTAGCAGAGTTATGACCAATCACATATTCGGCTATATACGCTTACTATGTATGTATAGTACGCGTATACTCTTGAGAATGCTAACTTCGTTAGCGAAACTCGCGTCGAGTGAAAGTGACGTAGTTTTGGTATTTTGGGTGGCTTCTTTTTCTTAAATTGAGATGATTATGCAAAATAAACTGATTTCCTACAGAAATCAACAAGTTTTATCATTGTATTCGAGATCGATGGTAATATACCTTCGTTGGTCAGACGCATTTTTATTACGATACAATACGTACAGTTGTGTGCATAAAAAAGTCGTACAGCAGTTAAAGGCTATTGTGAGCCAGACTTGTCAATCTTAATTAAATTATCGACTTTGACAAGTAAAGTCAAAATTTAAACTAATTTTGTCAGTAACGCGTTTTCAATTTTTTTTTAGCTCAAACAATTAGTGCAATACAATGCAATTAGTGCGATGCCTTGTACGAGTTTTTTATGCACACAACTGTACATATAATACAATAGTTAAAATTGGGTTGGAAATAGGAATTAGAGTACCGAGATTTCGAACATGACTTCACATTTCGATTCTATGAAACATTTCTAGGCTGTTCCCAAAGAAAAATCGCGAAACATTCAGACGAATATCGGATAAATTCACAGCGCATAGAAACAAAAGATAAATAAATAGTAGATAACTAATTGTCGACTAAACATATTGTTGCACAGCGAAATAAATTGGTCATATTAGTTGGGAATATGAAATAGTCATATTTGATCGGTAAAAAAAAGCTTGTAAAATAAATCACTTTAACGAAGCTGAGTAAATTTTCGTTACAATACGTACCCAATCATTGTTTCGCATTTATTTGTCCAATCGGATGACCTCAGTCCACTTACGGTTGTCAAATCTTTAATGTACGACACTAAGGTTTGCAATTCTTCGTCGGTGTATTCGATTAATTTTTCTTCTTCAACTGCTTCGGTAGTTTGAGTTACATCGATTTTCTCTGAAGAAAAACAATCAAGGCGTTAGTGAAAGCTTCATACCCTTATTCTCATTTATGAATACATTAAAGAAAGCACCCTAGTGGGTGCCGTCCTCATTGCACTTATCATCGCAAAACAGGCAAGTCTTTGTACCCTATCTAATTGGGTTTTTGATTTGCCGAATGCTGTACCTTGCCACCATACGATGGCTCCGTACTTAATCATTGAGTTATCGTGTAGATCCAGTACCTATAGAATATTTGGGACTGAGCCTACTACCAAATGCCCTTATTCAAGACCAGAACGCCAAAGAAAGTCTAAGATGACTCCAAGGTCCTTGGCTGAGCTTTTGTATTGCAGAGAGCTCCCATCAGTGAGTTAGACATTTGGAAGGTCTTCTGGTTTGCGTTTCCTGGTGAAAGGAACCAGCTCCGCCTTTTTAGGGTTCACACTCAGCTCTACTGAACAACACCATTCATCCACCCTGTTGAGGACTATTTGTATCGTGCCCCTCAAGAGACCGGACCCTTGTTCATCGACTTGGATGACAGTGTCGTCGGCGTATGCCTAAGTAACCAAGGTCTTTTATTATCACGAGGAGACCATCAACCACGAAGCACAAAAACAAAGGAATGAAAACTCTTTCCTGCGGACAGCCCCTCTTGGGTTTCAGTCAGCAGAATATTGGGACACCACGCGTCAGCAGCCCGCTAAACCCGTCAAAATTTGGTTTGTGAAAATCTTCGTGCAAGTAGTTTATAGTACCTAAAACAAGACTAACAAAGTCAGTCAGAAGTTTTGTGGAACAAACGCTGTCAGCAGTCAATAGAAGGGCGCGCCACGCACTTAATTTATACAGGGTGTTCCAAAAGGGAACAGACTCCGATGATAGAATCCTTACTTCATTTTGAGGCTACAGGTTCTAATAAACATATACCCTAAGATGTATAATAACCGAGTTACAGGGTGTTGAAAGTGACAAATATATACAGGGTGACCCAGGGTTAAACCGCCAAACGTTCAATATGGGTTTTTTAGGTCAAAATAAGATGTTTTCTTCATATGAGCATGTGTCCCAAGTTGCTTCGTTTTGGAGATACAGGGTGTCAAAAAGTTTTAAGAAAAAATCAGTTTTTTATTCATAACTCAAAAAACTTTTGCCTGATTTTGATAAAATTTGGCATGCTCATTTGTGGTGATAAAAGGCTTATTTTATTGTACTTAGAATTCAAAAAGCATCAACTTTGTTCGATTGAACAATCAACTGCATCTCCGCCATTTTTCAACCAATTTTCAAATTTTTAAGATGAGTGTTATAACAAATTCCGGATATTGAAAAAATGTACAGGATGTCAATTAAAAAAAAGTTTGAGGGCACTTCCGGTTAAACCGGAAGTGGTGATTTTTCATTATAGGCTAAGCTGTAGATAAAAATAAGAGGCTATTTTCACACAAAATAAAGGACGCAAATGCCTATACTACTTTTTATAAGATAGTTCGTAAATGAAAACCATGGTTTGCGCCCCAGCAAAATTGCTTTGTGGAATGTTTTAAACAAGAAATAGTGAAAAAAATTACAACTTTTTTGGTTTATTGCAAATAGGTATCCCAAAAAGTATTGAAGGAATCGTTTTACAGTTGAACTTTTGTAGAGAATTGAAAAACTTACAAAACAGTTTTTTAAGCGACAGGATTGGTGCATTTTCCAGGAAAAACTCGAAATAGAAACTATTTTCAAAAATTCATAATTTGTACAAATCTGAAGATGAACAAACAATATTGTGGAAACTCATAAATAACATGTGGTTCAACTGTAGGCAAAATTAATTCTGTCCTTTTTGTAGTTTTTGTACAATCACGTTATAATAAATTTAAGGGCACATCTTGCAAGATGTGCCGATTTAATGGAAATCGTCATATTCAAATTTCATTGAAGGCACGTGGAATAAGATATCAATATCTATAATTTGTATATTTTGGATTTTCACCTAAGAGGTGGGAAATGTGTTGAAAATGTCACTGAAAGTTGCTCCAAACGCTTGGAAGTGTGTTTGTGGCAGAATCGAGGAGCAGTAGTGGGGGAATTGCATTGTTCAAATCGCTGCGCGGTTATACTCTCCTCTCTTCGATAGTTCCCCCCACTACTGCTACTCGACTATGCCATGAACAAACACACTTTCGAGGGTTTAGAGCAACTTTCAGTGGCATTTTCAACACATTTCCCACCTCTCAGATAAAAATCCAAAATATACAAATTGTAGTGTTTGGTCGTTACTTCCAGATACCGTTCACAGAATTTGAATATGATGATTTCCCTTAAATCTACGCATTTTGCAAGATAAGCCTTCAAATTGTTTATAACGCGATTGTGCCCAAACTATATAACGGACAGAAAACATCTTGCACAGAGTTGGACCATATGTTATTATCTATTTTTGAAAAACGGTCTCTTTTTGAAGTTTTCCCGGATTTTCTTATCAGTTGTAATTTTTTTTCACTATTTTGCTTGGCGAAAACAGGGGTTTTCATTAACGGAACTATCTCATAAAAATTAGCATAAGCCATTTGCGTCTTTTATTTTATGGGTGAAAAAACTTCTATATATCTTGGTCTTATTAGTGTCGCCAAAATATGCGTATTCAAGTACTATTATAGCAACATACCAAATTTGAAATCTGTATCTTCAAAACTATAGAAAAATTGGAGGGCGTACCTCACCTCGTGGTCACCCGGTATAATGTATATTTTACTGCAGCGACTGTATTAATTGATATTCTGTGTAACTTGGTATAACCATAGTTACGAGTACATATAATCAGTTTTACATTTTATTTTCGAAAAACAAGTCATTGTTTCCTCTTATTTCGTTTTTATCTATACTTTTATACATTTTTATACATAGTTTAATGGCAAGTTTCCAAGAAACAACCCACTTCAAGCAGTTTTCGTAAGGGTGGACGAGAAACTGGCACAGTGGCACACCTTCAAACCATTTTAAGTGAGGGAAGATCTTTATTTCCCAGTTTTTAATTGTACATAAAGCAGATCCTGGTTTTAATGAAATAGTAAGTAATCAAATATGATATTCACCACTGAACACAGAATAATCAAAATACTATTTTTAGTTTTATGCAGTATATGGAAAGAGGACACTTACCTTCTGATTTTTCTGAAGAAAAAAGAGAATCTTTTTCATCTCCTTCAGTTTCGTTCAAAACTGGCACTGGTGAAGGAGATGACATTTTGAAACTCTTCTAAAACAGTTATTCGAAAATAAAATGTAAAACAAACAACATAATCGTTTGATTTCACCATAGTAACGCAGTCGATGGTTACTTGATTTTGATTGAGTAACAGATGTTTATGGGGTCTATGGAATAAACCACATAAACAGGCAAAGTTTCATTTGGCAGCTAAAAATTATGTCAGAACAACCAGTTGCTGCATTCTCCGATGTTGGAGATATACGGTATGAACAAGAAAATCAAGAGATTATTTTTTGTCAAGGAAATAATGGGTTTTTCGAGTCATATTCGCTGTTATGCACACAAAATCAATTTTAAATTTCTGTAGCGTAGATACATTACAGAATTAGTAAATGAAATTCGATTCCCCATAAATAATTAGGCAGCAGTGTTTTTTATACAAAATTGGTGAAGGTAAGTTCATCGGGATCCACCGTGAATTAAAAAAAAGTGGTGTTACTCACGTTCTCACGTAGTTTGCATGGTCTCCCGAACACGAAACTGAAAAAGTGTCGTGGTGCTACCAGGTACTTTTCCAGTTATGCCCTTATTCTGACTCTGAATAATCAGTACAAAATCGCACAAAATGCCCCCTTTTATTTGTATCTCTTTTTTTTCAGACGCTAATCAACCGATATTGCACAAATAAAAGCACCAAAAGCAACAGTTTTATAAAAAAAATAGACTTTCTTGAAAACATTAAACATAACCTATAATGTTGGTAAGTAATTTTTGTTCTTTTGACAAGTTCCCTCTGCAATAAGGGGACGTTATTTGCAGGTGACTAACATATCAGAGAGAACAACATCTAGGTTATATGTTTATAAGAAGGTCAAATTTTTATGTAAAATTATTGTTTATGTGCTTGTATTTTTGAAATATTACTTGAAACCCTCGTCTAAAAAATGTAGACAAAAAGAAGGAGGCATATGTTATAAGATACGTGCTAATACTTTCCGCAGTTGATCCAGGGTATGAACGGATATATAAAAAAAGGGGGTCAAAGAAGGGGGTCGCTGGCTGCAAAGAAAATCTAGTCTTCGATATATGTATAATAACGCAGGACTCCGTGTGCAGTATAAGCATAACATTTCGATGGCTTGGATCAATTACCACAAGGCATTTGATACAACTTCGCATGAGCTTATCTTCAAAAGGGACGTATTTCAGCCTTCGTCTTTTCTGCATCTCACTTTTCACTATTAAAGGACTGATGTAGATCCGGAGGCATATATTCTGACGTCATCCACGTAAAATAAATGGGTGGGTGACCTTTTGCCTCCAGTTGCTGGGGTGCCAAAGTTGTATCCACGGGTGTTTGTGAGCGCAACCGATATAAGGCTGGTGCAAGAGTACACTCATGTAATCGGAATGGAAGTTGATATCGACAAATGTGTTAGTAGATTATGGAATAATAATCTTCTAAAATCTACTGGCGTACAAAAATAATGGAACCGGAATTAAAATTAAATTAAATTAAATTTTTGGCTTCCGGTCCCATTATTTTTGTACGGCCGTAGGTTGTAGATTATTACTCCACAATCTACCAACGTGAGGAATGCGTACAAGAATATTTTGTCCAAAAGCACCTCTTCAGATGAAAAATTATTATCATTATATTCAAATGCACCACCCAGAATTGACGGTATAGTGCAATTAGTGCCTAAAGATTCCCCCAATTTGTTATACGGGCTCATCTGTACCCTATGCCTTCCTTATGAGAGAGGTTTTTCGAAAAAAAATAAGACGAATTGGGTCAAGGTACAAAATCCAACCATGCTTCAAGTCTGGTAACACCATACCCGGCCAATTCACGAAAACGAGATCACCTAAAGATTCCATGTTACTTGTGAATGTGGTATGGCTTATAATATCAAGTGGTCTGAAGCTATCCATAAAGAATGGCTCTCATATAAACAAAAAATTTAAAGAGTTGGCATACCTTCTGAGTAACGACGTGTTTAGTTAACCAAGCACAGAGATTACTATAATGCGTGGTCAACTATATCGGTTGAAGTTTCAATAAAGTTCAACGTCACGGGCCGTCAATCAACGTTATGAGGCAAAAAAAATTCAAGCATAACAACCAATTAAGATTAGTGTATCTGAGAGGCCCCACACAAGTAGCACTGTTACCTAATAGGAGGTAATTTATTTCTACGCTAACGACACAAATTGCCCTTTTAAGATGTATCCATGACAGTCTGTTGCATTCACACTTGATAATGGCTATAGATATAGACTTAAAAACTGCGGAGAATTAATTTCCTTTGTTCCTGAGACAAAGGAAGTCCAGAACAATTTTATAAAAACTGAAACTTCCAAACAAGCCTTATTTGATTATTTATTTACACAGATCATATTGAATAAAGACAATATTCCAAAAAATGGTATATGTATATTGTTCACACAGCTGCAGAAACCGTTTCCCCTCTTTGTTTCACGAACCTAAGAAGCCTAAAAACAGACGAAGGTGTAACTCCGGGTATTCTACTAGCTGCTGCGATCTGAAACATAATAAAAGTTCTGAGTAGAGTATGGTTGAGAACATCAAATTTAGGAAGAACAACCTCCATATATCCAGAAGAAACATTCAGAATTGTCCGTTATAGGTTTTATTTAATAAAAGTTATTTTTTCTGTGGCGGCAAAAAAAGTTTGACATTTAATCTCTGTTGACTAAAATATGACTTTTCATGAATGAACTTTTTTCCCTGGGATATATACATAGGTAAAAGTAGATATCTGCTATTGCAAAAGATCTCGGTTTTTTGTTTTTTGACAACACAACCACGAGCTAAAATCCTAATACTTTTTTCCCTTGTATAATAAATAACTATTGTTACTCTTTTTGTGAACTGAAGAGTTCATCATTAAAAAAAAAGGCGAGAAGCAAATGAGGCCCACTTTAGTATTGAAGTTTATCTGATGAAGGGTGTTATCCAATAAGTGTAACAATTATTTGGAAACCAGAAAAGTAAATTAAAAAATTGTTTTGTATCCAGAGATTCTTGTGTTAACAGTTTGGATAGTGCACATAAGACACACACTGTTCAACATTCAGAAAATATAAACGATCCTGCAGAGAGACAGAGCGTTTTTTTGCTCTACTTGAATACTCTGCTTGGCATATTGACGAATTCCCTTACCGTCTGCGGTTGAACTGCCAACAACTTCTCCCTCTCTTCGAAGCTCAGACTGAGCAAATTCGAATTATAATCCAAATCTTCTGGAATACTGAGCGCCTCATCTCGTCTGAGTTCCTGGACTTCTTCCAATTGTTCAGCTGCATATGCCTCATACAGAGATTCAATGTGGAGTCGGTTTTCCAGTGAAGCGTTGTACGTCAGAGGAAGAAGTTCTGGAGCTGCTTTAGCGAGCATGCTTATGGTGATATTTACCTTGCTGTTGTTGATCATATGGAATGCGCTGAAATTCAGAACAGAATATCTCATTAAACACAAGGCAATGTATAGTACAAGAGCCGGTAGTAATGCCGGGCTCCCATGGAAGGTTGTTTAATGACTAATAATAATAACACTCACTCATAAACACTCGCATAATGTACCCAAATGCATAGCCTGTGCGGGTAGAGGACGGTTGGTTGAACATTAATAAAAACACTGAGGTGTTGCTGTGGGTTTTCCGTGTTTTCCTACAGCTGAAAAGTAAATACACCACCAAAAATTGAGTCACCTCGGAGCACCACGGCAAATAATAAAAATAGCCATCCTCTACCCGCACCGACTATGCCTATGGGTATACTACGAGTGTTCATGAGGGAGTGCTATTATTATTATTATTATAAAAAATCATTAAACAATCTTCCGGCAATAAAAAACACAGCAACCTATATATTTGGTAAATAGACGATTATAAATTATTGCTTCATGTGGGTGCGATCCATCAGAACGATCATATGCTCTCTTACTAATAGTAACTAATGAGTTTGTAATTTGACTCAACATGAAGTGACTGTCATTCTCTATCGGAAAAAGGTCCACAAGGAACAGTTTCCATGATGAGTTTTTTGTCTTTAGGTTAGTAATGAATTTTGTTTTCAAGTGTTGGATACATTGAATGTCAAGTTCAATGATACCTGTCATCTTCATTCAACAAATGAAGTTGACAGATGTCATTCAACTCGATATTCAATGTCTTCCAACACTTAAAAACAAAATATATTACCAACTTAACGAAAAAAAAAGGATCACCTGGAGCTATAATTATAGTGGAATGCACTCAATTACTGTACCCACCTTTTGTGCACATGGCTTTTAACCGTATCAATTCCTATCTGATCCCTCCATTGTCTGATGGTTTTTGACACGCTTTTCAACAAGGCCACGCCTTCCTGCAACTGCTTCTCTACTTCCAGAGTCTTGTCATACCTTTCCTGCGATACGCATCCTATAGCGTATCCCCTAGGAGTCAATCTCTGATCGGCGTTATCCGGTCTGAGAGTCAAACGAAACTCAGCCCTGCTGGTGAACATTCGGTATGGTTCTGTGGTCCCCAGAGTGGTCAAATCATCGACCATTACGCCTATATATCCCTCCGTCCTGCTTATTGTCAGTGGCGATTTGTCGAGAGCCTAAACAATACATTCAAAATACTATTCACTATATATGAAAACTGAAGCAAAACCATGAAATCCATGCAAGTTACTTCTATAACAAAATGATTTTACTTGTAGAAAAAAATTATCAACTTTATCGTCAATATTATATTATCCTCGAAGAAATAAGCTGAAAATTCCATGATATCGAAAACTACTTGTAAAATATTTCTCAGAAAGATTGAGTTCTCAAGAAAGTTGGTGTTCATTTTTTATTTCAGGAATGTATACATAGTATGCTCCTAGAATAAGGAATATTGAAAATATGTAAAACTAACCACTACAAGCCACAAGAACAGAAATGTTGAATTGGCCGCTAAAGGCTAAAACTAGGAATTTATAATTGACCGCTAGATTAAGGAATATATAATAATAAAGTTATTTATTCTTATGGTTTGGGTGCATAAAGCTACATTTAATAATAATAATAATAATAACAGGTTTATTAATACGGAATACATCAAAATACAAGGAGTATCAAAAATTATTCAGAAGTAAAATAATATTTCTATAAAGAATATCACTTTGGCAATGTTATATCACATATTCAATGGAATTCATATGATTCATTTTAAAATTGGTTCTAAATTATAAAGATTATTTTCATGGACCATGGGTAACATGCATGTATCACAAAATCACTTGAATTTTTGTTTGCACCATCTACCTAATTTGATACTGAATCATTATAAGCCGTTTCATTTAACTGTAACTTTTGAATGTTTTGAATAATCCATATTTTAAAAGGCACGCCTTAGTATGAGGACAAAGTCCATGTAAAAAAAAATATTTTCATGGTATTGACTTGTCGTTAATCGGTCTATCTAGAGATTTGCAAACGATTGATTATCATCTTTTTATTATCAAGTTATTTCAAACCTACCGAAACTATGTTTTCTTTGGATAATATTTATTGATATGTATTTTGACATCACATCCTCCCACCAAACAACGATCGTTCGATTTCTACCATTTTTATTCTTGTTAATTATTGATATTTTTGGCAGCTATCTTATTTTCCCAGTATTTGACTGGATGGTATAATCAATTGGAACAATTAGAAAAAAACATGCATGAGACCTATTGGTCAACTGTACCTTTGCCCCTGCATTGATTCCAGCAAGAATTCCTTGTGCAGCAGCCTCTTCATATCCTGTTGTACCATTGATTTGACCGGCCAAAAACAATCCCCCCACCCGTTTCACCTCCAAACTGAGCTGTAATTCTCTTGGATCAACAAAATCATATTCCACCCCATATCCTGGTCTCACTAGTTCGGCTTTTTCGAGTCCTTAAATAGAGACAGTTAAAAAAGGAATAAATTCGGAATAGTTATTTTCTGATCAAGAGGCACCATGAGCGAGTCATTATAAAAGTCAAATTTTATTATTGCGCCGCATATCTTGGGTTTGTGGGCATTAATTTTTTAAGAGTGATAGTGGAAATAATGACGCAGCTGGTAGCGCCAATAAGGCAGATATTTCCCAATCGTAGAATCGCTTTTTTCTGGATTTATGATTGCAGTGAGAATTCGGGAACATACCTTTTTTTTTCATTTCTAATATCATATATTTTTTTATTTTTTCAAAATTACAAAGCCAAAAACCAGTTGTTCCCGAATTCTTACAAACAAATTGAATTATTTGTACAAAAAAATTCTCACTGATAATCTCCCTAGTGCTTGAATTATTGCCGGAAATTTTCGAGTACGTGATTTTCTTAAAAAATTCATGTAGAAGATAAATTTCCAGCAATTAATTCAAGCACGCGGGGGATTCGGTAAGAAAATTTCACACCAAAATATATTAAATTAATGGTTAATTCAACTGACTTGTAGATTATTCTGAAAGAAAACAAGTTGTAACATCAGTGGGCCATGAATGGTTTTTGTTGATATAATGACAGTTACGCGTTGGTATTAGTGGCGGTGTTTGTATGTGAGAAAGGAAAATTCATTTTGCGACATTTTCAACCTAAAATTACATTGCACATCACGCAGAACTAAAATAGTTTTGACTGGTCCATGCGGATTGTCTATTGGGAAGTGATGTGGAAAGGAATTGTTGCAAATTTCAGCCGAGTATTCACGAAAATATAAGTTGAATAAAATTGTTTCAAATATTAAGTTCATCAAGTCAAGCATAGATAGATTTGATTGATATACATTTTTTACCGATTGAAATGCAAGTTCTCAAAATATTTTCAGACACATTCGAAATATTTAGTGAATATATAATTATGAAATATTATCTCCTTTCATATGAAAAATAACATTCCATTTGTACATAAAAGCAAAATGTTAACTATCACATGTCAAATATTTGACAGAAAAATTTCCACTTATTAATTTCGCCTAGGGTATCCAGGAGGATAAAAATTTCCGGAAATTTTTTGGGTTGCCATGGCAACTAAATAAAAACCAATTTTTTTATTGGCTGAAAGAGTGAGGTGTGAAATTTTCAGGGGTAATATAATAAGTGGTATGATTATTACCGATAATTTTTTGGAATATCAATTCATTGTCAATCCCAATGCAAGAAAATACAACTCGTCCGGCGGACTCGTTGTATTTTCAGCTTTGGGATTGCAATTCAATTTTTAATTATACCATGAATTATATTTAGGACGACAATATATCGATTTGAAATAAAGAAAAATCGTGTCACCTGGTAATTGATGCTTTACTTCTAGCCATATTCAACGGAATACTCTTTTCCACGGTCTCATCTGTGATACCAATGGACATTTGTCCCCAACGATCGCTCATATTGATAAATAAAGATAACTAGTCAAAACACATAAATTTGACGTTTATAATTTAAATCATTTTCACTTGACAGATGGTAAAACAAAAACTAAGCAGGTTTATCACTGTGAAAATACATTTTTTGCTCTCAAGGTAACAAACAACCTACCCGGTATACTCTGTATAAGTTGCCATTGGAATTCTTCAGGTAGTGTACAAGAAAGACCATTGGGGTAAATAATATTGCTGTTGAAGCCTTCAGGTTCAAGCCAAACTTGGTGTTCTCTGCCAGGAAATCTCAGAACTTTGGATTCTATGCTTGGGCAATATCTTGGGCCTGTTACTTCCTCGAATACGTGTCGATCCAAGTGGAGGTTGTCTTTCACTATTTTTTCTATGGCTATGGTGGTTTTTGTTAGGTGACATTTCAACTGATCTTCAGGCTGGAATAATTAACGGTGCAATAAATTCAAAAGAAAGAAATAAAAACATCCTCTGTATAGGTTTTCGGATTTATAAACGGACAGATACAAAAATGTATTATCGGCAGACAATTTCACAAATGAAAATTGGACTGCTAGATTTACGTATAATCAGGCAAGACTAAAGATATCAGCTCCATAGTTCAATTATATATAATCGACCGTCAGATTTAGGAATTTATAATCGGCTGCAAGATTAGAAATATATAACTGGCCGTCTAATTCACGTAAAATGAGCTGCCAGATTTAGTAATGTAAAAAGTGCATCAGTTAATCATACCGTCTTGTTTCAGAAATTAGAAGCAATAGGTTTTTATGGAAATTTACTGAACTGGTTCGCAAGCTATCTTCGAGACAGAAATCATATTCATGTTTTGTAGTGAGGATCACTGTCCAAGTTTTGGTAAATTGAATATTAGTTTGTTGATACTCAAATATTGGTTTTTTATATATCTCTGCATGCAATTGAGGCACCACATGAAAATATATTGAAAGTTACATTTTACGGAAAGAGGATAAAAAACACTTCCCCGTGGAGTTTCCATAACATTGTCTGATTCAGCATCAGCTGAAATTGGATATTTGGTCTATTGTAATATTGAAGAGAGTCATCAAACCAATAATACCACCAACACTATATTGTCCTAATTTAGACAACACTATTCCTCTGTGGATTGTTTGGAAGGCTTTCTTCAAGTCCAGAAACAATTAAATATGCATTTTTCAATTGTCACTATTTTTACTCAAGTTCGAAGGCAGTCGTTTTTTGAAGTTTCATACTAACGTTTCGCTAACGCGAGTGGCTAGCTTCTTCAGAGGCTTATACATAGTAGATAATCTCCGATAACGAGTTGAGCCTCTGAAGAAGCTAGCCACTCGTAAATATCATACATTTTTCAATATTGCATAGGGTAGGAATCAATGCTTATCACAATACCGTTTCTTAAAAAAAACCTTATTCATTCATTAGTACTGAATGCACAGAAACATGTTGCATTAATGTTCATCGACTGTTATTAAAATATTTTTCTATCGGTGATAAAGCACTTGAATAGTCCAAGTTTTTCATATCTAATGGTGTTAGATAGATGTTGAATAAGAATAACTGTAAATTATTTCAAACCCCACAGAAGTAGATGATTCTTGGAATGTATCAAACCTCTGGTACTAATTGTTATTTAAAACAGATATGCCACTCTTTTACTTCTACGGGAGAAAGAATACCTACATACATTTATCCAAACTTTGTTGTTCATGAAAGAAAATGGGAGAGGTGGATTATCGCCTCCATGTGCTTCACACTCAGCAAAATTGATTGTTTCTGCTTTCAACCTAGGTGGGGTCCCTGTTTTCAATCTCCCCATCCTCAAATTCAATTTTTCCAAAGTATTTGCTAATCCTATAAGTCATAAAAATAATAAACATCTGTTAGCAGTTGCTATTTATTCAATTTCAACATTTCATACCTATAGAAGGTTCATCTCCTATTCTACCTGCTGGAAAAACTTCCAAACCAAGGTTTATTCGACCCTTTAAAAATGTTCCTGTTGTTATAACTATGCTTTTAGCTAGTATTTTCGAACCATCCCCTAAAAAAAGATGAATAAATAGTAAAATTGAAATCAACATTCACTAGTTGTTTGCATTACTGCACTCACTTAGGATAACCCCTTTACAGTCTAAGCAAGTCTGATTATTACAGTTACTCCTGGGATTTTCTACAATCAAGTCTTCTACAGGAGCTTCGAGTATATCTAGATTGGGAGTATTGTGAAATAACTCATTTTGCATATTCTGTTTGTATAAACTTCTGTCAATTTGGGCCCGGTAACCCCAAACAGCAGGTCCTTTTCTTGTATTCAGAACCTACATAGAAAAGTTGATTTGTGAGGCTCAAATAATCAGTGTATTTGGAATCTGTGGACAACTGATGAAGAATACCTTGTACTGTAGACCAGATATATCACAAATTCTACCACACACTCCATCCAAGGCATCAACTTCTCTCATCAAATGGCCCTTACCTATCCCACCAAATGAAGGGTTACAAGACATTTCACCTAGAAATAAATATATTTCATTTGAATGTAGTGTTTTTTCTGGATGCTAGTACTTCAAAGTCGCTGACAGGATTTTTTTGTGAACTAAGATGCCTGCCTCTTATTGTGAACCAACCTACTGTTTCTTTCTTGTGAGTGACCAATAAGGTTTGGGCCCCCATTCGAGCAGCAGCAGCACACGCTTCGCTTCCAGCATGACCACCTCCAACTATGATCACGTCGTAATTTTTTTCTGATGAAAAATATCGCAGCAATTGTAAATTTTTCGTAGTTTTGGAATAAAGAGTTTTGAACATTTTTTGACTACTTTGAAAGTTTGAAGTTATATCAGGCTTGTGTTGGACGTTTTGGTTCTGAAAATTATCGGTTCTAGGACGTCAGGACTGTCATGAGCATGCGCAGTTGATAAGAAGTGTTCATTTTTCATTTATTAATTATTAGCGTCTAGCGACAGCCCGAAGATATTGGTTGGCGAGCATATTGACAAAATTGACACAATTAGGCATTCCAAATCACGTGATCCAATATGGCGACTGAAGGCACACAGTTTTCTGAATTGTCATAAGAAAGCATTGGTACTTGGTGACTTGAATCATTTAAAAAGGCATTATTTCCGAAGTTGTGTGAATTTGTTGTTGTTAGTAGACTTTTTAAGATGCAAAGTGATTATTTAAAGACATTGTTGTTGCAAAATCCAGATATTGGTAAAAGGTAAGCTGAAAAAAAACCAATTTTGTGTTTTGTTTACACAATAGCTTTGTGTCCTAGTTATGAAGTACAATATTTATTACAGATATCAAATGAAGCTTAAGTTAGTAAATGATGTGGACCCTTTTACATTGAACATTCAGGAGCTAGATAATTCAATTCATGGTATTCCACCTGTTACAAGCATGGATATTGTTTCATATTTACTGCTATCCCATAGCTATTACACCAAAGAGCAAATGAAGGCCTACAAAAGCTTGCAATCATTTAAGTATTTTGAGTCGGGCTTTGTTATAAACGTCGGAACAAAGGTGGTTAATGGTTTCTACATTTTAGTGGGAAAGGTAAGTTTTTAGAACTGTATGAGTAGATAGAATTGAATGGTCAAGTGTTGTTTACTCTTCAATAATGTTTGAAAGTTTTATGTTAACTTATATATATATATATAATTCAAGTATGTCAATCTGTAAATAAACGTTTATAGTGGCACCTTTTCTTTCTACGGGTGGCAAGCCGAAGGGACATGGGAGGGAGGAGGCTCTTATATAAAGAATTATACAATTTTCAATGTTGAATACAAAAAATTACCTTGTCAAATACATTGTTTTCACTTTTATTTATCTTGCTATTTTTTTAGGTCAAACATTCTCAGCGAGGAAATGAAAAACCATTAAACGTGTGGTGCATTGTTGCCAAAGATGGAAGTGTATCTACAGCCCATTGTACATGTATGGCTGGACACAGTGAAGTTTGCAGCCATGTGGGTGCACTACTATTTGCAGCTGAGTATGCAAATAGAAGAAAGGCTGAAGTATCTTGTACAGATGTACTTAGTAGTTGGACAATGCCATCATCATCTTCACAAGTGCCCTTACTACCAGTTAGTGAAATGGATTGGGGAAAACCTTCTGCTGCTCAACTTAAAAATAGGGATGTTAAACAAATCAAGAAACAAAATATCTTGAAGAAAATGGAGGAATTGGGACATAATGCTGCAATTTTTCGAATAGTGGAACCATTTGCTAGTGGTATAGCAGCACAAGTTAACAAAATGCTACCGTCTGTGATGAATATATTCAATGAGAATCACACCAGTAAAACCTATCTGGAACTTCTTAAAATATCCAAGACAACAAATTTTTCATTAGATCACGAACAAATTATGAATATAGAAAAAGCAACTAGGAACCAATCTGAAAACCGAAATTGGTATATACAAAGGGCTGGTAGGATCACGGCATCAAAATTTAGGGCTGTTTGCAAAACAAACAAAATCAAACCTTCTTTGTCACTCATTAAATCGATTTGTTATCCAACAAAAACTTCATTCTGCAATAGAGCTACTTTATGGGGAATAAATCATGAACATGAAGCTGTTGAAGAATATGAAAGGTATATGAGTAAAAATCATGACTCTTTTGTGGTCAACGAAGTCGGATTTTTAATAAGTCAAAATTGGCCATGCTTTGGTGCATCTCCTGATAGACTTGTCTTTTGTGAGTGCTGTTTGGGGGGATGTCTGGAAGTGAAGTGTCCATATTTGTTATATACCAATAATTTTGTAGATATAAATGAATATGTATCTTTAAAAAGTTCATGTTTAATTACGGAGAATGATAAGGTAACTTTAAAAAAATCGCATAGTTACTATTACCAAGTACAAATGCAAATTTTTGTAACTAAATTAAAATATTGTGATTTTGTTATATGGTCACCAAAAGTTTTTTTTAAGGAAAGAATTTTTCCAGATTTTGATTTTTTTGAAAGGGAGAGTCAAATTGCATTACAATTTCATTCTGAGGTCATAATGCCTGAGCTATTGGGAAAATATTTTACAAGAAAGGAGGGAGTGGCTGAAGTAAATCATTGGTGTATTTGCCAAAGTGTAGATGATGGGAGACCTATGATTAAGTGTGATGGAGAAGACTGTGACATAGGGTGGTTTCATTTTAATTGTGTGGGATTAATTGACACTCCTAATAATGCATGGTATTGCCAAAAATGTCTTATTTCTAGTCCAATACTATAATTTGTTAATTTATTGTTCATTTTCAGTTTTATGCTGATATTGATTTCAACACTGGTTTTTATTATATTTTTGAAATCCACATCGAATGTTTTTTTCATTATCCCTCACCCATATTCATGATATATTCAAATAACCACAACCTGTCACCTACCTTTAATTTAAATTGTTTCTTTAGTTCAAAAGCTTTGCCACTGAGTTGAAAAAGAGATAATAATTTTGTTTTCATTAACCCAAAATTCCATAATTTAATTGTGATTGAACAAGTGAATAATATAATATTTCTAAATAATGGATATTCAAAACTTTTTTTAATAACTTGAATTTCTACAACAGATATATCAATTTTTTTATTGTGTACTCATTTTGTGAATTCCATCATAAATATCTTGTCATCATTATACCCAAATATTTGATAAAGTCAGTTTCATACATTTTTTCTCATCAATATTGAGAGGTCCTAAATTTGATAATGTATTTCTGTATGAAGTGCATAGAAAGTATATACTTTTTTCAAAATTTATTGTTGATATATTATCATCAAACCAACTTATAATTATTTTGATGTCTTTCTTAACTATTTTTTGAAGTTCATTCCAACTTGAACCCTCATAATAACTGTGTCATCTCTAAAACAATGAATTTTTCGTTTACTTTCAAGATTTAATAGGTCATTGAGATAAATATAGAATGAAAGTGGACCTAATACTGTACCCAGAGGTACACCATAGTCAATCATTCCTGGATTGCTCAATTAAAATAAAACATAAAAATAATAAAATAGTTTTAATTCTTTTTCTATGTTGAAATCTCCAAATACATAATATTCTATGACCTACACTATAATAATTCACTTACAATTAAATTAAATTACATTGTAATATTAGACGAGTACATAAATTGAATAACAATAAAAAAATTATGAACGTTTCTTAATGACAAATACTAAAATGAACTAATTTGTAATAAACATTTCATAACGACAAATACTAAAATAAATTAATTATGGTGAAATTTAAAATAAGACAAATCAGAGAGGGACAATAGGAGGAGAAAGATTAATTAAAGCACTACAAACAGTCACAATCTTATCCAAAATATTTAAATTTTCAGGGTCGTTTCCCTTTTTTATCATAGATATTGGTATTGTATCTTTAAAAATATTGAATTTATTTTTCAACATGCCAATAATTCTTTCCACATGTATTCTTACATGAGCAATGTGCCTTGTAGCCTCAATATCCAGCGGATGGAGCTGATTTTTACCCTTCGTGAAGGCAGGTATGACTAGTTTACCTTGTAGAACTCCTAATGTCTCTTTTATTAAGAAACCCCTATCAGCCAAAACAACATCTCCAGGTGTGATATAATTTAGGAAATCACTGTTTTCGACAATTTGTTTATCTGAGGCACGCCCACCCCATGCCTTACTAATAAAGCTTACAGTACCTTGTGGTGTAATTCCTATTAAAAATTTTATGGTGTTGTGGTGTTTGTAATTTGACCAGCACTGTATCTGGGTTGTTAAAGAAGCAGGTTTTTCAATAAACACCTCAAAACAATCTAAAATAATAGTTATTTTATCATGAAAAGCTTCTTGAAAACATGATGGTATATTTTTCATAGCTACTGAACGGTCAGGCCATATTATAAACTGCTGTAAGGTTTTATACAGGATATCTATCACAATTTCAAAATAACTTGAAGCAGTTGTTCGAGAAATTTTAAAATGATAAGCCAAATCTCGAAAATGTAAATTTAACCTCAACTTAATCAGAGTTAGTAATAACTGATTGAATGTGCTTAAAGCAGTAATGCTTGTGGTCGTAATATTATCTTCTATAATATTATACAATATAGATTCTATAAAACTATATGGAAAGCCTGTATAATATTTCCATTTTGTATCATTTTGAGGATCGTCTCTGAGCCCAAATGGTGATTTGTCAATTTTTTTTTCAAGCCTTTCAATTCTGTTTGAGGCAAAACTTAACTGTTCAAATTTAACAGTTAATTCTTCCATAGTGATGTCGGTCTGAGATGCAACGCCAGTATCAGAGTTGTTATCATGGTCTGGGACCTCTGAATCAACTTCTGCATCAAGGTCTGCCTGTTCAGCCTGCAGAAAAAAATAATTTTCATTTCTATTGCAAATTAAGATTATACACTTTTGTTTATCTTATGCTTTTTGAGTGAATAGAACCTATTGATTAGAACTGTCCACCACAGCTAACATTTAGATGTTCCATCAACTTAAAAAGCATGAAATAAACGAGTTAATTCTATTACTTACGCTCAATTTTCTTCTTTTATTCAATCTTCCACTCCTTTCAACGTCAGCCTGTTTCCTATGAGTTTTTTGAGATGTGTGCCCCATTTCCTGTGATGGAACCCAGTCCGGATGATTTTCATCTTCCAAAGCAGCAGGTTTGCCTACAGGTAATTCAGACTTATGTAAAATACTTTGAATGTAAATATTAGTGCAACACTTAACCCCTTAGGGTTGATTTCAACTATCACTTACCAGTAATAAAGTGTTTACTGCAGACTCTCTGGTTTTTTAGTTTTGATTCAGTAAGATCGTCCCGCTTAATTGCTGCTATCCATTGAGCTCTACGCCTCTCAGATAACTCGTTTTTATCTGTAAGAAACCTGTGGCTCAAAACCGCAGGCACAGAAAAGAACTTTACATCATCCCTGTTGTAACGACTTCCACAACCAACTACAAGACATGTAATAGGCATTTTTCCGTAAGGATACCACTAATGAGTCCCAAAAAATATAAAAACTATTTGGTACAATCACAAAAACAAAAATATCACAACTCTTAGATCAACTCTCAGCTTACTGCAGTATAACAACAACGCACTGTTTGCCTTCAGCCGCCATATTGAATAAGTTTTGACAGGTCATTGGAATGCCTAATTAGCAGCTTTCTATTTGGTCCTTTGAGGAGCACCGGAGCTACTCAGGGGCACGAAACCCTAACTATTGCGCGTTCTTTTTGTTTAGTGCTTGAAGCCCCTGTGCTACACCATCTACCTTCCCCTGCCCCCTCTTGCACCAACCTCTGACTAGGTGCAACAAGCCCTTTTTGGTTATGTAGCATTTATTCTGTGGTTATGTTGAATCGTTAGAAGCAACATGAACGAAAATAAAAATTTACAAATCAATGATTTTGAAAACAACAGAGTTTACAGTATTCTTGTAAGCCACGAGGATTACGATAAAGCATTATCTGGTATGATTAAAATTCAATCTTTTGTACATTTTCTGTAATTTTACCAATTTTTAGATAATCAATTTGCTAATTCGCTCTTGAATCATGCCAGAATTGCGGCTGCGGCAGAAGAGCAACCAGCAGAAAGAAATAATAATCCTTCCATTCCTTCCTGTAGTGGAATAAATAAAAAAAAAGTGTCTAGTGAAAGCTTGCCTCCTACAGAACTTTGTTTGGATTCTTTCTCTGAAAATGTTCCTTCAAACTCACAAAAGTTGAGCAACATTTGGAGTTATGAACAGACAACCTGCCTCATTCATTCTATGGCAACATATTATACAGACTTCAATGACCCGAGAAAAAGGAAACACATTTTTGAAAATATTGCCAATGATCTAATAAGTGCTGGGTTCGCTGTAGATACAAAAAACGTGCAGAACAAATGGAAGGGGTTGTTACGAAGCTATACGAAAGCAAAAGACGTAAAAAACAGAACAGGACAAGGACCATCAAGATTTTTATTTTATGAAATAATTGATGATATTGTGGGTAATCAACCCAAAAACAATTGTCAACATGCCCTAAA
Organism: Chrysolina haemoptera; assembly: GCA_958298965.1. Lineage (NCBI taxonomy): Eukaryota > Metazoa > Arthropoda > Insecta > Coleoptera > Chrysomelidae > Chrysolina > Chrysolina haemoptera. Next base: position 5,905,262 of record OY282586.1, on the reverse strand, counting down.
TAGTTTACCAATGTCCACTGAAGGTGATACAGAAACTGAAGAAACTAATTCCGAAAATGTTGAAAATGATAATGAAGGAGAAATTGGGGAACAAGAATCTGAAGTTGAACCACCTAGAAGTGAAAATAACACACATGAAGAACACCCCAGGTCCCATAAAAAAAGGAAGAGGTTAAGCGAACAGCAACTTAAAAAAGAATACATTGATTTGAAGAGAGAAGAGTATGAAAGGCGCCAAAAAAGGCATGAAGAAAGGTGTACCATTGAAAAGGCACAAAATGAAATTGAGAGGAGAAAACTTGAAGTTTTAGAAGAATATCTTAGAAATAAAACTCATTAATTAGTGAGCATAGAATGAAGGCTTTCACAGCCGGAAGTATAATGAAGTATGGTATTCAGGCTTTAAGGCCGTGGTTGGTTCACCTCAGTGAAGGAGGTTCCTTTGGATGTTTCCCTCACAACTGCAGTGAGCATCTTCAGCTTGGATTCTGTCTTCTCGAAGAGTGACATAAAACAGATACAGAGGTTGAAAAGTATTCGCAGTTTATAGTCACAGCCTGGCCACTTTATTTTTCAACTGCTGTATCAGTTTTATGTCGCTCTTTGAGAAGACAACATCCAAGCTGAAGATGCTCACCCCAGTTGTGGGCCAAACATCCAAACGAACCGCCTCCACGGAGGTGAACCAACCACGGCCTCAAAGCCCGGAAACCATACTTCGTCTTTATTAATTAGTATAAAGTATTTCCCAGTCATTTGTTTCCAGGTTAAGTTTTCAAAGTTTTTATTTGAACGTTCCTTTGCTCAGTGTGTGATAAGTTAAGTTTTCTTCAGATATTTTTTTGTGTTATTTTTTTTTTTATTGCCTTGAAAATATTAAGAATGTTTTTGAGAGTAAACCAATTTTGTTTTGTTTGCAGGTTGTAGACAATGATGTAACTTGAGTACATTTTAGACTTCCATTATCTTATAATTGGTATAATCCACAACGTTTCAACTGCTTCTATCCACAGTAGTCTGTATTCACCAGAAGCCGACTGTGGATAGAAGCAGTTGAAACGTGGATTATACAAATTATAAGACGATGGAAGTCCAAAATGAATGTACTCGATTTCGTTTTGTTTACAACTATATTCAGTTGTTATGAGATTGAAGACTGTATTAGAGTTTTGTGAGACTGGAGTATTTATCAATAAACATATTTTTTGTAAATTTTATTGACATTTGCAAAAATAAAAATCTTTATAAATTGAACATTTTCTTGAAGACTAACTGTTGCCGATTACTTTTTTCTTCAACATCATTTTGCATACCAACATTACGATGGAATGGTACATTTGGTGGTTGATTTTCGTCATGCTCTTCAATATCCTCCACTGCATTTATGTCTTCATCTAAGCAAATGTTATGTAGAATACATGCTCCAAGAATTATCTTTGAACATAAGTTCAAATCAAGGTTTTCCAAACCTCTCAGTCTTCGAAAACGCCCCTTGAGGAGTCCAAAAGCATTCTCAACAACTACTCTTTTTGATGAAAGACGTATGTTGAAAAGCTTTTGTTCTTCACTTAAAAACCCTGTGTCTGGAAATGGTGTTACAATCCAATCCAAATTGGGGTATGCTGAGTCACCCAATAAAAAGAATTCACCAATAAAATCTGGGTTTCCCAAAATTTTTGCATAAAGCGCTGATCTTCTTAACAATCTTGCATCGTGCAATGAACCAGGCTCCCCACAGAAAACATCAATGAATTTTTTATTGTTGTCTACAACTCCTTGTAACAACAAGCTATGATAACCCTTCCTGTTGACATATGAATCTTGATTTTCTGCTGGTTTATGGATCTCAATATGGCTGCCATCAATGGCACCAATTGCACCACGAATGCCATTATGTTTAGCAAAAGCCTGAGACATGTTGAGTTGCTGATAGTGGTCGGGCCAAATTATGTATTTATTTTTCACAGAATACAAACAATCCAAAACACGTCTTAGACAATTGTGGGCAGTGCTGAGGCTAACCCCAAATCTATCCGAAACTTCTCTAAACGAATTTCTATTGGCTAGGTACCATAGAGATAATAAGACTGTTTTTTCAGCAGTAACAGTGTTTCTTCCAGAGGGATAAACAGGATTGAAATGTGATTGTTCAAAGAGACCTGAAATTTTAATAAATTCAAAATATATTCTCTCACCAGACTATGTCTACTTACTAATGAATTCATAGGTGGTCTTTTGTGACATACGAAAGTGAGACTTGAACTCATCATTATTATATTCCTTTACAGTTTTCTCTACATAATTTTCAATTTTGGCACGCTTCCTCCTAGGTTCTGCTTCATCAGAATCAGAAAACAGGCTGTCCGAAGAATTTGTAGAGTCTGATCCACTGAAATGATTGGCTGGTCTGTCTATCAAAGCCTAACAAAGATTTTTTTTATACTTATGAATCCACTCCTCTCCATTGTTCAACTTACCATTATAACATGCTCGTCTTCGGAATCAGACATTCTTAACAAAGAATGGCTATATTTTGAAACATGCTTCAGTGTTTGGCAAATTTCTGTTCTGTTTGGCAAATTCTGTAATATTAATACTCTTTGTTAATACTAGGTAACAAGGTAACTCAAATTTCGCCTCAATCTAAATTACACCAAATTGCAAATCATAGTTTAATTTCTATCTCTAGGTTGCAAATTGACCAAATCACCAAAATTGAAAATAGTAAACAATAACAAACTGTAACGAATCTCAAGCGCATGTGCACATGTGTCAATTGCAACTGAAGAAAGAGACCACTAAAATGCGTTCTATTTGGGAGTAGCACAGGTGCACCAAACACAGGGCAACACTGGTGCATGAAACACCAAATAGAAAGCTCCTATTGACAGTATCATAACCTCCAAATTGGCAGCTTCCTTGGATCCTTGGTCTGATGTCTGATTAGATTACTCTGATTAGTCTGATGTCTGATTCCAAAAATTCTGCCGTCTTCGAAACCCGTAAATCACAATTTTTCACATTTTTAAAGAAGGCTGAATGGTTGAAAAATATGTGAAAAATTGCGATTTACGGGTTTTAAGGAAGGTAGAATTGTTGAAAGCTATAAAAAATTACTTTTTTATGTGTTTACGAGAAATCAAACCAAGGAAGCTGCCAATTTAGAGGTTATGATACTGTCAATGTCAATATGCTCGCCAGCAAATTATCCGGGTTGTCGCTAGACGCTTGATGTGGGTCGTTTCACTCGTTAACTCGTTTCCTTACCGTTAAAGACCAGTTCATGCAAATGCGAAATTCGCAAAAAATATATTTTTTTCCCATTTCATTTCATGGAATTGAAATGAAAAAGACATATTCTTTTTGCGAATTTCGCATTTGCATGAACTAGTCCTTAGAGTTAGAAAGAAGTGTGGTTAGGTAAAAAGTAAACAATTCTATTATACGAATCAACCCGAATCAAAGAATATTTAGGTTTTCTGAATACACAATAAAAATAAAAATTGGGCAAGTATAGTGTATTACAAATCAGTTAGATTTCAGTTTCAGTAATGAAGTGTGAAGAGTAGATTTTCAGCCCGCGTGACTAGGTAAAGAAATCATGGATAAAAATGAAAGAAACACCAGTCCCACAGCTGTGAATGTTATTAGTGATGATGGTAACTTTGGGACATCAAATGCAGAAGTAACAGGTCCAAATTCAGCAGGATTCGAAGTTCTGCCAAATGCAAGTAACGTGAATGCTGATGATCTGGACCAGGAAACTACTTCAAAATTACGAGGTGACTCGATAGGAGACACCTTATACAGCCAGTCTTTCGTACTCAAAACTTTACTGGAGTTTTCTGATTTGAATTGGACCAAACAACTCGAGGAGGACCTGTGCTTCCTGTGGGATATGACTGCTGAAAAAAGTGTTTGTGAATACCTGTGGGAAGTATCATTTCCATCGATAGCTTGTAGTGCGGTATCAAAATACACAGAAAACAGATTCATTGAAATTGTTATTGGAACTTTAGCTAATGTGCTGTGTGCGGGTTGTGATGAGGCTATGACAACTGAAGAAATCAGTATAATTATGCGGGAATTGGAATCCAGTGATCATCTCATTTTAATACAGCTCATGAGGTTTATTACTGCTTTGGCATTTTCATCTACAGAGACTCCTTTTGTGAATGAAGAGGTAATGGAGAAATTGTGTTTTGTTCTGAATAATTCTGCCAACAGTGAACTATTATTGAAAACATTAGAAACGACAGCAAAATTGACAAATGAGTATAAATTGAGTGAGAAGTTGGTGAATTTTGGATTATACGATGCTGTCTTAACCTCTTACCGTACCTTGCTCAGCAGTGAGTCAAATTACTTTGAATTGGACACAAAAGACAGCCTCCTGGCTTGTAGATACATGCTTGAAACTGTAACTAATATTTGTGGTTATATTAATCGTTTTGAAAACAGTCGACTCAGGTCAGAAATCAGTGAAAGCCTTAACATGTTTCTCGAAGAGGCTATGAGAATTATAAAATTCTTCAGTCAGGAACAAAATTTATTACCTGTTACTGATGACATTATATTCTTTATGTCTGCATTTCAATATATCTTTGTTGGTCTCAATATCAAATATGTACCAGAATTGTTCATATTGCTTGCTAATATTCTTTGTATAATATCAGAGATCAGAAATGAGGTTGGGGAACTTTTCGAGGCAGCTGCAGAGCTGGAATGTTTTTTCATCTCACTCAGCACAAAGGGTAGGATTCTCAAAGACTTGAAACTTCTTTCTAAACATAAGATGAAAACTGTTCTTAGTATAGTGACGGAAAATGGCCCAAAATATACATTTGAATTTGATTGGAAAGATTTGAGTGATATACCTATGAAATAAATTTACCACCTTTTCAAAGCAACTATTACCATTATTTAAGACTCCCTTACTGTTCCTTCAAGTAGATTCTTCCAAAAAATTCATAACTTGGAAGTTTAAAATACCTAATTAGTGGGAATTTTACAGTCAAATAAATTCATCAATTTTGGAACCTTGAATTTTATCAATAGGTGTAAATAGAAAATTATCATTTTGTCTTGACCAATAATTCATATATTTTATAGCAATTTTTGGTAACTTTCAGTCTGTTATATACAGTGTGAGTGCGGAAAAGTGGATTTTTCCGCAAGCTAGTAGAAAAAAAAATTCAATGTTTGGAAAGATTTACCCATACCCAGTTTCAGCTACTTTGACGTCACTCTTAGGTAGTCTATTCGGAGGCCACCGCATTACGTCATTTCAAGGTCATTTCTGATACAAACATAACAGGTACGAATCCAGGGGTGGTACTCTATAACTTGTTTTGCATAGCGAAGCGAAAGTTAAAGCACACTTTGTGGTACACCGGAAAGAGATGCCGACTGTTTACATACAGAGTCCCACTGCGGGGGTGAAATTCTGTGTGTCGATAGAAAAAGCGAGAGGACATTATAGTTGAATTCATGGGAGAGAAAGAGACAAAACTGTCGACAATAGAATTCTATGGTACACGGAATCCCACCCCGCAGTCAAGTGTAATGTCCATGAGATATAACTACATTCAAGTCGTCAAGATTGTCGGTCGGAATGGCGTCTGTCATAAATTTATGGCAATTTATGTCAAACACAGGACACAATGAACATAGAACAAGAAATATTTTATACATGCTATCAGAGTAATAAAAGACATAGAGATGCCATGCTTGGCCCTACACAAATATTTTTTTTGAAGTGAACATGAACTATCCCTTCCTATACAATTTGTTGGCGAGGGGGGTGACGGGTGAAACGTTATGGACAGTTTGTTTACATTTGTAGTAAGTAGGGCCATAATGCAAACGAAGAATGACAACTTGATCCAAATGTAATGAGCGGGCATACACGAAACTACCCGATTGAATACGGACTTCACATGTATAAGGCCCTCGCTTGTAAACAAAGTTATGTTGCTTTCAAGACAAGTATGGAAAATTGGAACAGGCTTTTCTATGTCCTTTATTACTCTGAGGGTACGGTCATGGTGGGTAAAATCAAAATGTAAATGGTCAATTTGTGCCAATTGTGGTGTTTAGTTTTGGCTTAGTTTTTAGTCAAGTCGTCAAGTGTTTAGTTTCAGTTTGTGAATTTAAATAGAATGACAGAACTATAACAATTTCAGAAATTTGCTTATAGAAGGTATAGGCTTCAAGGTTTTTACATTTCGTTTCCATTATGTTCAAAGTTGAATCCGTAATCACCGTTTTCTAATCGGACTTTGATAAGTCAATTGCAAGTGTGAATGAAATAACCAACTCATTTCATAGAATATCCTTGGCTTCAGTAATGACTTCCAATACAGAAGATGCACCTGTTGAAAGTCCTCAAATACGCGATGAAATGGTAAATACGAATTTTGTTCAAGCTTATCTCCACTCACTTTATCTTCTTATCATAGGTCCAGACCGCAATAAAATTCCTCCAAAATCCTAATGTGGTAAATACGCCGCTAGCTCAGAAGCAAAAGTTCCTTCAGAGAAAAGGTCTGACCGACGCAGAAATTCAGTTGGCATGCGAAAAATCAGGGTCTTATGTTCAACATGAGGAACAAAACCGTCTTCCCCCACCCCTGCCGCTCACACCAAGCATAGCCAATAATCAGTTTTATAGAAACCAAGTTCAACTGAGTTTGTTTGATAGAATACGAGAAGTAGTACACAGTATAGCAATATTCAGTATTGCTGCTTATGTTATTCATAAGTTTTACGAGGTAAGTTAAAGGAACTCTTCGTAGAAACTATTGTTAACTTGATGTTCCCTTAGAGGTATATCGCACCATTTTTATTTGGAAAAAAGAAAAAATCTGTAGAGGAATCGATAGATGACTTAGAAAAAAACGTGAAGTCGTCAGTTGAAGAAATCAAAGGAGACCTGCAAAGTGTGAAAGTTGAAGTAGATAGGCTCAATCAGTCTTCTGAAAACATTACAAGTAAGCAACTCACTGATCTGAAATCTGAAATTTCCAGTGTCAAGGGGCTACTTCTAGGCAGGTTGGTATTTCAACACTAATTAATATTAGTACTTGATGAAATCATGGTTGTAGGAAACAGTTTCCTTCGGTCGCAAATATTCCAGTAGTCCCTCCTTCTATACCTGCATGGCAGTTATCGAGTGTATCTCCTGATAATAATGATGACCAGGATGGTGACCCTGATGGGAGGAAAGAAGACTTACTTGAAGAGTTGGGGTCTGGATCTGGATCGTCCGAACCAGAGCATGGCATGAAGACTAGCGAATCCAGTTTGGAGATCATGTAATTATATTTGTTTTCAGTACTTGTTTAACATTGAAGATATCCCAACAATTTTGATAGACAACTCCCTGTTTTTGTGTTCATTTCAATAAAAAGTTGTTTCATTTTGAGTTTTAGAATGCAGTTTTTATGCCAATAGTATTGTTTCTGAAACATTGAAAGACCCTTTTTTTGCAGAACACATGATGATTATAACTGAATACTAAAGTCATGAAGTAACTATCAACCAGCTCTATAGTTGATGTTTTTGCTATTTCTTATAATTTCAGATATTCGTCGAGGGACTGCGACTCAGAATCTTGCCATAGTAGGAAAAGCAACAAAGATGAAATTGACAAAGATTAGATTTTGTAAAAATTTTATTACAATTTTAATTTTATATATTGGTAAGTCATGACTTTTACTTTAAGTTACCACTTTGTGTGTTGAGATTGTACAATTTTTTATTTATTGTATATTCAGAAAAAATATTTACGACGAATTTTGATAATATCTGATGTGATGTTGTTGATTATATTTTTTGGGAGCGCAATAAAGCTATTTTGTTATTCAACTTGTTTGTTTGTTTGTTTGTTTCCAATAAAACTTGAATTTCTGTTGATGAATTCAGCTAAATTTGAACAATCAGTTCATAATATTTTTAAATTACACATTTAATTGTTATTTTATCATTTGCTCTGATGAAACAAAAGAGTACGCAAAAGAGTACTCTTCTCCATTTAAAATGCAGGCAGATCTTAAAAAAGGAAACTTCTGATATCAAATTTTTGAATGGAACATTGAGTGGCATTCAAATTAAAGCTTTATCTGAATATATCATTTCCAAGTCATTGAACCCTATGATTAGGTGGCCTTTCATCACCCTGAATAATGTATTTATATCAAGTGTTGTTTAATTAAACACTAATTTTATTAATATGCTTTTGAGAAAATTGAAGCAGTACTCAAGGTCAAATTTAATTAATTTAATTCGAACAAACGTTTTGCTTTTGCCTAGTAGGTGAAAAACATAACTGCTGAAGGAAAAATGACCCAGTTCGAAATGTAAAGGGGGGGGGGGGCTATTAAATGCCGCACTGTATAGGATTATCGACCGACTTCACATCCGAAATTTCAAGTGTGTGTGACTCAGCCAAGTTAATATAAATAATGAAGTAGTTTTAACGTCTGTAGTTTAATTAAATTCGAAAATGAGTTTATAGCATAGTAGACAGGAAGATGAAATTCAGATCTGCATTAAAAAACTGTGGATCATACAGGATTCGAAACATTCTCGCATACACACCCAGTGAAATTCTGTTGATGTATCTGCTGGTGACAATCACATATATGGCCAGAAACCATGTGACCCCGGGTTCGAATACCGGTTGATCCCTACTTTTTTAATTAAGTTCTGATTTTCATCTTCCAGTCTTCTATGCTCATTTTTGAATTTAATTCAACTACAGACTTAAAAAATCACTTCATTATTTTGTTTTAATTTGTGTTATATCTTAACAGGATAAATTCATAGGAAAATCAAACAAATAGTGCTGATTTTCGATTTTATTCTAACCAAATAATTTACATTTTCTTGTAAAAGGTCAATCGTAGGTACTTCTTGTTCAAAGTTACATAGTTTTCTTACATCTGGTAAAATCATAAATAACACAACATAAAATATTCTACAATATCTTATTTACAAACAATTTTCTACAGAAAATCGCAAGTTTATACAGAAACATTTACAAACTACGCTAGCTAAAACAAATTGTTCTTTCACTAATTTCACGAATTAAAGCAATAATAGTAACAGATGAATGGTTGGAGACCAGAGGCAATTGTAGTACTAAAAAAAATATACAATAAAGAGAGAATACACAGCCCTACTCCGAAGTATGTTTTTAGATATAGCTTACAAAATAATTTTGTATGAAAGCAACCTTGACTAAGAAAAAATACAGGGTATAGCTGAAAGAGTCACAAAACATATTTTTCATTTCATACTAATACACCCGTATATTAAAAAATATAGACAATTCGATGTCAAAAAATAAAACACTTTCACCAAAAAAAAAGGGGTTAGAAAAATTCTACAAACAGTTATTTTCAATGGACCTTGCCTAAAAACAAAAGGTAACTAAAAACTTTGTGCTATAGCACAAAATAACGAAGATTGCAAGATTTTTACCGAAATCTGCAATTTGTAAGTACCACAAAATGTAAAAAAGCACCATAAAATAGGGAATGAAACCATAATAATTGCCAACTGATGCTGCACTATTATAACTCTAAAGTGTACCTCAAGGTACAGTTACGGGGCCAGTCTTACTTGACACCTATAAAATGTTATTGTTCAGTATTATGAACATTATTGTATTGAAAACCTTCCACAGAAGTTCCATTCTTGCACTTTGTAGAGCATTGTTTTTTTGAGAAAATTTACTAACTATATGTACAGGAATTTATTAATAATTTAGAGTATATTCAATGATAACAAAGGGGTAACTTTATCATTGGACATATGGAGGATGCACAAATTGTTTTGCCATTTTCTGATACAGAAAACCATCCATTAAACTATGTATTAAAAATGCTTAAGCTAGGACATTCAACTACAATTTTACTAAACATACGTAACAATACTTATATAAGAAGGCTACTATTTAAAATGAACAATGAGGTATGAAATACTTAATTGCAGATTCAGAAATAGCAACAGTTTCGAGAAAAATATTATTTCAGGTTGAACTCAAACTTATTTAGATACAGTGTTACTTACGCAGCTGCAATAAGATTAGCTGAACCCACAAATAAGATTTCTTAATAGGATAAAGTGAAGATTCATTCAGAAATTCAAAACTTAAGCCCATTTCAATAAATTTACATTACAGTACCCAGCAAATTTTCGATTTAATCAACTCTGAACTAATTCAGAAATTAATTTTATTTCTTCAAACACACAAACTTTCCTAAAACAACTACATCTACTCACAGTACAGCAGTTAAAACTTATCATGTCTTTGGTTTCTCATACAGAGTGAAAAATGCCGGGTGTCAACGAAATCTTAAGACAAGCCATGGTTTCTAAAGTTCAAACTTAGCAGGGTCATTGGATTCAAGAACTGCAAACATTTTCAATATTTCAAACGACTCCTTCACCTCCGGTTTCAATGGAAACGACCCCAACTTGGGAATTTCAAATGGAACACCCTGCATATTTTTTATTTTATGGAAGATTTTGCTTACCCACACCTCGTTTTGAGATAAAAAATTGAAATACTTGATTTTTTGCAGAATTATTGTTTTTGCGTCTAGATTGAGTTGGACGCACTTCAATCTAACCAACTTGATGGATATGAATAATGAGTAAAAACTATAAAAAAACATTTTTTTCCTGTTGAAAAAATTGCTCATCAAGAATAAACTATTAACAATTTATCTATCTTATCTTAGTGATAGTATGTCTCATTCAAAAAAGAAAAGACTATTTTCCATCCAAAAAGATTTATAACACGCCAATGGGTCGTATGCATAAAAGCTAGCACATGCTTATACTATATGTTTGTCTCTCTCATTGATTAACAAAATGAATAGGTTTCTTTCAAGGAATCCGAGTAAAAGCATTTGCTACAGGTTTATGCATACGACCCAATATATCTCTGCCAAAACCAACTGCAACATTGCCCAAAAATTCCATATTCTTTGAGAATTAGAAGAATCATCTACCAGCTGAAATGAAAAGTTTCACTGACTCAAAAGCATTTCGAAAATGTGTGAAAAAACTTTTACTTCCAAAAGGTATTACGGAAGAATACTTTGAAGACAGATTTTGAGTACTTGCACTTAGGAGGTAAAATTGACTAATTTATAATTTATTTATACACCTGCATCACATTTTAAACTGTTCTTCAGAAACTTATGTCCTGACTACATCTAAGCTTGTATACCTTGTGTTGTCCTATTTTATTTTATTTTATTTATACTTTAAATTTAGAATGTTCATGCTTTGTCAATAAGAATTTCTCCTTCAGCAATAAAGTATATTTTGAATTTGATTAGAACATTTGTTGATCATCATTTATGTTATGTATATTATGTTGAAATGCTTTCAACACACCACAGATGAAAAATAAAAATTCTTCTGAAAAAACCAAGTGTCTTGATTTTTTGTCTCAAAATTAGATGATCGTACTCAGAATCTTCCCTAGAATAAGGAAAAGTAAAAATATACGGGGTGTTCCATTTGAAATTCCCAAGTTGTGGTCGTTTCCAGTGAAACCAAAAGTGATGGGGGAGTATGAAGTATTGAAACATTTTCGAATTCTCGAATCCAATACCCTTGCCAAGTTTGAATCTCATACTCTTGAAACTCTGGAAACTATGGCTTGTCTAAAGAATACGTTGACACTCGGTATAAGTGGAAGCAAATGAATATCAAAATATCAATTTCATTAATTACACGTATTAAATAAACCAACATCAAAACCTAACCTAACCAAATTATTGGTTTCGTGTATTTTATGGCTTATCCAAGGCAACTCACTAAAGGTAATATTTACAAGTGAAATAGCTACTGAAAAATGAGCTGAGCAACTAATGAGACATAAAATAGATATACAAAAATATAATTTAAACAAAACAGGGGCAAAAAATAATAACAAAAAAGTATACTTCACCTATATGGTTGCAGGAAAGTTGGAAGATAGCATTTTCCATCCAGGCTTTATCACATTTGCACCTATATTAATGACAATAATTGTTTGAAAATCGAAAAAATTATATAGCAAATAAAAATGATGAGGGGAAAACTTCATTTATTCGAAAATCCAAGTCTATTAGCAAATGCAAGATGATGGAAAAAGGATACTAGGTACTTGTTCCTATACAGGGAGAAACTGAAACACATGATATAATCAATTTCCACTATAAAACAGACAGTCTCCAAAACGTCAACATTTTTTGAAAAAAAAAAAAGTATTTTCAGTTATTTTGAACTTATTTTTTCAGATAGACAAATTAAGAATACACTGAGTTACTGACAACATCTCTTCACACAACCCCACAAAGGGGAAAATTTGAGGCAGATATCTGTCAGAAAACAATTACTACCCCCTACAATGAATTAAATCTGACATCCATTTGTGCAACATTCCTCCAGGAAAACACAATTTCAAGTGCTAATTTCATAGAATATTATTCCCTATTTGTTGGGAATGACAACCAGCAGACATGACATGTTTCACGGTTTGTTTTCCACTCGTCAGTGCAAAGATAGGTCAGATGACGTTAGAGTAATCCTGGCCCACCCAATAAACGATTACACCCAATGGACGACAACACACAAAACTCAACAGCAAGACAAACTCAACATAGGATAAAGATAAGTCATGAGATAAAATAGGTCAGAAATAAAGTATTGTGACATGCATTATCACATAAAATCAATGGAAACGCTGTAAACACACTTTTTTTATAGAAAATGGGAAATTACTGAAGAATCTTATGTCATTATACTGAGGACTTTGGGTTGAACTTGTATTTCAATTCCACCCTGTACAGTTTCTAAGGAAGACGTAAAAAAAAATCGCAAACATTTCTACAAATAAAATATCAACATTAAAACAAATGAAATGTATTCGTATCACATACAGGCGATTCCAACTACAAAAGTACAAGCCCGAGATGAACTCAGACACTACCTGTACCAAAAAAAGGAAGCACTCACCACCGAGACGTGCTCGGTAGAGAAATTAGTGAAAGACAAAGACTATACCGGTCCTTTGTAAAATATATTTCTTCAAATACAGCGACTACTTACATCTTAATTCTTACATTTTAGAAAAGATTCAAGCGACAGTCTACTATACGTCTCGTACTCGCATCTTCCATTGCTAGGCCAATCAATAGAGGATTTTTTCATAACAAAAATACGATTAGAAAACAGACTGTGCCATCACATGAAAGACAGTCCGGAGTTATATTCTGTTATATTTTCGACTCGCAACTGTCTTCTATTAATTTGCTATAAATATTTAAATACAAAAAACGTGTTTTTCAGTATTTGCTTGCAAATGGGATTATTAGTAACGGAGAAAAATTGTTAAAACCGGAAAATTTCACGATTTTTTTTTTAAATATTAATTTACAACTCTGCCATTTCTTTTGCACAATCTCGCAGAGTGCCTGAATGCTCTAGTGATAGTCTGATTTCAATTTCTCAAACAGATTTTAAACATACAAAACATATATTCTCACATCTCGCCACAATACCGCGAAATGCGAAAAAATGCTAGCAAACATAATTGAAAACGACCGGTCGCGTAGTAGTCACTCGACCAGGAGGTGAGGGGAGGTGTATTGTAAAGGGATTATCACGTTCCCTCATTTCCCGGTCTCTCCTACTACTCGACCGCATAGGCGGGCACGGCCGTTTTCACCCCTTGAGCGGCATTGTAGCGAGGAATGAGAATATATGTTTTGTAATACTATATTTCTACTTTCAAAATCTGAGAAATTGGCTATCACCAGAGCATACAGGCACACTGAAAAAAAAAAATAAATTACCAAAACTAATAGCCCGACAGCGCCTGTTTTGCGCACAAGTGAAGTACACATAATTCATTACTTTCGTGAAGAGGTCGAACCCTACTAATAGAAAAATGGCGATGTTATGGATAAAAAAAAAATCGATGAATTTTCCGGTTTTTTCCCGTTACTAATGATCCGATCGAGTCGTACAAAATCTCATTTTGTTCGTATTTCAATCCTCTACAATTCTTCTCATTGGAACAACCAGATTGCTGTATTAGGGCCCCTCCACACTAGGCCGCCAAGCGGTGCTATAGTTTACAGCTAAGGGCTTCTTCACACTAGGACGCTAAGCGGCGCCACAGTCTATAGTTAAAGAAACAGTCCGGTTACTCGCCGCCATCTTGTGTAACCAGATAGAATACTCGAGGGAAACAATTCAGATTGCGCAACATATTTTATGTTGCAAAATATAAATTTTTATGTTGAGTATTGTAAGAATAGCTAGCGAATGTTTGCGCGTGCGATAAGATTACAGGTTGCGCAATGCGACAAACGTGAATAAAAAGATGAAAGTGCCGACGCAAAGTGAGCTAACAGATGCTATAGCTATAAACTTTGGACTGTGGCGGCGCCGCTGATGGAAAAGCATTGGGAACCCTGGGGGCCTTCATACTGGTCCACGCCACTACGAGTGCGGTGCTGCAAGCCGCTGCCGGTGGCTTCTACTAGCGGCGGCGGCGGCGGCGGCGAACAGTAAGCAGCGCTGCTGCTTGGTGCCTGTATTCACAATATCCCGCTGCAGCGGCGGTGCTTGGTTTGCTATTAGTTGTATTTTATTTTTGGTCAGTTGGCAGTAGAGCATTAACGAGAGAACGTGTTGTTCAGATGATTCGCAAACGTGAAAAATTGCCTAGTGTGAAGGAGCCTTTAGTTTTCACTTTAAAACACAAAAAAAAAGTTTTTGGCATTTAAATGTTTATAACAAATTGATAAATGACAGTTACCGAGTCCAAAACATAACAGAATATAGCTATGGACTGTCTTTCAAGTGCACAGTCGGTTGCCTAACCGTACGTTCGTTAAAAAATCCCTTACTTCATGCTCTATCTACTGGTGTACGCGGAAAAGCGTTTATTCCGTCGATCGTTCAATTATACTGGAAGTTCTTTGCGGTATGCGCGACTTGAATTTCTTACTACTAGTCTCTTTGAGAGGCGACCGAAAGTCTTGTACCTGCGCGACGATATCGTCGAGGCAATTGTCGCTGCGTTCGACGACCACGACTTTCGGGGAATTACCGTTCACGGGCAAGGGCAAGGGGATATCGCTCCGGTTACGGCTGAAACGACAATAAGATCTGTATAGAGGGTCGAATGGCAAGAACACTCACCTATCTACCATCGCTTTTGCGCGTGCAGGTTCCTCGACAACACGGATCGCACGTCTGCGGTGAAGCGCAGCGCGTCCAGTACCGGCAGCAGGTTCAGCAGCGCTATGTCGGTCGGGTCGGAGAACCAGGATTTGATGGGGATGGCGTTGTCTGAAAATAGGAAAGAAAATATTTATAATATTACTAATTATTATCTTATTCAATATCCACACTGGAAACAAAAAAACTTCGAATTCGTCAACATTTTTCAAGAATACATTTGTAATGGAGTTTTAAAAATTTGGCACTACAATAATGATTGACATTGCATGCAATAGAAAAACATCAATATGTAGCTGCATATACTCTAAATTTCAATCCATCGGTAAGTTTTCACTATATCACTATAATGGAAAATTGATAGGAGTCATAATGGAAAAGTGATGGAAGGCATAAGAATTTAGATTAAAAGCATTATTTCAGAGATAAATTGACCAATCTATAATAAAAACAGCAATACCAACTTCAAAAATTCCAATGATTAGTACCTGGTAGTAAGGCACTATATTTAGGGTAATATATGAAAAATTTTCTAGAAAGCTGCTGAATTAAATATTTCGTAACGAGGTGAAATATAAATACATAAAGTGACAATAAAAGTAAAATATCCAAAAAATGTGATATTTTGAATTCAGTTAAATATACAGATTTCATTGTTTAGATCTTGACTCTTCTGTTTATTCTGTCAAAACTTAATAATAATAATACTCCCTCATAAACACTCATAGAGTGTACCAAAAGTTATAGCCAGTGTGAGTGGAGGCGGGTGGTGGTACTGTAGAAAAATCCGGAAAACTTACAGCACCATCCTGAGTGGTCAATGTGCACTCCAAGCTAGCACTAGACGGAATTGGCAACGAGGCAACTCACAACACACTTGCTTTTCAGCAAGGCATGTGGCCTTCTATCAATTCCCATCTAAGTACTTGAGCACTTAGCACCACTAAGCTACCGGCCGCCAGTCTGCTATAATTTAATGAAAAAAATGATCCCCCAAACGAATCATAAGTAGTAGTAGTAGTAGTTGTATATATAGTAATCTAGTACTTATTTGATGATCAAGTTTCGTTCAACTTTTACATCAATACAATTTTATTTTATTTACATTTGTAATCATATGACACATGTGTTGTCAATAAGGTTGATATTTTCAACAATGTAGTATATTTTTGACTGACTGATTAGTCTTTCCAAATCTTTTCCATAGTCAGCAAGGTTTGGCAGCTTGATTTTCCTTTGATGCTTGATACTTAATTCTTGACAGGTTCTAACACAAAACCGACCACAAGACCATTGCAGTTTATAATTCATATCAACATTTTATAGAACCACATAAAGAGTGTAGATTAATTTCTTTATGAAAATGTTATTCTAAAAAAAATAGTGACATCAAAATAAGTAGCATTGAGTATAATGAAAACAAATTTTTGTTGAATAAAGTTTCTTTCTATACTTACATTTTCATGTATTATCAACTTTCACAGGACACTGATGAAGAATTTTCCAATATTTCAAATAACACAAACAATGAATAATACTAATAATACTTAGTCTTACCAGGGTATGCTCTATAGGCACCGGGACTATTGTCCAAAATGAAAACACTGGAGAGATCATTACAAATGGCACTCAGATCTTTAGTATATCCCAGCACATCAGGGGTACAGTGCTGCCTATAGAACCTCCTCAGGAGAATACCACGACCTGCATCTAACTTATCAGCTACTGCAGCTCCGTAAATCTCCATGCTGGCTGTGAAAACAACGAGTTCGTACCATTGTGAAACCTGTAAAGAACAGTTGATATACATGGCAAGTAATAAAAAAGATTGGGTCAGTTTTTATGCCGTCAAATATAAACAGATCTCAGCCATTTTCGTAGCAATTTACTTACTATATCTAGGAAGAAGTCGACGTGCGGCCTTTTGTGTACGAAAAATCGCACAGGGTGTCTGTCTATGACGACTTTGAGTACGAAATCAGGAGGAGTACCAGGCCTCACTGTTTGCCTCACCACACCGTCGTGATGAGAATGTATCAAAGTCTCGTCCAAATCAAGAACAAGAACTTTTCGTTTAACTATACCTGAAATATAAGTTCATTTACAACCATGTCTGCTTTCATACTGAATAAGTATTTTGATGGTACAAAAATTGGGATATGTTGATATATATTTCTCATTAGTTCATTTATCTTAAATATCTCTGATGACTTATCCATAAATCAAAAAAATATGTTATCTTAAGTAGCTTAGTGAAGTCATACTTACTAAGTCTATGCCTTGATAAAGGTGATAAAGGAAATATATCATATTTAACAGATTGGTGTTGTATTATCTGAAAACAAAAAAGTTATAAGTAAAAACATATTTTTTGGAATGTTGCCAAAATCGTTTGCCAATTTTAGTGGTACAGCTTCTTCAATTGTGTAATTTTTCGAACCAAATAACAATAAGGGGCTCACACAGAGGCCTTTTTGGAGTGACGTTCAACCGGTAGTTGGAAAACTATGAGATGACTACTCCAAAAAGCTGTATTGAAGAAACCGATAGAATCATTACATGACAGTAATTATAGTATTCATAACACTCACAGCCCGAGTTTGTTTCTTCAATGTGTAACACAAGCATGTCCAAACTCTAGATGCTATTAGCAAAAATGCACGAAGCCCCATCTGTAACTGCTTCCACATCGAAATTGGAGTTTCATAAAGCGGTTATCACACAATAATAATACGTTGCAAATTATACAAACAATTTCCACAACTTTGTTGGTATTGTTCACTGTTCACATTTTAGCTTTTTCCAATCTCCATTCGCATTTCGCAAACGACCATTAAAATCGACCTAGTCAGTTTGACGTAGAACATTGACATATGACGGATAATGTTTAGGTACGTTCTTTATTTTACTGGTGCTCCACCAATCCACTTCGTCCTTATAGTATTCGTTTGCATCGAGGTATCGCACTTTCCTACACCTGTTGTGTTTTACACTCGATTTAAGAATTCGTTTGCAAATTAATTTGACACATTCCTTTGTTTGAACTGCACTCAGCTACACTCGATTCAAAATTTGGTATAAATTAGAGTGAGTTCCCAATGTATCGTTTTTGCTTTTCGCCACTGACCTATAGTTCGCGTCGCGCGTCACGCATTCTGATTAGCGAATTCTCGACACGATTCACCAATTCGCCAATCAGAATGCGTAAAGAAGGCATGACGCGCGACGCGAAAAGCAAAAACGATACATTGTGAACTCACCATTACACTTACTACACTACACCTTGATGCAAACGAATAAACCTAATGTGTAGTGGGGTGTAATGTAGTTTACACCACATTTTGAATCGAGTATAGCTGAGAGCAGTTCAAACAAAGGAATGTGTCAAATTAATCTGCAAACGAACACTGAAAATCAAGTGTAAATTACACCAGGTATAGAAAAGTGCTACACCTCGATGCAAAACGAATAAACCTTTTGTCAATTGACAATTGACCGATTCAGGTACATGCATGCGCAATTTACAAGCATGTGCATTTTTGACCCTTGTGCTTAAAAACTGCAAGACAGTTCACATACGTGCCATATGTGCCTTTCCCTTGCGTTTCTATCGAAAGTCATATTTTCTTTGGTTCTGTATTGACTTTGTTATTAACTGGAGGAATGACATTACCTAGAGTTTTCAAATTATTGCACCGTATATTTCACTGTATCTTTAATTATTTGAAGTAGAAAATGTTCTAATTCCGTGCGTGCTTATCGTTTGAATGAAAAATGCAGGGTGGGCACGCGTGTATTTGTATTTGAATCGGCCTTTAGTATTGGACCATTGGAAAATAACATTTATCCAGTCTAGTGCATGAATAAATCCGAATGAATACTTTTAATATCCCAGACGACATTTCCTCCTGAAACAAAAGATAATTTAGTAGTTGGTCACAATGTGTGTAATCATCGTTTCCGGCATTTATTGGCCGCCATTTATAGTGGCAAGTCAAATTGACAGCACTAGAATTATCCATGTTTTCATAAAAGACAGAAATATATTGTATATTCCAGTTTTAATGTGATTAAACGTCTGCAGAATAAAATTCAATATGGCTAGATACGGACAAAGACCAGAAAATGCGCTAAAGCGCGCAAACGGTAGGTAGCATTTCCATATGTATGTACATCTGTCACCCACCCCATTTTTATTTTTTCAAGAATTCATCGAAGTTGGAAAACCGGCTAGAGCCCTCGACACTCTACAAGAAGTCTTCCGGAACAAAAAATGGGCCTACAACTGGTCGGAATCGGTTTTGGAACCGATCATGTTCAAGTACTTGGACCTCTGTGTGGAACTGAAAAAGTCCCATATTGCCAAAGAGGGGCTCTTCCAATACCGAAATATGTTTCAGTCTGTCAACGTAGGATCTTTAGAAAATGTAATAAGAGGCTATTTGAGAATGGCTGAGGAGAAAACTGAAAACGCTAGAGCACAATCTGCGCAAGCTGTCATTGATATCGATGATCTTGACAATCTGGCAACCCCAGAAAGCATCCTGTTGAGGTAAGTAGGACCAGTTTGTTACTGGAACTCATTTTTTAATGTTTTCTTATGCAGTGCTGTTTCTGGCGAGGATGCTCAGGATCGTTCAGACCGTACCATTCTCACTCCATGGGTTAAATTTCTGTGGGAATCATATTGTCAGTGCTTGGAACTTCTACGTACCAATGCTCACGTGGAAAATCTGTACCACGACATTGCCAGAATGGCTTTTCAGTTCTGCCTCAAGTACAACAGGAAGACTGAGTTCAGGAAGTTGTGTGATAAGCTTCGTAAACATCTGGAAGATATTTGCAAGTTGCCTGCACAGGCAGCCAATGTGTCCATGTCCAAGCCTGAAACTCAGCAGCTCAACTTGGAAACCAGGCTTCATCAATTAGATTTCGCCATACAAATGGAATTGTGGCAGGTCAGTTATATATACAGCTATCAGTTTACAATGACTTGTATGAATTTATTTTCACAGTTTATTTATTTACAATTTGAATTTGACAGGAAGCTTACAAAGCCATTGAAGATATCCACAATTTGATGAATATTTCGAAGAAGTCTCCAGTTCCGAAAACCATGGCTAACTATTACCAAAAGCTTGCCATGGTGTTTTGGAAAGCAGGAAACTACTTGTTCCATGCAGCAGCTCTTTTCAAGCTGTTCCAGTTGTCTAAAGAAATGAAGAAAAACATCACCCCAGAGGAATTACAAAGGTAGGCATAAGTTTCATTTTGAAAACGTTTCAAACAGAAGTAAAAGGGAGTGAAGTCAAAGTTGGAATATACTACTTGGTAGTTCAAATTCTCAACTATCTCTGAAGTAGTTCATTTCAATTATTATTCGGAAAAATATTTCAAACTTCATCAGAATATACAGTTGATTTTATATATTTTGAATCTGAAATAAATTTATTTTGTTTTTAAATATGATTATTCTTTATTTTAATTTCATATTTAATTTTTTTCATTTTAAATATTAAATGTGATATAAGCTACTAACTTTTCATTTTGTTGATATCTGTATAGTACTAAACATATTTAATACAAGTATTGATTTACAAATAATGCAAAAACTTCATATTCTACCATTTTATTATTTTAATAATCCCTTGAATGATCCATATAAATTTAAGAAATAATTGCTGCACATTACTCTTAAGTGTATGTGGTATCATTTTTTCCATTCTTATATGTTCAACATGATTTTCCAATAACTGTTTTATTGTTTTTCAGAATGGCTTGTCGTGTATTGATAGCTACCCTAGCTATTCCGTTACCCTCTGCCCATCCGGAATTCGATAGATTTATTGAAACTGATAAGTCACCATTGGAAAAGGCCCAGCGTTTAGCTGTTCTCCTAGGGTTGTTTCAACCCCCTACTAGAGCAAGCCTTCTGAAAGATTTGGTAATTGATATGATATTCAACTCAATTTCACACTTCTTTTAAAAGCATGTTTGTTGTCTTGAATTTTTAACATTTGCCATTGGTTGATTTATCCTCAATACTAATTTCACAATTATTATTAGCTTCTATCTGTATGACCATCATTTATTTGAGTAATATATCTACTCACAAATACTATCATTATCAGCAGTGGTGTACTTGCTTTATGAAAATTTCCACTGAACTGACGTTTGTAATTTTATTGCTGATCCTTTCATTCCAAGGTGCGGGTCAACGTAGTCAATCTGGCCAGCCCTCAGCTCCAAGACCTCTACAACTGGCTCGAGGTCGAATTCCACCCTCTGCTTCTCTGTAAACGTGTGCACGAGGTGATCAACTCCCTCGAAGCCGAAGAAAATTCCGCCCTCCAACAATATGTACTCGCCCTGCAGGACGTCACCCTTGTACGGCTCGTGAGACAAATCGCTCAGGTGTACCAAACTATTGAATTTGCCAGGCTGATCCAGATCGCCAGATTCACCACCCCATTTCACTTGGAGCGGTTGCTGGTGGACTGCGTCCGTCACAACGATATGCAGATTCGAATCGATCACGGCAAGCAGTGCATCCATTTCGGGATGGATTTGAGCGAGAGTCAGCGTGAAGACAAGCCGGAAGGACCCACTCTGCAGGTGATGCCTAGCGAGCAAGTGAGGAATCAGCTGGTGAACATGTCGACTGTATTGAATCGAGCTATGCAGGTCATCAACCCCAACAAGAAGAAGGTAAGGTATCAGGATGATCCCAATGGTTGGTGGTGTTATCAGTATGTGTTATTCATGTTTATAGCTGGAAAGGGAGAAGTTGAGAGTGTCCATGGTCCAGAACTACCACGAAACCAAGGTTAGAGAACACCAGAAAATCCTGCAAAGACACAAGATCATCGAGGACAGGAAGGAATACATCGAGAGGCTAAATACTGTTCGTGAGGAGGAGGAACAAAAGAGGTATGCTTTCAAAATAAATGAATAAATAAATAAATAAATCATTAATGACCCATTGGTTGAATAAGTTAAGGTTGATAATATTACTGTTATTGATTCTTAGGTTGGAAGAAGTGCAAAGGCTGCATGTTCTCGCCGAACAGAAACGTCTGGAACAAGAACGAGAGGAGAGGGAGAGGAAACGTGCCCTTGATGAGATTCAGCAGATCAAAGATAGGCATTTGAAGGAGAAATTGCAACAGATCAGTCAAACAGGACATGGACAGAAGATTTTGAAGAAACTTGATGAAGACGTAAGTAGAAATCTGAATTTCTCTGAAAAAGAGGAAAAGGGTGAGAGTGTACTGGTGCAGAGAGAATCAGATATAGATTTCTCTTCCCCTCTCGAACTCTCCTTCCTCACATCTTTTTCTCTCCCACCTCCCATATTTTTTGTCATCCCTTCCTCTCATTTTTCTCACTCTTCATTATGTGTCCCTTTATCTTGTCTCTCTTCTCTCTATCTCTCTCTTATCTCTTATAACCCCTTCTCTTGTTTCTTATCACCCACTCCCCCATCTCCTCCTGCCCAGCACCGTATCTGTGTCCCCTTTTTCAACCTTACTCTTTTGCATTATCTTAAGGTGTCAGACGGTTCACATTTTATTTATTTTTGTCTTCATTCAGCATTTCGCTAAAGCTGAAACGTCTGATCATTAAATGAATTGAAAGAACAAAAAGAACGTTCACTCAAATTTGGTCAAGTTCGTCTCGCCTTTGGAAGCATTTGATATGTCCAACATTACAATTTGTGTGTGCAATTTCTTCTGTTTTTATATATGTATGGTCTCTCATATCTTCTCTCCCCTGCCTCCACCTTTCCATACCCTTTCACTTGATCTCACTCTCCTTTCTTTCGTTTCTCTTTTCCTCATCTCTACTTCCTGTATGACCTCCCTTTCTTTTCTATCCTCTCTCTTTGCTCTCTTCCTCTCTCTTTGCTCTCTTCCTCTCTCTTTGCTCTCTTCCTTCTTTTCTCTCCCTTTTCTCTTCATTCTTCCTATTTTATATTTCTCATTCTACTCTCTTTTTCTCTCTTCATTCCGTCCCTGTTTTTCGTTGTCTCTCACTTTATTTTTCCATCTTTCTTTTTGTCTTTCTTTGTCTTCCTTGTTGTCAATTCATTGGTCTTTGGTGTTCCGTGAATTCGTTTACTGTACCAATTCAAAAATTCACGATGCTGTCTCTGTTAGGACATCAAAAAGCTCGACGCCGATCAAATAGCGGCGAAAGAAGCAGAGGAACTGCAAAAGGAACGGCGAGAGCTGCAGGCGAAGCTGAAGTCACAAGAGAAAAAGGTGGACTACTTCGAACGCGCCAAACGGCTCGAAGAGATCCCGATGCTGCAGGCCAACATGAACGAGCGCCAGCTCCAAGACCAGAACTTCTGGGAACAACAAGAAAGAGAACGCATCGCCGCCGCCATCGAGGAGCGCAAACTGGCCGTCACCACCAGAGACCGCCTCTCTCGCATGAAACCCGACAAGGAGGAGTTCCTCGCCAAGCTCAAGAAGGAGCGCAACGTCGTCTTTGAAGACATGCTCAAAGATTTCGAAGACCTCCTCGCGGCCGAGAAGAAGAAGCGACTGCTAGAACGTCGCGCCGCCAGGAAGGAGGAGCGCCGCGCCAAGTACCTCAGACAGAAGGAGGAGGAGGCGGAGCGCAAGGCGGCCGAGCAGCGACGCAAGGAGGAGGAGGAGCGCCAGCGGCTCGAAGAAGAGGCTAGAAAGGAGCGTGAGGAGAAGGAGAGGATCGAGCGGGAGGAGGCCGAGCGCAAGGAGAAGGAGCGCAAGGAGATGTTGGACAGGGCGGCGGCCATACAGCGGGCCAGGGAGGAGGAGATCGAAAGAAAGATGCAGGAGGACCGCGAGAACAGCAGGGAGAAGCCGAAAGAGTCGTCTTGGAGGAAAGATGGCGATAAGGAGGGCGGTTCGAAACCTGATCCGGGGCCGTGGCGAAGGGGGGCGGAGAAAGGCGCCAGCGAAGAACCCAAGAGAGAAGCGTGGAAACGTAAGTTTTTTGTCAAAATAGATTGGTTCACTTACTTTAAATACTTCATACTTCAAGTACTGGAAAGCAATTCAATAGTTGAAATGCATCAGTTTTCCTCATCGACTTCGTTTGTTTCAGCACGAGTACGCCCGAGTGCCGACGAACCACCATCCAGAGGTGCTGATAGCTGGCGAGGAGGGGACGACAAAAAAGATGAACGCCGCGACGTCAGGCGAGTGGGTGGAGGCTTCGATAGAGACAGAGAACCCAGGGTGGGAGGAGATCGGTTTGGAGGAGACAATCGTTTTCCCAGAGGTGGAAGAGACGATAGGGGTGGTAGAGATGATAGAGGCGGTAGAGATGATAGAGGCGGTAGAGATGATAGAAGCGGTAGAGACGACAGGGGCGGTAGAGACGACAACAGAGCCGGTAGAGACGACAGAGCCGGTAGAGAAGATAGGGGAGGAAGAGATGAAGGTTTCCGCCGTTCTGATGATAGGGGTGGAAGAGATGAAAGTTTCCGTCGATCCGATGATAGAGGTGGAAGAGATGAAGGTTTCCGTCGGTCTGATGACAGGGGTGGAAGAGGTGGCGATGATGGTGGGAGCTCTTGGCGTATGGGGAGAAAGACAGACGATGAACCTGCAAGTCGCAGACCGCCGCCTTCTAGGCCTGCTCGGGATGGTCCGTCAGACAATGTTTGGAGAGCCAATAGAGATCCAGAGCGTAAAGAGGAACCAAAAAGAACTGCGCCTGTAGTTCCGAAGGAAAAACGTAAGTTAATTCATTTTGATACTAATACTAACCCTAAAGATGTTCCTAATCTAACTGAAACAAATTGTTTTTATGTCAATCAAATCAAAATATACTTTATTGTCAAAAAAAAACTAGTTTTGTTGACAAAGTAATAGATAAACAGTACAAAAATAAAACATTAAAATATAGATAAAATACACACAAGCATGTAAAATATGAATAATATAAATATACACCTATAAGAACCGTTATTTGAATATTTGTACGTATACACATACATAATATATACATACACATAAATTTTATTTAATAAAATGTCAATAAATGATTTAAATATCGATATAAAAATGTTATGAATGAATTAATGAATGAAATGAATAATTGGACATATTGTCAATGTTTTGACTTATATATATATATACAATACAGTAGTAATAAAATCGTAAAAGAAAGGAGAAGGCAGTTCACATTTTTCAGTGAAAGTTGTCATTGTAAAATTCTTTCAAACTATAATAGGGTCTGGTCACAAGTAGTTTTTTCATATATTGTCTAAAGCTTTCAGTAGCTTTCAATCAGTTGCATGACTTCCCCTTTTCACTTATGAGTGCTAATTTTGTTTTTTCTTGTAAGCTGTCCGTGAACCAGAAACACCAGCAGCGGCACCACAAGAAGGAGATGATGGCTGGTCCCAAGTTTCAGGGAGACGTCGTTGAAATTTGCTTTCTCGCTGTTTTGTGCAGGTGTAAGGATCATCAAGTAATATGCTGTGTTTATTACAGGTTTTTACAGAAAATGGTAATGGTTGATTCATTGTTCTCATGTTCATGCAGAACTGGCTTTTGTTATGTATAGTAAGGCAGTGTGCGGAATACAGCGCTTATTTTAACCAATAAAACTCATATATTTATTTGTGTCTTATTGTACTTTTTGAGCAATCAATCTTTGTTGTTCTTAAGATTTTCAATTTTCATTGTTATTTTTTATATTCATGTTTGAAGTAGCAAGATGAATAATTGAACCATGAAAAATTGAAATTAAAAGTAATTTCTGTTTTCATAATGTTCTCTGAACATTAGAGAATTGCCTTCCAGTTTTATTTCTATACTCGTTTTAAAAAACCTATTACTGCTTTTAAATAATATACATGGTTCAAGATTATGTAGCTTGGGCTGTCAAAAAAGTGATTTCTTTAAATCCTGACTGAGAATATATTATTCAACTGGCGACCGAGTATAAATTACCAAATATGACGGTCGAATATACATTCCCAAAAAATATGAGTGCTGAATATACTGTAATGATTTCAAGGTTTCTTAACAAGTAAATTTCAAAGCCTTTTATTGAAAGAAAAAGACCTGTATAACCAGTATAATAATAGTTGTTCATGAAAATAAAAGACACACGTTGCTATTGGTTCGTTTATGATAGACGCTGAGTAACATCCCAGAAAACCAGTTGTATAATTTCGATTTTTAAGTAATTTTCATAAATTAGTGTAAGTAGAACTTTTCATATTTTGATTTTGATAGACAATGTAGTATTATCTTACTAGTTCATAAGAAATCATTAAATATAAAATTATTTTCATCTTTGCACATTAAACTACCTGCGACCCTCCGTAGATGCAACTGATGCAAGACGACACTAAAATGCATGAAGTAATTGATAACGATATAACTACTATTTGTCCAAAATTGTTAATAATATCAGAATGATGGGGGCGCTTATTTCATGCATTTTAGTGTTAACTGTAAAGGTAAGTGTACGAGCGGCTCACTCTAAATGAATATCTGAAAATTTTATTTTATGATAAAAATTGTTTCGTGAAATGTTTCACTTTAAAACAGTAAAATCGATGAAGGAAAGGCCATTTTCATGGAACTCCGCACATTATAAGAATTTCATTACAATATTAAGAAAATTTTTTACTACATTTAATTTTTGACAGCTGAATTGATACAGAAAACCCAAAAAATAAAATCATGCGTGTTCCTTATTTTTTTTACTTTTTCTGTATCTGATGAATCAAAAATGTAATTTCAATTTAAGAAATAAAACTTCTTGTTTTTGTTTTGTTTTAATCAATAAATAAGTAAAAAAATAAACGCAATGTGTTTTGAAAATGTACAGGTTTACATTGCATTTAAAATGTGGGTATTTACACTATTCCTGACTAATATAACATAATGGCTCCATTTGTTTTTTCTTCCAAAACTGGTATGACTGTATCCACTTCCTTTTCTGTATTTGCAATGAAAATTATTATTATATTTATGAAAGATGCCACAGCTGCCCCAGCAACAAACCTGAAACATAAAAAATGAACTAACTGAGTGATCTTATGTATTCATCAGTGTATTGGACATTGGTGACTGAAAAAAGTGATAATAACGAACTTGGTTGCCAGGATCTGAATATAGCAATAGGGATAAATCATATATACAGTGCGGCTATTTATACACCCCTGTTAACTTTTAAACAGTTCTATGTACAAACAAAAACGGTTTGGGGAGTATCACCAATACAACGTACGGATACAAATACAAAGTGATTGCTCGACAGAAGGCGCGGAAGTGACACATCGTTAAAAAGATAATTAAATTATTTTTACAACCATCTAAATATTTCCGATGTTTGTGAATATCTTTTTTTACAATTTCAATGTTTACCTAGGTCTGTCGATATAAGTTGATGTGTCCCCAGCGCCATCTGTCGAGTAACTGCAATGAAATGAATTTCTCCCAAAAAGTAGTATCGGCGTATCGGTAAGGTAATGACATAGAAATACAGTGCGGATCCGAATGGTACTTATACCTTGATATAAATTTGAACAGTTTGATGTGGAACAATGGAACCGAATATATTTTTTGAAGAGTATTACAGTCTATGATATGATATGATATGATATTACCGATACTAATGTTCGAGAAAAGAAATATTACAATTACTCGACAGATAGCGATGGGGACACATCAACTTGAAAATTTCGAAAGGCATAAAATATCGAAATTGTAAAAAAGGTATTCATGAAATTCGAAAATATTTAGATGGTTGTAAAGAGAATTGAATTATCTTTTCAACGATGTGTCACTTGACTCCCCATGCTATTTGAAATTTTTAAGTTGATGTGTGCGTCCCCGCGGCCTCGGTCGAGCAATGAGCAATCACCATGTCTTTGATTTAAAAAGTATCGGAGATATCCCATAGTTTTTCCCATGTTTTTACGGCGAACCGTTAAAAAGTTACCAGGGGGGGCTATAAAAAGCCGCACAATATTGAAGCGACATGATCCGAGAATGTTAATTTAATTTTAGTTTTTGTTGTCATTTTTAATGCTCTAATCCTTTCTATTTAATCTAACAATCGGTCATTTGAGGCCATTATTTGCAAAAGTCTAATCGACAAAATAACCAAAATTGACTTTTTTCGCTAAGTTCATCAGATTTTTGATAGGGAATGTATTGCCACCTTTAAAACATTTCAAAACTGTTTCTTTCCTATATAAAATCGGTTAATTTCAAAACTCTTTTTTTACATTAACGGTATATTTTCTAAAGTGTCTATTTGCTAGCGTTCTCTGCTTCGACCTACGCTAAGCAAGAAACTTAAAGGGATAAAACTTCCATTATTGGTTTGCTGGCTAAACATTATGGCGACAATTGGCTAAAACTACCAGAATTAGCCTTCTACAAAATTATTCAAGAAAAAACTG
Source organism: Chrysolina haemoptera (assembly GCA_958298965.1). NCBI lineage: Eukaryota > Metazoa > Arthropoda > Insecta > Coleoptera > Chrysomelidae > Chrysolina > Chrysolina haemoptera. The sequence continues at coordinate 5,876,578 of OY282586.1, read as the reverse complement.
CTAATAGTTAAAAAAAAGTAAATATGATCAAGACGTGTATCAAAACGTTAACGACACTGAAACAATTTATTTTTTTTTCGTTTGAATAGTAATTTTTGTTTGTGTCCCAAAAAATTAACGTTTAATTTCACTGTGTCTACCTTTTTCTTTTCAAAATACATTTTTTTTTTACGATTATCATATTTATTATTCGTGCCTATCAATGTATCGGAAAAAAAATTGATTGAACCGAACGTAGGGATTGAATTGATAATACTTATTTTTAATTACCAGAAAGAATACCCCAGTTCAGCCATATTTTCCGATGTCCATTCGTTGTCTTTGTCTTCCCTGGATAAAACACTGTACTGAATGTTCAGGTAGAACTGCGCTGTCCATAAACATATTGCTATGACATCACATATAACTGAAAGAAAAACAGATTGAGCGATATATTTTTGGAAAATCAAAAAAAGGATCTGATAAAAGCCAACGTTTTACATCTTTTCATCCACATTACTTATCAGTTTTACTGAGAATATGATAAACGTGCAGCTTGGCATATCTAGCTGTGATTTTGAGATGCGCCAACGATAAACAGAGAGGGTATAACTATCCACTATACCAACTTATATTGAGGGTGACAAGGACGCCAATCGACTGGTCTACTGTGCACCCAATATTCACAATCACAGCTAGATTTTCCAAGATTTACAAACAACTTAAGATTGTGGTCAGTAGATTTGCTTACGTTTTGAATTTCTTCGAGTTAGTTTGAACTATATCCCAGATATATATATATATATATTAGATATGTCCACAGAACTATAATAGTTCTGTAGTGTTCATGTACAAATTTCAAACTATCATTTAAACAGGATGTTGGTTTACTGATGATCGTCCTCTTGTCAACATGGTGATACGAGAAGTGATATGAGAAGTTCTTCCATTATACTATTTAAATTATTGTATCGAAACTTTATGTTGAACAGTCGAACCCTATGTAATTGCCTAATATCGATAAAAATTACTGTCAAAAATAATGCGCTTTCCGCACGGCAAAAACTTTCAAAGATATCATTCATGCGTTTTTGTACATAATTTGATTACCTCACCTGCCAGTAGATTCCAGAAATACAAACCGGACACGCTGGTCAGACATCTATAAGTGGTCGTAGCGGTGTTAACAGCTGCGAAAACAGCGCTCAATCCAGAAAAAAATAGTCCCGCGCAAACTGCTATAACTGTTCCTACCCAGAAACCATAAACTAAAAATTCTGGCTCGTATCTAACTAGGTGGGTAACTGAAAAATAAAATAGATTGCGTGTTTAAATAGTAATAGGACATTTCCGCGTTTTGATATATTGCGTAAGAGGATATATATGTGAATGAAAAATATGGAATGCTGGACGAAATTGGATTGAGTAGCTGGAGCTGGCTAAATCTCTAGATCACAATCCGTGGTACACATATATGGCATGAAAACAAGGAGTTGAAGTACGTACGTTAACGTAAAGCATGCGCAAACTTTTATTCTTTGCGTTAGCGACGATTTTGGTTTACGCCGCGCCGGGTGGACGGTTAGGGAGTTAATAAAAGTTATGTTTATTCAGTATATAATGTATAAAAATATTGTGAGTACAGTAACCATATAAAATATAAAATTATATAAGAAGAAGCAAAAGTGCAATCCTGAACGTTAATGTACAAAATTGACAACCAATCGTGCACAGTCTGGTGTTGTTTGCGTTAGCAGCCGTGGCTGCTCAACAATGTCACTACCGCAAATAATCAGAGAATACAAGACTTCGCATGCTTATCTGTCAATTTGTACGTTAACGTTTCTGTCGTTTACGTTTACGATTGCACTTCAACTCCCTGCCAATAAGATCAAAAACAAAACAAGAAGACTGATGGCCGATTCAGATACAGGGGTGCGCACCCAGGGTTTATGAAGCACGTGCAATTTACAAGCATAACCAGTTTTGACCCGTGTGTCTGAAAGCTGCAAGACCATAGACAAGAGTTATATACTGAGATGCAAGACCATTCACATACCTGCCTTTCACTTGCGTTTCTATCACATGGCCATTTTTTCTCTGGTTCTGTATTGATTTTCTCAATACTGGAGGTATAGTATTGGAGTTTTTCAAATTATCCCGTCGAATATTTCACTGAATCTTTCATTATGTGAACTAGAACATGTTCCGTGCTCACCCCGCCTTTCTCACGCACACTGACAGGCACAAGTGTGAACGTCTATTCTCTCTCTATTCTCATGCAGGGTCGGCACCCATGTATCTGAATCGGCCTTAAAATATAACACGTGTTAAAGGTGAGATCACGACAACTCTATCTTTTAAAATACAATGCAATTTTAGTCGATAACAGTGGTGTAGGACCCCAGAATAAACACATCGAAGAGCGAAAAGCACCTAGTGTACTGTGGACATCTTTCGAATCAGTCCACAAGTTGAGCAGGGTGTAATCTAACTTTTTGCACTCCCGTGAGGAACGGGTACATATAATGCCATTTTATAACGAATGGCAGGTGTGGTGTGAAAAATTAAAAAAAATGTGGGAATTTTAAATATTGTTGAAAAATTCGGAAAATACTCCTGCCATTCGTATAAATTATACACCCATCCTTCACGGGAGTCCAAGAGGTTAGATTACACCCTGTATAATTAAGTGTTTGAAGGAGTTGAAGGTTCATCAATCGTCATCATTTTCAATTAAACATTTGGAATGCTGTAAAATAAACGCTAAAATGTCAGACTGGCATTACTAGAATATATTTATCTTTACGATCTATTGAAAAGTGTCTGATTCTCCACTCAACCTCGTAGTACCTACGACTTCATTCACTATATTTAAAATTATCACAGGAAAAACCCAGAAAAACGAAGAGTATCACCATTGAAAGTCAGTGATGCAAGAATTTTAAGTATAGTTTATGATATCAAAAATATTTGTATGTAACTTTGTTCAGTTTGTGTTGATTATAGGTCTTGAGAATATAAGTATAGGTATCATTATAGGTACAATTTCAAGTTAAATATACTCTTCGATCCAGAGAAAGGTTCAACTTCTTTTCTTAAATCCGGTGGTTTTCTTTTCACATTACAAAGAACGTGATGTAACTTTTTAAAATAATATATAATGATAACTTTACTACATTAATTTTATGGAATTGAAAGAAAGACGTTATATGGCCCAGATTGGACCAATCCTGAAATGCCGTTTCAGCACAGCTATATTATGCCTATAATACTCTCGTCGGTAATGCCTTTTGCACCAGTGCGAAAAAAATAATTCGATTTCAACTTACTAACTCAAAATTTCGACTAAGAAACTCAAAATTTCGACTCAGTTACCCGAAATTTTTACTTACGCATTCTAAATTTCGACTTATTATCCAGAGCCTTCGTATATATGGTTGATGTAGTTCAAGAATTTCGCGTCAATAAGTCGAAATTTCGGGTTAGTTAGTCAAAATTTCGGGTCAGTAGGTAAGTCAAAATTTCGCGTTAACAAATCGAAATTTTGCGACAATGAGTCGAAATTTCGAATTCCTGAGTCGACATTTCGGGTAACTAAGTCGAATTTTGGGCAACTAAGTCGAATTTCAGTTAACTACAAGTCGAAATTTCGAGTAAGTCTCTATTTTTACATATAAAGTCTCTATTTCTACATATAAAGTCTCTATTTCTACATATAAAGTGATGACAAAGGGGTGTGAAAACTGACTAGTTCATCTCGATGAAACTCCTAACGGCGATCAGTTTATGACAAAACAGAGACAGATCGGCCAGATTTTCTACGATGTTCCAGGTGAACAAGCTATTTTGTAAGCGAGGCATAACCGACGAGATAAATTTCTGTTTTTTTTTGACATAATTCAAAAGTACATATATATTTAGGAAAATAAAATTAGATTATTAATAATCCACCTTTTCGTTGATTTCTTATAGATACTATAGGAGATTTAATTGTCAGCAAGCATATCGAACGAAAAATAATCCCCCATATACCACTGCCAACTCACACCTCTTCCCAACACACCTTGCAAAGTTTTCCTACAGGAACACACTTTTGCTATGCCTCTAACAACTAGAAAATGTCAATCAAAACAGGAGACCATCTGCAGACAAGTTTCACGGTTCTGCCGATCTGCTGAAAGTTTTTTTGAGTAATAGATTGGACATGTCGATGAAAGATTAGACTTATAAATACCAATAAAATGTAACTTGTGGAAAGTGAAAGTAGACACAACAAAATTGAGATAAAAAACAAACGTTAGTTGACCAAAGGCCTCGGTAATAACCATCAAGGTTGCGCCTTGCATCACCATTCACAGTAATCACAGTATCAAGTGTATGACGCGGCATAATTCGTTTTTTTTAACCGTCAAATTCAAATGCGTGAAGTATGGGTAAATGAGCTGTAGTACCTATACGTGTTAAGGCCGGATTTTCATGCATACGATATCCGACGATCCGATATGGTACGAATATATGCTGATTGGTTGAATTGGCAGGTGTGCCAACGACAGTTTCCCGCGCGACGCAACGCGAGAGTGGAATGATACTTTGTACTCGAAATATACACAAGATTTTTTCTACAAACGCAAATTTTAGACAAAAAACGCTCGATATAGTTGGGGCGGGTGTACCACAGGGGTCGAGCTTGTATTCTTGTACTCGCTAAATACGTATATAATTTTTCAAATGTTTGCTAACACCAGCACGGCTGTCTATAGTGATGATAAGGCGATTTACGCACAGTCGCACTACATCAGCAGGGCGTCCGCTCTGCCAGGGTTAAAACTTAGCTAAAATGGCTAGTCATAGCGTATCTAGCGACGAACAAAATAGTGTTGAATCCTGATAAAACAGAGCTTATAAATTTCATGGCAATTCTGGTTATTTGCTCTCGTCAATTACCAAACCAACTATAAGCTTTCGTGCAAAATGAAAGTTTATCAGATAAAATAAAAACCTCTTTTGGTATTATCCTCGATAAACACCTTAGCTTACGCCTGTCCGGTATTTTGTAGCCTCCCCAAAACTCAATTGTTGAGATTGGAGAAGGCACAAAGGAATAAGGTACTTCTTACCATCACAATTAGTGATAGATACATCCGGCTAGATGAATTGCGGGAGCTGGCGGGCGTTCCAACTATATAGAAGAATGTATCAAAAAGATCTCGGACAAATCCATACGACACTTCCTGTTCGGAAGTGTATCGTCTATCTACCAGGAATATAACATGTCAGAGCCCACCACAATGACCCAAGAGGGTATGATGGGCTCCTCTACTAGGCACTGGATATTTTCTAAGAAAATCCAAACGGCCAAGAGGCTTGATATTTGTTTATTGCTTTCCTGTAGTTGAAAACATTGACTAATATATGATAAATAATATTCAGTGTTTGAAAACAAAGAGCTAACATTTTTATATTTTCTCAAAAGTTAGAGACGTAAAACGTCATTACTACAGTTGAAATCAAGCTTCAAGCTTTCAAGAAAATATTTAAATAATAGCGACACAACTGTGCTTTTTTTATGAAACCCTCTGTATAATATTCTAGTTTCGGATAAACGGGTTGCAAATTATCTCACCTTCAGTCGGATACTGATCTGAATACTAATTTCTTTCCAAGTTTAAGGAACTATTATTCACGGTCATTACGATTCGCATCACACATCAATTTGAATTTGTCATTGTAATGTAACATGATGTAACAAAAATTGTGCGGACATCATTTGAATAGGTAATTGAATCGCACGAAGAGATATACCCTTTTGTTTCCGTCATCACTGAACACTTTTGTTTTTTAGACTAATTAAGTAGCGTAACAAATTGTTGCGCTTAACCATTGTCTTTTGTTAATGAGTAATAAAAGAGTTCGTTGCCGAATTTTGGACCAGATAATAATGATTGTCTTTTACTTTTATGAAAGCAGTTCTCGATACGTGATGCTAGCGATATGAGGAAATACAATGTTGGGTAACTTTGGATGAGAAAAACTCACTGTGTGCATGTGGGAATATAGTTTGCGTTAACAAGGTAAACCAGCAAAAACAAAACAAAAAGTGGTCACCATCCATAATGATTTGTAGAGAACCCAAATTCAACACATCAGGAAAGACAAACTTGATATCCTCCACATACTGCGTGTCAACGTATTCTTTAGACATGCCATGTTTTCAGAGTTTCAAGATTATAATATGATATTTAAACTTGCCAGGGGTATTGGATTCAAGAATTGGACATTTTTTCAATGTCATTATCACTTCCGATTTCTTTCATTGATTTCATCGAGATTTTACCGGTGAAATATTTGTTTTATTTTTTCTTTTAGTTTCTCATTCATATTTAAGTATTGCGTGAAATGTATACTCTTGAATAAATTCTATTAAATGTAAAGGAATAAATGGCAGTTTTCAATGGTTTGCCAATCATGACATCGCTGAGGTCATCTTAAAAAAAAAAACGGAGTCTCTAAGACACAAAAAATTGAAAAAATCTACTATTCTAGAATTTCATGAATAATTCAAATTTTTTTTCACTTTCGTATTGTTTAATGATCTCCAAAAAAGATATTTTTGAAAAATTTCATCCAAATGTTAAAAATTTTCCGAAATATATAACTTACGAGATTTTGATAATTTTGAAAAAAAAAATATATATATACATACTTGATGAGTAAGTTCTCATTGTTTTTGCCGTAAGATATTAATGATGGAACTCTTTCTTTTTTAATTCTCTTATAAAGATTTTTTTCATTTGTGGCATATACTTACTTTTTGAATGTCACTGTATATGTATATAATGGGAGGAATTTTTGTGGAAGTAAATTTTGATGAGTTGAATTTTAATCAAGATCTCGCTTCATTGTAGGTACCAATACTCACCATCGATTTCGTAGGACCTCCACCCATAGGCCACGTTCAGATCCTTCTTTCCATCGAATAAACCGAAATGGATTTTGCCGTCACTTTCCAGAGGGTTTTTCACTCTCTTTGCCTTGGCATCGACCCAATGTTTCGTCCCCAAACTAGCCACCAGCAAGGCCATCGAGATACACGCCACAAAAAACGTAATGAAAATCACTCCTCGCTTAAAATGGCTCATTTTTGCCACATTTTCTTCGAGTTTATTCCACTACAGATGCAGATACTCACTCAAGCAAAGATCCTGAAAATGCGGCCGAGTCTGTCTTGATCTCGCGTTGGGGTCACCAAAATTCACACAGTTTTCAGTGACAAACCAGTCGGAGAGGTCACATATTTTTCACTTGTCAATCGCCCTACATTCTTCAAGTTGACTATAGTTGACGGATATTGGGATTTCAACACAGCACTTGCACTTTCCTGCACATTTTATAAACATATATCTATGTTCTAACATCGACGAGTTGTATACAGGTATTTGTTGAGTTGTGCAGACACTATTTCAAGAATTTACTGATGGAATGATTTATCTGCTCAGGTGAACTGACCGAAGAAAGTTATTCCGCTCACAGTACGAGTTGCTCTTGCATTTGTAGCTATTTGCACCTCTACGTGACTGGTTGATGGGAACTCGGAAGGACAGGGCCGGATTCTGTTAAAGCTGCAATTACTAATGGGTATATTCTCTAAATCGCCCGAAGAGAATATGATGAGGATTATTTTTTTTTAAGAGGGAATTCGAGGATGTAGGTAGGTAATGAAAACTCATACTTATAAGTAGAGATATATCTACAATTTTTTTAAACACATTTTTCATTTATTTCTCAAAGTTACTATGGATAGCTATAAACATCGCCCAATGATTTTCCTACTTTATTAAACACTTGCTGATGGTTCACTGATGATATTTTCATTTAATGATGAATTCTTCCAAACCGACTCACATCAGTTTCGCGGTCGTCATCCTTGGTTTACTGCGCTCTGGGCACATGATTCTCGGACCCAATAGTCACTTACCCCATACGGCAGTGTAGGGGTGGTTATTTGGGTTAATGACACCAGCGCGCCCTCCACATGTATATAGGAGCCTTGGGAGACAGGGCCCAACTGGGATATTCCTTACAAAAAAATAATAATAATAATAATAAACCCTTACGGCCGATTAATATACATGGGTGCACACCCAGGGTTTTTGAATCCGCATGATGAATTCCTTCAGTATTAATAAAATTAATACTTCTGAACCAAAGAAAATATTATTTCGTGATAGAAACGCAAGAAAAAGGAACATATGTGGTATGTGAACTGTCTTGCAGTTTGTAGACACAAGGGTCAAAAATATTTGCTTGTAAATTTTTTTAAGCACGTGCAATTTACAAGCCAATATTTTTTCAAGCACGTGCAATTTACAAGCAAATAGTTTTTACCCTTGTGCCTATAAAACTGCAAGACAGTTCACAAAGTCATATTTTATTAATACTAGAGGAATTGATCATGCGGGGTCGAAAACCCTGGGTGGGCACCCATGTATCTAAATCGGCCTTTAGACCTGGATCGCATAAAACGAGGTATAAACCATAACCGACCCCATATATAGGAGTAATTGGGCCCAGGGGTTAAAGACAAAGTCTGTGCGCAAAGCCTCTTAATGACGGATTGCCAATAAATGAAGACCGCTGTAATAATGGTATAACAATTGATGCTTTGAATGAATGTATGATTCTTCATTGCTATGATGGCAGTGAACCTACCCGAATAGGAAACGCATAGCCAGAATGCATGCATGCTCTATATATGATGTGAAATATTCTCAGATCGCCTTTTCCACCCAAAAACTTAGAGATTATTTCGCATTTTCGGGGTGAAGGCTATGTCAGTGATCCTCCTCAACCGGTTAACAAAGTGCCAAAATATGCAACGTATCCATATGGCTGAAGATGAGGCTCGCATTATACCGCCAATACATCAGGGCTTCAGAACCCGCAGGGCGCTTCCCAATACCAATACATGGGTAGATGTATGGAGATTCACGATTAGGGTGACATCTGGGCCGTGTATGACGTTGCTCAGACTCCGTCTCAAACTGAGAGAAAGAATACCGCCCATCTGAGCGTCGCATATATACAATATGGAAGCTGACATCAAGTCATAATATCAAAATACCAGCCTCTATAAAACTGTTGCATTTTTGTTCCCTCAGCTCTTGAACTCAGAAAATGTCTTACACTCCCTGTTAGCGTTTCGATAGCCTTCGTGGTTCGAATAAATATGGACTTTATACAAAGTTTAATTTATTTCTTTATTAATCGAGTTGTACTATATAACGACTTACCAGATGTCTTGATGATGCTGGTTGGGGGTTCTCATCCAACTTCGCAAAGGGCCCTTTTGGTTTGGACGATTACGGAGTGGTTTGGTCTACGGGAATGGTCTTGGACAGTTACGTTACATGCACACACCTTTCTAAAATGTCAGGCACTAATATATTTAAATGAGCAAGCGGATCAAGCAAGAAGCAATTATTAATAAAGCAATGGCAATTAAGCACTAAAATAACTAGAGAGCACCAAACGGGTGTTATCTCAAAAGCAGAACGAGCCGAACTTTATGGTTCATTTTATCGTCGATACTTTTTCTAATTAGTTCGCACTTCGCACATTGTTTTTTCCGGTGGCTCCAGAGCCGGACCGGTCACATGACAAAAAGGTCGTTTTAGTACAACTTTTCGAAGCGCGGACAATAACAATAAAAGGTTCAGTCGAACCAGTAAGGCATTCTGAAACATCCTGCCCCGCAAAAATATATAAATTTTTGAACCTAAATAAGAAATAAACTATATTTTGAGACTTATTATCAATAAGTATCTGGTACAACAAAATTGATACAGATTCAATTGCACCTAACTTCAAATAGAAATTCAACTTACATACAAAAAAAATTAAATTGCAATAACGATAAGTTAAAAAAAAAAAAAAAAAAAAAAAACGATATTAATGGATCAATCCGAATCCGACGCAGGAAACGGACATAGCTTGACCAAAGGGCGCGTTAGAGGGCCAGTACGGGTCTGTACCGTTGCCACACGAGCAACAGAATCGCGACCAGGATGTAGGGCTGATATGCGGCCAAGGACCCACTTGCATGGAGGCGTATTCTCATCTTTGATGAGAACCAAAGTCCCAATTTCAGGAGACCTGGTGTCTGACTTCAACCATTTACCCCTCTGCTGAAGGGTGTGAAGATACTCTTCATGCCAGCGTTTCCAAAAATCCTGGTGTAAATTTTGAATCATCTGCCATCTAGACAGGCGATTCACCTTGAGCTGCGTGAAGTCTGGAAGGGGGATCGGCGATACGGGCTCGAGGGTTAAAAAATGGTTCGGGGTGAGCGCATGTATGTCTTCAGGATCATTAGTCAGAGTTCCGAGAGGGCGGGAATTAAGAGTGGATTCGATCAAGGCTAGCACAGTAGAGAACTCCTCATAGGTGAGGATCTGTTGCCCAATGACTCGAGATAAATGTCCTTTTACAGATTTCACCCCACTTTCCCATAAACCACCCCAATGAGGAGAAGCAGGAGGAATGAAGGAGTGTGTAATTGATTCATGGTCAGCAGCATTTTTCAACAATTTAGCAAGTTCCCGATTGGCACCCACAAAATTAGTGCCATTATCACTATAGATGTGCGACACTCGCCCCCGGCGAGCAATAAATCTTTGTAAGGCAGATAGGAAAGTTTCCGAGGATAGGTCACTAGCAAGCTCCAAGTGGAGTGCCTTGGTGGCGAAGCAAATAAATAAACAAAGATAACCTTTGCAGGTTTTAATGCCTCTTCGTCGCGTCATAGTTAATGTGAATGGACCGCCAAAATCAACACCAACATGACTGAAGGGTTTGACTTGGGATATCCGAGATGAAGGCAAGTCACCCATGAAAGGTTGAAAAGGCTTAGGTTGGGTTTTCCAACAATTAATGCATTTTGTCAATACTGAATTGATAGCTCTTTTGGGAGACAAAATCCAAAATTGTTGTGATAATAGGAACTGTGTGGTGCGGAAACCTGCATGTAGATATTTTCTATGGAAATATTCAATCAGCAAAGTTGTCAAGCGACTTTTTTTTTGGCAATAGTATCGGATGCTTGGCATCACGCGGTAATGACGAGTGTTTCAAACGACCCCCTATTCGGAGTATGTCAGTATCGTCCATGAACACCTTCAATTTGCGGAGAGGTTTCGAAAAACGATTGTTTCGAAGTTCATCAACAAAATATGTAGCTTGGGTATATCTAACTAAAAGTATCATGGCATCATACAATTCGGAATGACTAAGAGGTCCGTTCTTTGGAGACGAACGGTTAGAGCAATTGAAAGTGAAGCGCATCATGAATGCAAGGACTCGTTGCAGCGTAGCAAATGAAGAAAAGTTATTTAGCAAGTCATCAAGGACATTCGTAGAATTTGAATGTACGAAAAATGCATATTTTCGTTCCTCTTCAAGCGGAACATCACACTGAAATGATGAAGCAGACGGATCTAACCACGGAGTTCTGGATTGTTGTAGATATTGAGGGCCTTGAAACCATAGCGAATTGTTTGTGAGTTCGGAGGGATAGACACCCCGTGATGCTATATCCGCCGCGTTATGTTTGGATTCAACATAATACCAGAGCTCCGGAGGAACTTTTTCCTGAATATAACTCACCCTGTTGGCGACAAATGTTTGGAAGCGATGAGGAGAACTCTTTATCCACTGGAGGGTGATCTGAGAATCTGACCAAGCACAAACAGACGCACAATCCATGTGAGTTTTTAAAATATTTATGACAAAAGAAAGCAGTTTAGAAAGCATCACAGCAGCACATAGTTCAAGACGGGGAATTGTGATTTTTTTGAGTGGTGCTACCTTAGATTTTCCACAAACAAAATGGGTTGAAATTGTATCATTATTATTAATTGTTCTCAAATAGATAACACAAGCAAATCCTTTTTCACTGGCGTCACAGTAGCCATGAAGTTCAGATAGTTTATGTGGCATCAAATAGCGAGGTATTTTTAAATCTGATAATAAGGGCAATTCCTTTTTATACTGGGTCCACACACGAAGAATCTCATCACTAGGAGTATCATCCCAGCCAACCTTAGAAACCCACAAACGTTGGATTAAATATTTAGTGAAAAAGGTAACGGGTGCTAAAAAACCTAAGGGATCATAAATCCTTGCCAATTCAGATAAAATAATTCGTTTGGTGCATGATTGGTTCTCTGAAGGTTTAACAGAGAAAGCGAAACAATCAGTGAGTGGATTCCAATGTAATCCTAAAACCTTAAGGGAAACATCCGGATCAAAAGAAAGCGGATTAGTTGATAAATGAGAAGGGGGGAGATGAGATAAAAGCGATGGATCATTGCAGGACCATTTCCTAAGCTCAAATCCTCCGCATCTTAATAATGAAATCAATTCATCAATTTGGTTGCGTGCCCCTTCGAATGTGGAAGCGCCACATACGAAGTCATCAACATAAGATGAACAGCGAATGGTTTCGGCAGCAACAGGAAATCTGTGTCCCTCATCATTGGCCAACTGTAGTAAGGTTCTGAGCGCTAAAAATGGAGAGGAAGTTACACCATATACGACGGTGTTTAGCACAAAATCTTGTATTGGGTCATCAGGGGAAAATCTCCACACAATGCGTTGATAATCACGATGTGCCTTATCAATCCAAATCATTCGGTACATTTTTTTTATGTCCGTGCAAATAGCAAATTTATAACAGCAAAATTTGAGCAAAATGGCGACAATATCCTGTTGCAATTTATTACCGGTGAGCAGACAATCATTAAGCGAAGGTTGGTTTGGAAGTTTGGCAGAGGCATTGAACACAACCCGTAATTTGGTTGAGGTGCTTTCCGGTTTAAGCACACAGTGGTGGGGAATGTAGTACGCAGTTTCCGGAATTGACACATGAGAAGCAAGTGACATATGGTTCAGTTCGATATATTCTCGCATAAACTCTTTATATTGTCCATATACGTCTGGTTGCTTCTGTAATCGCCGCTCCAATGACATGAATCTATTGATGGCTAAGTCCCGCATGTGGGGAAATGTATAGGATGCGGTACTCGAAATGGTAACAAGACTGTGTATCGACCTGACGCATCACGAAAATGTGTAGATTTAAAATGATTTTCACATGCTATTTCTTCAGGCGACGCGCACGTAACCCGCGGTATTTCCTCCACCTCCCAAAATTTTCGTAAAATTCCTTCCAAATCAACAGTCTCCTGCGAGCTAGTAAAATATGAAGAAAGCGAAGTAGTGATGGTGTTGATTCGTCCGGTCACGATATAACCGAAGACAGTATTTAAAGCATCAGGTTCATCCGACCTACCAGCAATTTTTCCATTTTTGAGTATTTTCGGAAATATATCCGCACCAAGCAGTAGATCTACCGTATTTGGAATGTAAAATTTATCATCGGCAAGTTTGATATTCGCTAAATGGGGCCAACTATTAATGGAAAGCTTAGATTCAGGTAGTTTTCCACAAATTTGATTTAAAGTCACAGCGTCCGTATAAAATAATGGAAAATCTTCACCTATAGGTTTAATGGCAAGAGTAACTCGGCCATTACTCGACTTAGTGTGCATAGTTCCTATTCCTTTGATTTCAATATCAAGTTCGGATTTAGGTAATCTTAGTTTATGAGCAGCGCGCTGGGTGACGAATGAAGTCATACTTCCCGAATCTAGTAAACATCGTAGGGGTTGAAACACCCCCTGATTGTCCAGGACGTCAATCCAAGCAGTTGCCAACAAGACGCCTGGTTGATTATTGGTTTCAGTTCCAGCTAGACAAGTGGTAGTACTTCCGTCACCAGCAATATTACCAGAATTATGTGAATTTTCAACAGTTGTGTGAGTAGTATTGTCGACACGAGGAGTGGAGTTAGATTTATCTACGTGCAATAGCGTATGATGAAATTTGGATTGACATTTCTTACAATTATATGAAGATTTGCATGATCGAATATCATGCGACCCACTCAGGCAGTTGAAACAGAGGTGAGTGGACCGACAAAATGCATAGCGTTCTGGCGGAGACTTAGCGGAAAAAGCAGCACAAGTATATAAAGAATGATTTTCTTTGCAATAAACACAAGTTGTAGCGGGGGACTTATTAATAAAAAAAGCGGACGTGCGGGGAGTAGAATGAGATTGATGACATGGAAGCGGTTTAATATTAATTGTAGTTGAGCGTTTTGAATTCGAGGACGAGGGCGAAAAATTCAGAGTATCTAACGCGATGCAATGTTTTTTCAAGAATTTCATGAGATCGGCATATTTGGGAACCTCAGAAGATCCATGCTCTAACTCAAATCGGGTCACCGTACTATGATCCAACCGTCGTAAGAGCATCATTACAACCGGAAAATCCCATTTATCTGTTGGAAATTTCATTTGTTCAAGAGCGGCTAAGTTTTCCGAAAAAGTATCCAATAATTTACGAAGAGCACCCGGATTTTCGGAAGTAATCTTACCGGAATTTTCAAGTTCCAGCCAGTGCGCCTGAGCACGTAAGCGTTTATTTGAATACCTTTCGACTAAAGTGGTATAAGCAATTGCATAATTATCTGATATAAGTGGCAGGGTTCGCACAAGCGATAAAGGAGCACCCTGTAACGATGTCAATAAATAATTGAATTTTTCAATATCCGTGATAGAGGTATTAGTATGCACAAGAGCATCGAATAGATCTAAATATGATGGAAACGATTTATAATCGCCGTTGAATTTAGGAAGTTCTATTTTTGGCAAATGAATATGCGGATTTGAATTCCCAATAGCGGCAACAGTTGAATTTAATGGCGAAATTCCAGTAACATTAGCATTTTCAAAAAGGTCGGAATAAACACTTTTGATGAAATAGTAATCCTCTAAAAAACCCTCGCGCACGCCATTCTCCGTTTCAACATCGGTATTAGGATCCGTCAAAAGCGCCGCGATCACACTACTATGTTGTTTTTGAAATTCTTCCCGAGTTGATTCTACATCATCGCAACGCACTTTGAACAAACTTCTAAGAGATCGGTCAGCCTTAGCACGTTCAGCCAACGATCGTAGAATGTTAATTTCGTTCAAACAGACTTTCCTATGAGTTTGATATTTTTTCAACTTATCCATTTTCTTTTAAGCGCAAATTAAATCAATCAGCTGAAACAAATAATCGCTGAGAAACAATAATACCCGTAATATGAAATCGGCGAGACTCTAATCAGCTGATGAGTCTCGTCCAAACTTCAAGGAAATTTTAATAGGGACCACTGCGCATGCAGTAATTAGCCCTGCCTCCCTGATAAATTCTATCAGCGCTGTGTCCACGTCTCCTGCCGACTCGGAACTGACAAAAGTCGTGATACCGCGTAGGTATTTAATGGCGAACAATGATTTTGAGGTAATTGGACAGCCCCGAGCGTAAATAAATTCAATTTGTAGTTAGGACAATATATTAGTTATTTCACCTGAAAATATTGATAATTAGACGAGAAAAAGATAATAGAGCAGAATTTATGAGTTATTTGCGGTTTCTGACTGAAATAACTAAATAAAACTTTTTTTTTTTTTTTTATTTCGAAAAATGAAGAAAAAATGCACAATTACTCAAAATTAACTGGGCTATCCTTATCGAAGGACCAAATGTTAGCGTTTCGATAGCCTTCGTGGTTCGAATAAATATGGACTTTATACAAAGTTTAATTTATTTCTTTATTAATCGAGTTGTACTATATAACGACTTACCAGATGTCTTGATGATGCTGGTTGGGGGTTCTCATCCAACTTCGCAAAGGGCCCTTTTGGTTTGGACGATTACGGAGTGGTTTGGTCTACGGGAATGGTCTTGGACAGTTACGTTACATGCACACACCTTTCTAAAATGTCAGGCACTAATATATTTAAATGAGCAAGCGGATCAAGCAAGAAGCAATTATTAATAAAGCAATGGCAATTAAGCACTAAAATCTACATCCCCGTGTACGTATTGTTGGAATTTCACAAAATTTAGATGATGATACCCTTTTGAAACTCATACTGAAACAAAATGATGATATGATACGCTCTGATTCTAGCTGTAAAATAATCAAATCTGGTCCAACTAAATCTAATGTAAATATTTATCAGGTCACTCTTCAGCTGGATTCGTCAACTTATTCCGATGTACTAAATAATGGTCACTTGTTAGTCGGTCTAGACCTTTGCAAGGTCTACGACGCTATTGAAATATCGCGATGTTTCAGATGTAATGGTTTCAATCATTCAAAATCTAGCTGCAAACATACTTTATCATGTCCAAACTGTGGAGGGGGACATGAGAAGAGCGCATGTAAGTCTGACTTTTTAAAATGCATCAACTGTGTCAAACTTAATGAAAATAAAAAATCTGACATTCCGGTAGATCATGGGGCGTGGGACCATCAAAACTGCCAATCATACTCAAACGTGTTGAATAAATTAAAATTAGATTTGGGCCTAAACTGTCAATAGCAGCTAAAATCTTACAGATCGCCTCATGATGAATCTATTTTTGCTGAATCTATTTTTCTGACAAATCATCCTGCCATCTCTAGCTACGATAACGAAATCTCCATTTATTATCAAAATGTGAGAGGACTGAATACTAAACTACATGAACTATACGATAACCTAAATGCTTGCTGCTATGATATGGTAGCATTCACTGAGACCTGGCTGGGTTCTAACATTCTGGACAACGAAATCTCGAAGAGCACTTTCAATATATTCAGATCAGACCGTAATTTCCAAGCGTTGAACCTTACTCGGGGTGGGGGAGTTATGTTGGCAGTAAATTCTCAGCTCAATGCAATCAACCTCAATTTGGATGAAAGCGCATTTAAAGAATTGTTACACATTGACATTGTTGGTGTGAAAATATTTTATTCTCACCATTTCATATATGTATTTGTCATCTATATTCCGCCAAATAACTCTACTGAAATTTATAATGATATTTTTGATGCCTTTTCTTCCTTGGAATACTTGTTTCATTCAGAAGTCTTGATTTTAGGAGATTTCAATATTTCCAACTACTTAGATGAAACTTCAAATGATATAGTTACTCCCACTACACTTGCTGTTCAAAACTTCTGCTCTTTCTTGGAATTTGAACAACTGAATAATGTTAGAAATGTGAACAACAGGATTCTTGACCTTGTATTGTCAAATTGTTCTTGTTTTGTTGAAAAAGCACATGATAGTTTAATTAATGAAGACTCTCATCATCCACCTATCAGTATCTTCTGCAACTTGAAAAGCGACGTGAAGAAAAATCAAAATAATGTTTCCAATTCCTCAACTCACAATTTCAGAAAAGCTAACTTTCCAAATCTTTATAAGGATTTCCTTGAGTGCGACTGGTCTTTTTTGGAACAATACACAGACACAAATAATGCTTGCAGTGCTTTTCACGATAGAGTGAACTCTATTGTAGAACAAGATGTCCCAAAAAAGATCATAACTACTCGAAAATATCCACCTTGGTATAACGCAGCCCTAATCAGAAGTATACGTAGTAAACATAAATTTTGGAAAAGGTTTCGAAAATCCGGTGATATAAGAGATCTCGAAGAATTTAAAAGATTAAGGAGAAATATTAAGTCTAACATTGTGAAACTTCACCGTGATCATATTACTTTTGTAGAAGAAAATATAACTTCTAATTCCTCTGCATTATGGAACTATATGAATTTTAAAAAAAGTAATGCTACTTCACCAGCCAGCTTCAACTTTAACCAACAAAACATATCTGAGGCGCAAGACATCTCTAATGCTTTTGCCCATTTTTTCCAGCAATCATATTCAGCTCCTACAGATATCACACACTCTGATCTATTTAATAATAATCCTTCCTTGGCGATAACTGAAGTGACTGAAGAGCAAGTATTTTTCGCATTGAGAAAATTAAAATCCAAATTAACTAGTGGACCAGACAATATCCCCTCTTTTGTGCTACGTGACTGTGCAGCCGCCTTCGTAGTCCCGCTTCGGAAATTGTTCAACTTATGTCTCTCAACTAATACTTTTCCTACACTATGGAAAGAATCAAAAATCATTCCGGTCTTCAAGAAGGGAGATAAATCAGACATTTGCAACTACCGCCCTATAGTAATTATTAATAATTTTTCGAAAACTTTTGAAATCCTCCTTTATGACGTTATCTATTCACATGTAAAAAATCAAATCACGCCTAGTCAACATGGTTTCTTCAAAGGAAGGTCAACGGTAACAAATCTAGTGTGTATCACAGAACATATATCTGACACTATTGAAGAAAGCTCTCAATGTGATATAATTTATACAGATTTTTCGAAGGCCTTCGATAGGCTGGACCATGGAATCCTTCTTCATAAACTATCGAATTTTGGACTAACTCCAAGTCTCATATCTTTATTCCATTCATACCTTCATGAGAGAAAGCAGTATGTTAACTTCCATGGTCACAGATCTGTTGAAATACTTCCAACTTCTGGTGTACCCCAGGGGTCCAATCTAGGCCCCTTATTTTTCATAATGTTCATTAATGATATTGTTGATGCTCTCACAGTCCGTCACTTACTGTACGCCGATGATCTTAAGATATACCATAAAATTATCACCAGAGAGGACTGTACTCTTCTCCAAGAAAACCTTGATCGAGTCAATGTCTGGTGCATCGAGAATAGCTTATTCCTTAATGTCTCCAAATGTCATGTTATGTCCTTCACTGCCAAGCTAAATCCAATTCTTCACAATTATGAACTAGAAAATGTTGTATTGAATCGCCCCGAAACCCTCCAAGATCTAGGAGTAACATTTGACAAAAAACTTTCTTTTAGAAATCATATACAGCAAGTTATCAAAAAAACATATAGGTCATTAGGATTCATCATCAGAGTGACTAAAGATTTTGGAAGAAATGAAAAAACGTTTTTACAACTATATTTCTCATATGTTAGATCAAACTCAGAGTATGCATCAATAGTTTGGGCACCACATTATCAGATATATATAACTAATCTAGAAAATATTCAACGAAAATTTTTGAAGTATGTATGTTTCAAACTTGATGGCAATTACCCAACAGTAGGGTTTCCGCATGAGCAACTTCTTTCTAGATTTTCGATGGACTCACTTGAATCTCGACGAAACAGGACACATGTTATATTCCTTTATAATCTTATTCATAACACTTTGGACTGTACCCATATTTTGGACATGTTAAACTTTCATATTCCTAGGCTCACATCTCGAAAAAATAACACCTTCTATCTCCCGCTTTGTCACACTAACGTTAAGTTATACGCACCTGTATATAAAATGTGCTCCACATATGACAAGATGAATGAAACCATTGATATTTTTTGCTGCAGTGTGGCCTCTTTAAAAAATTTGGACTGCTCTGTTTTTACCTTTTAATATTGATATGTAAATGTTATGTTAAATACTTTACTGTATACTCCTATTCTGTAATTGGATCTTGTATCTGTTGAATAGTGTAATAAAAAAAAAAAAAAAAAAAAAAAAAAAAAAAAAAAAAAAAATAACTAGAGAGCACCAAACGGGTGTTATCTCAAAAGCAGAACGAGCCGAACTTTATGGTTCATTTTATCGTCGATACTTTTTCTAATTAGTTCGCACTTCGCACATTGTTTTTTCCGGTGGCTCCAGAGCCGGACCGGTCACATGACAAAAAGGTCGTTTTAGTACAACTTTTCGAAGCGCGGACAATAACAATAAAAGGTTCAGTCGAACCAGTAAGGCATTCTGAAACACTCCCAGTGAAAAAACATTATGTGAAACCTTGATCTTATCACTCTTCAACTAAGGAGATGTTCTGTATATATAGTCCAATGTTCAACCAGTCAGTACACAAAGAAAATTCAAAATGTTTCGAACTCATGCCTGAGGCTGATCTATGGGATCCGAAAACATCAGAGAGTGTCTTATAAACTTATGACTCTGGCTGGTTGGATATGGTTAGGAGAAGGTATCTCCATAGCGCAAATTTATTCCATACAATAATCATCAGCAAAACTCAATAACGTTTCGGTCTGATGCACACAATCTGAGAGCGAGGTTCAACGGTGCTTTTCATATCAAATTTCAAAAATTTACAATGAACTTCCCGTTACCATAGAAAATGAAAATATCTCACGTTTCAAAATCCATTTCAGATCTTACCTTATTCGAAATGATCCCTAATAATATCAAAATTTTAATTTATCAATGTTCTTCTTGCCTGATTAACACTATCTACCATTTACTCATAATTTTTTTATTCATTAATTCACATATATTTATAGGAAATTGGGCGCACTTCTCTATTTTTTATGCTCTATTTTTTTAATCCTATTGCTTATTTAATTAAGTTTCTAATGTCAAATTTATGACACTACGAATGGGACTGTAGAGGCTGAGTGCAAGAATAAGTTTTGTTGAAATTGAACTCAGGATGTAACTTCTCAAATAGGTATTCTTCACAGATTTTCTTCTGGTTCTGTCCACTCGTGATTAATTTCGACAGAAATGAGACAATTTTCATCTAAGATTTTGCTAATATTAATTCTTTCCGCTTCCGGTGTTCTTTTTATATATTAGTATATTTAACCAGTGGCTGATGCCGAGCCTGTCTACGGGTAGTTCGCCCAACTCCGGAATTTCTCGTTCGAGCTATTCAAAACGCAAACTTGTTAATTGAAATTAGTAATGAGTTCCACCTTTTAAATGTGTCAGTCAGCCATTGGAAAATGCTGTTAAGTATTTCACGAGACTGAATTGTTGGTTGGAAATATTGTTTTGCTATCAATATGAATTTCTGAGTTTCATACATAGATATATTATGATTTTGATGGTTTTATATAAGAAAGTGAGTTTGAAAAGAAAAAGGGGTTGAAGCGTCATTGATCTATCTATATTCTATATATCAGACACGTGTGAGAGACATTTCAAATTATAAACGTTTGCGGCGATAGTTTATCTTCGGAATCATTTTGAACATAGTAATAATCAATAACAATAATATAAAATATAAGCAATAAGCCTCGACCATCAAAATATAAGACGATGTTCGTCTCATGGGGAAATAAATATCGTCCAAAAACAGTAGGAAAAACTAACGACATATCCAGATTAACTTTTCGAACCCCTCATGCTCTACCCAGATCGTTCAGTGAAAATGGTTATGTTCCTTTTTGGCGGTGTGATGCATTCGGTACTTTCGATCATGAAAATCACACTGACATATTGACATATCCCAAGATAGCAGAAATCATAACCGTACGAATGGCAGAAAGTCGTCATCTTCGGTTCATTGCGTCTGCTCAGGGCACACGATTCCCGGACCCAGTATAGCTGCTTGTACCTCACGGTTTGGGGAATGGATATTGCGATGATGAAGAGCCCAGCGTGCTCTCCGAATATGTCGGAGCTTCGGAGGAAGGGCCCGACTGGAATTTTTTTATGCTGATCCCAAAAACCAGAGATTTGTTGAAACCAAAGAAGTGGTACCTTGTGGTACCAGATCGAATAGTGGCATGCGTTGAACAACTGATGCTGCTCTGGACGACTCGCTTTGCTGTAACATCAGTTCAGGGGGTCTATTCTCGAACCGTTCGGTTTCAAATCGTATACGAAAAAGAGAGAAGAACTTACACATTTCAAGTGTATTGGTGTGGAATGGTAAATCGAAATCGCATACGCACAAACTCGAGAATAGCACCCCAGGTTGTTTATGTATGGTATTATGTATGGTGTTCCTTGTTGCTCGCGTAGATTTCTGTCTATACCCCAGATGAAAAGTTTCCGATACTGTATAGGCTATTATTGTTATACCAGGATTTACGTGTCAGTGCACACCTTTGTTGCTTTTTTTGAAGGATTCTCAAGAACTGTCGAATTTATTACAAATGAAATGTCATCGGCATATTGGAATACCATTGGTGTTGAAGACAATCTGGTGAGTCATTCACATATATTAAAAATAATAAGAGTCCATGGATACATCCTTGAGGAGAACCGATTATTATATTCCCAGTATTTATTTAACTAACTTGATGAGTTCTTTCTGTCGAGAAGGATTGAACAGATGATACAGATGCAAAGGTGACAAGTTAAATGGTCTCAATTGGTGATGACCCATGAAAAAAAATCCATATCGATACCAGTTGAGTATGTTGTCAGAAAAACAAAGTGAGTCTTGAATCTTGTATGCATGTCTCTCCAAAGCCTTTGAAAATAGCGGTAGCTGTGACTGTGATATATTTCTGTAGTTTGAGAAGTTACTTTTTAACCACTTTTATGGACTAGCATAATTTTTATATTTTTTAGTTTGTTTAAAAAACGCTTGTCGAAAAATATATTGACCAATTTTTCAAATGATTCTTACTTATGTTTTACCTGTTACAGCTTCAATGTGTAATTTCATTAAAAACATTATTTCAAATCGAACAATATATGTGACTTTTTTCCGGTTTTTAATGGAACATTTAACCAGAAAATAAAAAAATATAGCAAATTTGACAGGGTTGGAATGTATTATCTGGCAAATTTGTTGGGCTTTTGTTAGATAGGTAATATTTTAGGATGTTACTTCAAATTGAATACGTAACAGATTTAATTCATTCCTAATTTTATAACCCGCTGTATCAGGTACTGAAGTAACTGGAAATTTGCACACGTCTCGACAAATCCATATTTTATATTTTGACAGTAGATCGATAAAATATAATTACTTTATTGAGTTCTGGAATTGAAGTAAAAAAACATAAATTCTCTTAATAATTTATTACCTATAAACTCGTAAACTTATCTCTGATCCAAGATGACTAAGTCACAAATAGTTTTATATCAGACGACATTTTGATGATAGACCTTTCTTCTTCCGGAAATCATTCAATACAGATAAATACCTGCTTCCGTATTCTCTTTCCGTTCTTCAATTTTTTGTCCTGGGTCTTTGGATAACTGATACTGACGATAATACAATACGCATATACTTCCAAAATAAAAAACCACTGATATTATGTTTATCCTAGAAGAAGAATACGTAAAGTCAATATCGTGAAACATTTCTAAGTTACGCAGTCCGTTAATATTCTTTTTTTTTACGAAAGAATACCTACCGGACGGGTAAAGACAACAGAATATTGTGCGTGCAAGTATTCTTGAAAATAGCACTTTTGACACGAGAAGTGACAGTTTGTGATACGAACTGCAGGTGAATATCACGAGTGTGCTTTAAACACTAGTTGCACACTATACTTTTTCTACGACTGCATTAAATATTTAGTGATTGTAAGTTTGATTTTGTGGAAGAAGTGTTTTTATTGACTTTGCAAAGAAAGATCATGTTATCTCCATACAGCGACAAGCTCTATTTTCACTGTAGTTCCGATTCTATTGGCTGAATTTCAAAATTTGAAATCCACTGATTGGTTGTTTTGATTGTCGAAAAAATATGTGAAAACCTTTTTTATAAAGATTTTCACGTTCTGCAAGTTTGTTCCCGTACATTACATCAAAATGATCAACCCTTCCAAGTTATTGGATCTTGTGCTAATTGTAACGTAATGACTGCGGAAAAAGTGTATACTCACCAGTAGGAGTACCCCAAGGAGGCTCTCTTATCGGAAGTCATTATTCCAAGCAACGTTGGGCGAACTGCAACGTTGTGAAAGGTTATGATGATGTGCATGATGCCCCACAAAACCATGGCCATCAAGCAACTTCCCATCGCTATTCCGTTGTACACATACAAACCCAGTACACTCAAATATACCTCGACGGGGTTTGATACTGTGTTGTACATGGACAGGGCACTTGACACCAGTCCGAAAACTAGCGAGAGCACTAAGAATAAGATCGTCGATACCCAAACTCCGCAATTGATGAATTTCTTCGACCCTGGGATGGATATAAAGAAATTAGTTTAAACAATGATTGTACTAGTTTTGCTATGTCAGTAATAGATAATATATTTCTTAGTGCAGTAGAAGTCACGGTTCTTGTTTTCAGTATATAGGGTGTTTCCGAAATTGGAGCAATTAAGAAAATGGGTTGTTATGTAACAGTATGCACTGTTATGTGAATTTTAATGGTATACCCTGTATAAGACGGTCCTTTAGTTTAAGCAATCTTGAAAGATTATTTTACTTTCAATAGAGACTGTCTGAAGAATTCATAAAGCTTTTATCTAACCGTGAGATAGACTAAACAAAGTAATTATCTTGAGAAAGAAATGGTCGCTCGGTGTTGACATATGGAATGGTTTAACACGATAAGGGCGGTACGTTATTATAATGCTCTGCTTGAACCTTTTCGTGGAAAATATGAAGAATTGAGGGCATTCGGTATTAGAGTGTGAAAGTAAGAGTTTGGGTTCGTTCACGAACGCCCGATGGGGGGTGGGCTTTTGCCATCTCGAATTGGGACAATAAAACAAGTGTAATATTGTTCAGGGCCGATGGGACGGGGTGTTTTATATATCAATGTAAGTAATTTCACCATATATTTTGACCATTTTTCTAAATCCAATAATAATAAAAATAATAACTTCTTGTAAATTTGGCGACTTTTTGCCTGTTTCAAAGCGATGATAGTTTGAAAAGGGATATGGGGTGTTTAGTGATATTGTAATCACCGTAAGTTGTTTGATATAAGCTTAAAGCACTTTTCTCATTTCTGTATAAATGATGATAATAATAGTTTGAACATAAATTTGGGCGAGGGTATATTATATAGTTTTGTATTTCAATGAGTTAATATATTTTATTTTAAAATATTCCTTGGAGTAATTTTTCTTATTTTCATAGTAATAATAATAATAATAATAATAATATTGGTTGGGTATTAATTCGGGCAATTTTTGTGTACCTATCACTAGGAGTGCGTTTTAAAAGTGTAGCTCAGACCAATAATAATGAAACCTGCTAATAATAGAGTATTATGTTGGTGAGTTTGATACTGTCTTGTAATATATATCTAAAATGCATTTAAGAGTAGAGCAAGACTTAATTTTTATGAGAGGGTGGCAGTTTTATTCAACTTGATAATAATTTCGCGTATTTTCAAATGCAGTGTTTATGGATTCTTCTGACGATATTTATACATCATGAATAATATTTTCTTTATATACGAAATTGATGGTTATTTTTACATTTAACATAAGTACTTTACAAATCCATGATATTCACCATTTTAAATATTCTCCACGGTTTTGCTTCGGTAAATAAAGCTGTTTCGTAGAAACTTTGCTGGTTATTATTTAACCCTTAACTGCTCATACAAAGTCCACGCATTTGTGAAGCCGTGGCCGAATCTGCAAATCAACAACTTGTCCTCCAAGATAATGGTGTAACACGAGAACCAGTAGCGTCATGAAGTCTAGGGTTATTCATTCTGGCTTTCATGGGGGGGGGGACTATATCCCCCGAGCTCAAATCCGTATGATTCAGAGCGGATTCAAAACTATACTCCGGTCTGGTGGCAGCAAAAGTATAACATACCATCATATACTTTAATTTTAAAATAATAATTTTAAAAAAATACTTCCTAGGGTGGGCGTCTGAGGAGTGGCTGCTTACTTTGGATAAAATTTGAAATAGAACCAAAGATGTCGTCGCCCAACACCCTAGCGATTTGTTACAGTTATTTGAGACATAATGTTCGTTTTTGAAGCAATCAGAAAATTTCGAAATTTTTATTAAAATTTTATGAAATTGCTTCAGTTTCCTTTATTGGGGATGCACTGGTTTGATTCTGCATGCCACAGCGTGTCTGCCCGCTGGCAGTGTTCAGCGCAGGCTGTAGACCTCTGATAGATGATTAAAAAAAACATTTTTGAAAACTTTAAAATTTATTATCTCCCAAAATAATTTTTTCAACGAAAATGTATTATTATTTCCTTTTGTTTTGTCATTTTCTACTCCTCATGTCATCTATTGCTCCAATTTCGCAAACACCCTATATTCCCATTCACATGCTTTGTACAGGTTACAAACTCTATTTTTGGTCCAGATTCAAGGGTGTGGTGTTAACCTTTACACTAAGACTAACTAATTTTGGTACTAAATACACCTTCCCCAGAAAGTATTGTAAGTACACTGAGAGAAATCTGGAGAACATATTGGTAATTCAAAAAATTATCATAAAAGTCAAAATAGTTTTTGGTAATCCTAATAACTTGTATAGTAAGTGGTAAAATACCAATAAATAGTTGAAATATTTTATGGTTAACGTTAGTATAAATTATTGCTGTCACATATAGTACCAGAAATTATTGTAAACATCACTATACATTTTTCTCCGTGTACCCCTCCAGAAAAAAAATACCTCTCGCCTGTTTATCCCCCTGTAACTCAAAAGCTATGCATAGAATTGGTTTGTGTAAAGATATAATTTTACAAATTTTACAAAATTCGATGGATCTTCATTTCGTCACGCAGTGTCCGCCAAATTCTTGGAACCATATGGGAAACTTTTTCATTAATAATTTCTCAGAAAATTTCATTCGTCATAAAAGTTGATGCATTCAGTTAGATTAAATATGCGCATAGCCGTTATTGCAACATCAGTGGCATGTGGCTAAACAGGTACCTATAGGTATCGACCGATATTTTAAATTCACTATTCATAGAGTAAAGTGACATTACTATGCAAAGTATTGAAAAATGTTAATGAAAAAGATTGAATTCAATTGCTAATTTAATATGCAAAAATTATTGTCGATAATTCCCATTAACTGAATGCACTAATATAAAGAATAAAGAATGGAGAATTTTCCAAGGAACTATAACTAAAAAAGTTTCCTATATGGTTCCAAAATTTTGGCAGACACTGTAAAAGAAGTGGGGTACTTTGTTTCCTTGAGAGTGTCTGTTTTCTATACCTATGAGATTTTCGTAACAAAACGGTTTTTTTTTTGGTGAGTTTTTGCTTTTTCCCTATAATTGGATAGTCATTGATGTTAATCTATTAAGCACAATTACGTCCAAAAATAAAAGAGTTTGCCATTCATACTTACCAGTCAGGTCCGTACCATTTCTTGCCAGGAAGGGACGGTTATTCAATGTAAAAGTTGGTCTAATACTGGGGCAGTTCTCGTCATTATCTCCGGAAGTCTCTTGGCCACTATAAATATTCTTTAAGAGAGTGTATCTCGCATCCGTATTCCCAGCGCAGAGGACTGCGCATACATTGTCTTTCAAGAGGCAGGTCACTGAAAAGATGTTCTGTGAATAGTTTATAAAGAAATGGATGTACAGCGAAATATGGATCAGAAGGCAAATATCATAACAGGATGTAATTTCAACGAATGAATTTATATGAAAATCATTTATTTTTGTTTCATATATGTAATAATTTTTTGTCAAAATTCATAAATTCAACATAGCGCTCCAAGATGGTGGACTATGAGTTTTTCGATTATGATCCGATTCTATTAAAAATTTCTTTTTGGAGATTCTTTGGGTCCAATATTATGAATTTGTGGTAAAAATTTATGAATTCAAATTGGCGGCTCCAAGATGGCGGAATAGTTTTGTGATGATTCGATTCAATATTGGTATGTGGGGGTTTTCGAGGTCGCAAAAAAATTCGAAATGGTCGATGATTCATGTGATTATGCTTCGAATCAGTGCTGGATTAATCTATAAGTGGAGTAAGCGGCCGCGCAGGGCCCGGGTCCCGGTTTTGGTAACCTTCTTTTAAGATTACAGAAACAGCATTATTGACTGTCATGTGGTCCAAAATATTGGGGAGAGTCAATGCAACGAGCAGAAGTTTGGAAAATCCGCAGAACTGAATATTTGTAAGTATATTCCGTGATAATTTATATGCTATATCGGATCAGAAGCGACAACTTCAACCGAAGATTATACACAATAACCATAAGATTCGCCGAACGCAGAAAAGAAAAAGTTTCATGGCGAATCAGGAAAAAATGAGGACCTATTACAAGTAAAGTTCAGAGTCCAAACGTATCATTTAGAATCAGAATCAATTATATGTGAGTTGTGACTTTTTTTCGATGTGGTTATTGTTTTTCAACAAGTGGGAATTTATGAACATTCTCAAAACGAAAAATATTTTTCCCAGAATTAATGTACAAAAGAAAATAAGTTCTGTTCAGGCACTAGTCCGGGAAGTACGTACTTTCCGGACTAGTCCGGGAAATGCTCGAATTTCAACAAAAATATTTATATAAATAAAAATTGTTTCTGTTAGTACCTATCTTCTGTTCGCATTTCGATATTTAATACAAACAAGAATTAAAATGTTCGAAATTTTCTTCTACAAAGAAATATAAAAAATAAATGTGTCTCAATTTGTTATTCTACCCGGTTGCCGAAAAAATTGTGTACGCAACACGTCCAAAAACAGTTTTTTTGGCCACTCGTCCAAAAAAACAGTGTTTTCCGGACTTGTTACGTAAATTACTATTCTGTTCTATTTAAGGAATTCATCCATTTTCATTTGATGGGCCTTTTTATTATCACAATAAAAAGTTATTGTGTCTATAGGATATAATCTAAAAATGATCAACTAAAAGTATAACTACTGTTGAATTAACAGAATTTGAGGTCAACCAAATAGAAATTTTACCACTGTTAACTCAACCTACTTTTTTTACTAGAAAATTTACTAATTTTTCTGAGTGTGCGAGTTACAGATTCAATAGCTTGCCTCTTTCGTATTCGAACTGAAAAAACTTTGCGCGGCAACCTCTTGAATCTGCACCTCACCTAAAAACCTACATATTACACATCTAAAAATGTATTTCTCTGAATAAAAGCTTGTCTTTGAAAAGTTTTTTTATCAATCGACAAGATTCATGATGTTGTTAACACTATATTCAACGAGATGGAATTGAAATATAGATCAAAACTAATCAATCAGTGAAAAAAATTTTAAAATCCATCAATAAATGACTGAGAAATAAATTAAGGTTGCATATTTTACACCACAATAGTACCTTAGCCGCGCCAGGGCTCTTGTTCATGTCGCGTGACGTCACACACCAGATGAAATTATTCTTCCAAGCGCAACTTCTAAGTCACATAACTTTTTCAGTTTTAGGGAGACTTTAATGATTCTTTCGCATTTTTGTTTCATTTTCCTTTAATTTTCATAATTAATCAATAGCAAAAGAAACGGAACTTGTCCATTATTCTATTATTATTTGTCATCGATAAAATTAAACGAAAATCTCACTTGATATTTGCAACGTCCTGGGCGATGGCATAATTTGTCTGAGAGTCCCTTCGAAGAGTCCGTACTTGATCGTATTCGGATATTGATCTGGGTAATCTACCCACATCGCAGAATCGGTGACCACCCATTCTTCGGTAGCCAAGGAAATGATGGTGAAGAGCGTGGCAATTCCGGAAATGATGCACGTCAGAAAAACGTACCTTCGCTTGACCGTTACCATTTTATTCACTCTGAACATTTGCATTGATTCATTCACATATTCTCTTTAAAGAAAGCATTGAGATTGAACTAAACTAAGATAATTCTTTTATCTCATCGAGGATGATATTTTATCTTATCGGCAACACCCAACTGTTCATTTCGAGATTATCGAGATAAAACCATCAGGTGCCTTATCGGATATAGGACTTTTCGTAAATGCAGCGTTCCAGATAAACAAAAGACTGTGACCCCAATATAGGCGCGATAACAAAATCTAGTGTTTTACTTCACAGACGTTCTAAGGCGGTTTGCACGTGTGCTTGAAGAAATGCGCAAGGGTTTTTTTTGTGGAAAAGCCACGACAATTTTACTAATCTGGAATTTTACAGTTTTGTATACGCTTTTTGGAATTCCAACTTGGTATCTCAGAATTCCATCTTATACTAACTTGGAATTGTAAAGACTTGGAATCTTACTTTGATGGTCGCAGAGCTAGGACTCCTTCAGACTTATTGGCTTGTACTTGCCTAAGGGTGAGAATGAGTAGTTCCAATAGATTCAGTATAGTTCTCGCACTCTCTAAAACGGACTCAATATATCCTCCAGATCATGAAGCAACACTGGTGTCTCGTCTATACCGTACGAGTGTCACACATGGTAGTATGTAATACTCGTATAGTGCCGCGTTATGCCTGTGGATATGGGTCTAGGACATTTGGGCGCGTGTCAACTCGGCGCGGCCAACTAGGCGCAGGGACGACTAGGTGAAAGTTTATAAAAGAAGGAAGATTCAGCAAGGTCGGGACAAGTACTATGAGGAGCTGGTTATCGGTCATGAACCTCCGGCGAAGTACGAACCTCTGGATGAACGAATCATCAGGCTTGTTACTAATTACGACTTGGATGAGCCCAGGTCTTCATAATGCTGTTGAAGAAGACTCCATACATATAGGCTTATCATTGATGGGTAGCTGCAGGAGGACGTACCTCAGTCTCCGCAGCCGCAATGTGGAGTTTTTATTAAACGTGTTCCAACCTGGTGACAGTATAGAGAGTTTGAATCACACATAGAAATTATAATATATATAATTACTCTAGAATGCCAATCCGCTCTTCGTGGGACACTGAAAAGTGTTGTAAAATTCCAAATGTTTTCATCAATGCGCATGCCCATAACCAGTCTTCTAGCTCTGCAGCGTTGACAAATTTCAGAAAATTTAATCTTTGTAGTCGAGATTATGTCGAAAATAATCTAACATTACTGTGAAGCCTACCCAAATTCCCGTTGAATTTTTGAGATCGTGCAACAATGTTAACAGTTTTCAATTGTCGCAGAGGAAGGCCGGTAGTTTGCCAGAGCCGGTTTGGGTTAGTTTCGTGGTTTAGGCGATTTGTGTTCATTGTGAAATTAACCATTAGCGTTATTGTGTTTTTTTAGATGTGCTTTTCTTTTTACTGTTGTTTACTTCAATTATTCATCGGTACTGTGTATGTTATTGGTTTTCGGGTTTTTCTGTAGTGAAATTTTAATTTTGACAATGTTGACGTGCTTGGTTCTATGGTGTGGAAATGAAGGAAATATTCCTGGAATCCATTATTTTCAATAAGTACCTACTTGAATATGAATTGTTGATGGCAAATCTAATAAATAACATAAATAGAGCAGAAATAACTCCCATCTTTGATAAAACTGAGAATATGAATCATTTCTTCACGTTTGGCTTATATAAATCATTTTAAGCTTGACGAGAGTAAGGCATGACATTTGGATGAGAGCATTGGGAAGAGATCCTACCGTAGACTGAAAAAAATGTCATTTGCAGCGAACTTTTCTTCAAACTATGTATATGAAGGGTAATCGAATGCTATTGAAACGAAATGCAGTTCCAAGTCTTTTTTTACGAAATAATTATGAAGTTCCCATGCACCGTTTCATATTTCTTATATTGAGTCACTCAGCTCTATAAACAATCCATTTATTATTACTCTTCATTTTGTTTTATTTCTAATTTTATTTCACTTGCTGTATTAACTCACCAAAAACGAATGTATTGGGTATAACCCTTAAAATGTAGACCAACAGTCGACACGTGCCTCAGACTGTTGGTCATCATCAGTATGGTGTAGCCAAGTGCAAAGATGTGCATATTGCTTAACTAAACCTTTATTAATTTAATTAATATAATTATGTTGAATGTTGTATCCTATATTTTCCGTCCCCAGTTGTGTTCCGCAGGATCAGTTCTAGCACCAACACTTCCTTCTTCACATCAATGATTTGTTGGGAGCTACCTCATGTCCAGTAATCAGCTTTGCAGATGATAGTACTCTTCATACCTCTTTCTCTTCCAAAGCTCCGATATCAGCAGAACGAGGAAAAATCGTGAAAGAAATAAATACGCATTTGGCAATAATTCTACAATGGTGATCCAACAACTTCACTCACAAGCTAGCTCACTCCTCTGAAACATCGCAGAAAGGTTGACGATCTGTCTGTTTTATAGATATTTCCATGGACGATGCTCTTCCGAAATATTATCAATCGTTCAACCGTTAGCGGTCCCTTCGAGACTGACCCGTCGCGATCCAGTCCCCAGCACATCCATATGCCGTCACTTTGGAGACATGCCGATCATCTGTTTCCCAGAATATCAATTCCTACCTACCTTCCTTTGGTTCTCACGATGTTCTCTGAACAATACAGGATGTTTCTTTCTGTGGGAATAAGAACTCATAAAATAAGTATATTTCAGAAACGTCACCAATAGTTACCTACTCAAGATATATTTTTTCATTGTTATTTTATTCGATGAATTTCTCGTATATAATCAGTTTCACAACGTATTATCAAATCGATTTTACTCAATATCATGAATCATTTAAAAATCTCACTGAAACCCACCCTGGTATAAATGAAACTGGTCCTGATCATGCGCACTAAATAATGCATCGAACTTTTTACAGCACTTTCGTCCCATTGAATTGGCATTCTAGAGTAAGTATATATATTATAATTTCTATGGAATCACCCCGTTCAGTGTCCAATACGAAACCAAGTTCATCGGCGGCACGAGTTGCAGCCTTGAGAAGAAATGCTCCAATCCTTGCATTTCGCAGGACACCATTTACAGAAGGGGATCTAAACTTTTAATGATCTTAACCGTGACACATTTGTCGATCCCAAATTCCGTTCCAACAATATGCGTGTACTCTTCGACCACTCTTAATACAAACGAAGAATGACAACTTGATCCGAATTAAATGATGAAAGACCCGATTGAATACGGTCTTAACATGTATAAGGCCCTCTGAAAACAAAGTCATGTTACCTTCAAGACAAGGATGGGAAAGGCCTCTCTATGTCCTTTATTACTCTGAGACTACGGCTAGACTTAAACATTTTCGAACTACGGTCACATTCTAAGCACAATTTTTATTGCCGCTTGTTTCGCGGAACATAGTTGCCAGTCAACCCAAACGTCTGCTTATATAAAATGTATAAGTAGGTAATTGCCGCGAAACAAGTGACAGTAAAAATTGTGCTTAGAATGTGACTGTTTCTTGACAGCAGCTTGAAATGTTTATAACGCAGTCTAAGGATATGTCATTGGCCAGAAAGTGCCTCTCAAAAACTAGGTTTTCTGTTTCTGTTTATGTTTTATGAAATATTCTTATGTAAATGGTCTTGTAGTTTTTAGGCACATGGATAAAAAATACATATGCTTGTAAATTGCACGTGGTTCATAAATCTTGCTTGGGCACCCATGTATCTGAATCGGACTTCAGATGTTGGTAGACCTTAATAATAAATGAGATACGGCAACATTGTTGATAACACTGTAACTGTTATTTGTCATATCATCTAAACATGACAGATGTCAACTTGTCGTTCGACTGTTCGACACTCGACAGTCGACAGTACGACAGTTTATTGTGATATTTTTGGTCTAGACCATAGGGCTTGTTGGAATTTTCATAGTTCTATAGACAGAATTGAAATAATATTAGTACAAATGTTGATTAATTGATGCTGATTCTGTGTTATAGTAACTGACGATGGAAGTTGTTGCCAATAACTTCATGCCTGGTGATTCACGACTTGTTGAGCAGTTGGTGTACGAACTAAAATCTCAAGGTATCTTCGATCGTTTTCGAAAGGAATGCATCTCGGACGTGGATACCAAACCTGCCTATCAAAATTTGAGGCAGAGAGTCGAAGGAAGCGTCTCGACTTTCCTCAGACAGCAGACATGGAGCCCCGATATGAATAAAAACCAAGTGCGTGAGCAGCTCCGAAAGAATATCTATGAGTAAGTGCGAAATTTGAGGATTTCAGATCACAAATTGAGTGGATTTGTTACAGGTCTGGATATTTGGAAACTGGAGTTGAACGTATCGTAGATCAAGTTGTGAATCCGAAAATCAATACCATATTTTTGCCAGAGGTCGAAGATGTTGTGTATAGATTCCTAGGTGTAGTGAAACCAGTGAGGGATGTTAAAAAGGAAGTTAAAATAAACATAGCAGATTTGCTTCCTACTGATCTCGAGGCAGTTTCCCCGGAATCTGTGCACAGTTTTAAAGATGATGTCAAACCTGAAGATAATAGTGAAACATTGAACGATTCACTAAACTCAGGTTCCAAACCTGATGAAGATGAAAGCCCTCCTTTTGAACCATTAGATCCTGCCAACAAAATAACCAATGAAGAAAATTCTGTTGACTCTCATTTATCAGGATTTTCAGGTGAGACGTTTAAATTACCACTATATGTACACATATGAACATGAACTTCAGAATGATAAATGCTTATTGTCATAGAATAGGACATCAATTCCATCAACTTAAGACAAAACAAGAAAAAATTCAATTCAAAATAAGTATTCTCTAGGAAACATTATTGCCAAATCTTAACTATGCAATAGAAAAATAATAAAAATAATGATAATACACTTTACTTGGTGACAAAACACCAAAAAAAAACTATTGAGCAGTTTTGTACAGAAATATACGTTATGGCAAGTCATACAGTATCGGAAACTTTTAATCAGGGGTATAGACAGAAATCTACGCTAGTAACAAGGAATGCAATGATATGATAATACCACATAAATAAGAGAGACGCACTACTGTGCACGTATCCTGTAACCCCACCCGACGAATTAACAGCTCACGTTGATATCCCTTCTTCAAGAGAGTAGAGAAGAAATTGTAATGCTCTCTCAACATATAGCAAGCTATTCTTTACGTTCTCATGAAACCACCATACTCAAGATTTAAACTTTTCGATACTGTATATGTATACTTACAAAAATAAGTGTAGAAAAAAGATATTGAATAGTTATTAAAAAAATAATATAAAAATGTCAACAATAACAATCACTTAAATATTCTTCAGGTCTATAGTAACATCTGTTAGCCATTTAGCATGCCCAATGATGTAACCCTACAGAGTTCCTTGTAAATCAGTCACAACGAAGCAAGTTAGAAAATTACCTCCTTCCTTATGTACATGACATTTAGGACCACCTTGTATATCATAAAGTAAATAACTAAAACATTTTTAGGACATTATTCGATTGCCTCATATATAAGTATTTTAGTAATGATGATTTGAATTATATTATGGAAAGTTAACCTTTCAGTAGCAAGGGAAATATTTATTACTGAATTATTATGATTATTATTATTATTATTCTTGTTTGAAAAAGAGAACTCATTGTTCTTCATAAATTAGAACAATCGCTCTTTAGTTCTATGAAACTTGTAATTTTCAGGACTGCAAAGTCATGGATCCAACCATAGCGGAGATAATAGGGTTTGTCAAATGGAGATATCAAGCCAGGATTCTCAAGTATCTCACAACAGTTCAGAAAGTAGACTGTCCATTATTACATCTGAAGACACTACAAAAATGGACATTTGTGAAGATTTCTCTTCGAATTTGATTAAATCTATCACCAGTAAAACTCCAACGGAGATTTCGATTCAAACAAAAATGGATGTCGATGAATTTATGCCTTGTGATGAGACGGACAATACAGGAGATTTCAGCATGGAAGAATCTCTTTGTTCGAGTGTGAACAGAAAAGATAATGAGTCCAGTTCGGATAATATATACAGTGTTGATAAGGGTGAAAATGAAAAATATGTAGAAAGAAAAAGCGAAAAGACAGATGAAAATAAAAGTGAAAAGACAGACGAAAATAAAAGTGATAAAAAACATGAAAAATCGATGGAGAAGAAATCGAAAAGTTCTGATAGGTACTCCAAAGACAAACGGGATGATAAACATAGGAAAAGCAGTAGCACCAAGGATATATCATCTTCAAAGCATAGTTCTTCCAAAGACAAGGACAGAAATAGAAAAGACTCCAAGAGTAGCTCTAGTACTAGAGACAAAGAGAAAGTTGATAAAAATAGAGATAAAACCGACAAAGAAAAGAAAGACAAAAGCAAGGACAAAACCGAAAAAGAGAGAACCGACAGAGAAAAGGAAAGAGAAGTGGACAAATCTGCTAAAGACAAAGATAAGTCATCAGGAAGAGACAAAGAAAGATCAGACAAATCAAAAGATAAGTTTGAAAGGGAGAAACTGGATAAGGATAAAGTTAAGACAGAAAAGTTGTCTAGAGATAAAGAGAAGTCAACAAAAGATAGAGAACGAGATAAGTCAGATAAGGAAAAGGACAGATCCGATAAGGAGAAGGATAGATTTGATAAAGAAAGGGTTAGATCCGATAAGGAAAAGGAGAAGTCCGATAAAGAAAAGGAGAAGTCCGATAAAGAAAAGGATAGATCTGATAAGGAAAAGGAGAGATCCGATAAAGAAAAGGATAGATCTGATAAAGAAAAGGAGAGATCAGATAAGGAAAAGGAGAGGTCTGATAAGGAAAGGGAAAGATCCGATAAAGAAAAGGATAAAGCTCTTAGAGACAAAGATAAGTCTGATAAGGAAAGGTCCTTCAAAGACAAGGATAAATCAGCAAAGCATAGAGAAAAATCGGATAAGGAAAGAACTGACAAACACAAAGAGAAATACAGAGAGAAAGATAAATATTACAAAGAGAAATCGTCCAAAGAAAAGGAAACCTTGGAGAAAGAAAAAAGTTCAGACTCCAAGTCTAGTAGCAAGGACAAGAATGACAGGCCTAGTTCTAGTTCAAAAAAGGAGCACACAGATAAGGAGAAATCTCGCTCCTCAAACTCTGGTTCTTCCAGAGACAAATCCAAACTCGACAACGGAGAAACCAAGTCAAGATCTTCCACGGACAAATCCAGAAAAGAAAGCAAACATTCGGTGAACGGCAAGTCCTCCAGTAGCTCTTCTGACCCGAAAAAAGACATAGACAAGAAACGAGACTCCAAGAAGCAACTGAAAGACGATCATTACAGTTCTAAAGATAAGAAAAACGACCGACGTTCAACGGATAGAGACTCTAATGATGGCCACTCCAGTAAACCGACCTTCTCCGGCTCGTGTTCGGAAAACAACTCATCCCGTTCAGGGAAAAGCAGTCAGGACTTCACCAGTAACAGCGGTAGCGGGGAATCCGGCAATTCCGATCAAGTGGAGCAGTCGGAGCCCACTAGAAGTGAAGAGCCTGTTCCGGTAATCCAAGACGTTCAACGGTTGATCTTGCCGAAGTTCGCGTCGAACTTCCAGGAGATTAGGAAGATAATGAAGATACGCAAACAGCTCGCCATGCTAGAGAAACAGAAAAGGTTGGGTTTCACTCACATCGAAAGCCAGGTGTTGGTGGAAAACGGCTTGCCCAGCCAAGGCAAGGTGAATAGGCCTGTGGAGCAAAAAAAAGCCACCAAGAAGCAGCCCTACGAGAAAAGAAGCATGCAGGTCGAAGGCAAGGAAAATGTACAGGAAAAGAAAGACATTGAGGAAAACGTGAGACTTGGCGAATCGCTGGAACTGATTTGTGAAGAGGTTGTGGATGCCGGTATCGTGGGCTCAGAAGAGGCGGAAATTTCGCTGGAACAAAGCACGGAAGAGATCAGGGTGGAGACACCCGACTCTCCCTGGGATTCGACTTTGTTGAAGAGCACTGAGTTGAGCCAGGAAAACTGGGAAGCTCTTGAAGCAAGGCTGGCGCAGGAAATGTCAACAGTGAATTGTAATAGCTACGAGTCCGATGAAGAAATAATTTATTCTGAAAGTCCCCAAAGGAAAGAGAGAGTGGAAGCTTCTGAAACTATGGCTGTTGCAACTGGCCCAGAGGGTTTGGATCCTAAAAGTAGTTCAAATGCTTCGGAACCTGATGCAGCTGACTTAAAAGGTTTGGATGCTAAGAGTAATTCAAATGAATTGGAAGATTTCAGAGGATTTCCCAAGGAAGAAGGCACAAGCAGGTCGCTGGAGTTCTTGACAAGTTTCATCTCAAATAGTATCAGACACTATCCAGCTTTAGCTGATGGGCTTTTTGGACAGAAAACCGTAAGAAGTGGAGTGAAATGTGAGGGCAACGCACAAAACAACGACAATAAACAATTATCTGTGGTGATAGACAAGAATGAAATTAGGAAAAATAACCACAGGATAGAACCATCGATGGAAAACTGTCATTTCCTCGAAAAACCAACCGCTTTTGAAGTAGAAAACTTGCGCTTTTTGCAAGAGTTTATTGGAAAACTTGGAGAGAACATTCGAAGTTGTATGGAACCAAGAAAGACAAATGCTCTGCCAGTGAAGAGGGGGCTGAAACGGAAGCTGGAGGAAATAGTTGACGCGAAGAACAACAATAGGGACCATTACGAACAAATAATAGGTGAGTTGAACTTTCTGTTATTGCATGTTGAAACAAAAAACTCGGGTTGAATTGGTCCTGAAGGAGTTCATTCAAGTCTATCTTTGATCAAAAGGGAAAGATAAACTCTTTGAGAGTTCTCTTCATGTACCTTCGGTGCCAGACTTCCTATTTCAATTACATAGAAAAAATACTCGTCACTCCCTGGGATTTCATGAAGTTTTATGTATGTTTTTGAGATGTGAGGAATATAAATAATGTTTTAGTTTTAAACTTCTTGTGTACAGGTTGTTTCATGTGTACCGCAATTGATTTGCGGGGGTAATGGTTCACATAGAAAAGTTTTTATGAAATTATGTTCAAAACTTCTTAGCACGAAACATTTTCAATAGCACGAAAAGCTTTTCGACTTACATCCTTGTATTTTGAAAATATGTTTGAAGAAACTTTTCTCTGTACGTCATTAAATCACCCATTTAAATTAATAAAACACACTGTTAAATAGACCATTTACAATTCCGAATTCATTATATTTAACGAATTAACCTTTTGGGCAAAAACGGTCTCATTGTTCGTGAGATTTTTAATGAATATATTTTAGGATCTGGCATTGGTGGGCAAAATTAGTTTTGAACAATCATTGGCTACACAAATCCCAGAAGACAAAGCTTTTACGTAAACGAGTCGCTATTAAAGAGAAGTAGACTGTCGTCGGAGCTGAAGAATGTGATTAATTTGAAATATCATGTTGATTCAGTTTGAAATGTGTTTCATGCCTTGAGATTGACTACAGCTATCATTGATAGTCGGTGAATGTTAAACTGAAATTTAATAGTTTTGTACATATTGTGAATAAATTATATCGAAAGAAGACCTTTCAAATCGAATTATTATTATTTTTTTCAGTTTCTGTTTTATTTATTTACTTATTACGGACATGAGCAGTTTACTATAGTGCAATTATATGCCTTAATAAATTAAAATAAATTTCAAAAAAGTTTCGAACTTTAATTAGTAACTACCAACATACATCACAAAAACGATAGCTACCTCATTCTTCAAACATTACTAAATAAGTTGATACCTGAGAAGGGATTGTATAGATATGAAGAAAAGATATCAAATTCTCTTCTATTTGCATTCCTCATCAATCTTGAAATAGTTGCATTTAAACCATAATTTGTATGATGATATTCTCTTGAAAAAGTAAGCCAGATCTAGTTTGTGTTGAATAATCCTAATACACAGAGCGTCCCACAAATACTGATGTCTCATTGAAATTTGGTGAAGAAGCTTAAACTACACGATATATGACCCAGTATTCGTGGAACACCCTCTATAAGTACAACCCAACAGTTTTTTAAAGTTTCAATATCCTGAAGGCTTTTTAGTTTGTTGAATCAAAGCAAGTTTTTCATTCTATAGGCAGCCATCATAAGGAATTTGTGTTGTACTGTTTCAGTACTCGAGAAATGAACCAAACAGGTCTATCACTTTCTAAAATTGGCTATTTTCATAAGCAATTGGTTTAAATTCCGTTTTTGATTTTTCTAGAGTTGGTTATATTAATGAAAAAGATTATGAAGAGGATATTGAGTAGTACAATAAACCTTAAGAAGTTGTGATTGAAAAATAGGTATTCATTTTATGTTGTGTCTTTCATTTCAAGTGCGAAAGAGAGGGAGGCCTCCTGGGTCGCATACAGTGCTATCCAAGGTCAACAAAGAGAAAACGTGCAATACTACAGGTATTTTCTGATGTACTTCCCTTCGTTTAAGGAGGAAATATTGAACGAAGTAACTGTACTTTCTGAGTGCTAAGTCGCATCCTAACTCATTGGCTGTGGTCTAGGGTCTGAAGCTGGGGTTGAAATTTTCAAAAGCTATGTAGCAACGGTCTTCCGTGTGGCGCAATATTGTCTCGTTGGCG
The DNA here is from genome assembly GCA_958298965.1 of Chrysolina haemoptera. Classification (NCBI taxonomy): domain Eukaryota; kingdom Metazoa; phylum Arthropoda; class Insecta; order Coleoptera; family Chrysomelidae; genus Chrysolina; species Chrysolina haemoptera. Next base: position 5,836,488 of record OY282586.1, on the reverse strand, counting down.
ATAATGTTTCTTGTTTTTCTCCCTGAGGACGGAGCCTCTCCCAATCTGTTCCTTAGATCCGATGATTGTTCGGGATTAGTTTCCATCTCTTTTGCTACAGATTTTGTTTTAGTCATGGGTACTGGGCCGCCCCTGTAACTTTTAAATCGGTTGAGATATAATTTTTAAATTTGAAAGGTTCATATAGACTTTTTTTAACTAATGACATCAACCTTTCTCATATAATTCTTTTCATAACCATGATGTAATGACATACAATTGGTATTAAATTTGAAATTGAAATTGCATATAGAATGTGCAGATCTTGTTTTTTTTTGTGAAGTGATGATGATCTCTGACCTTATCTTCATCATCTGCTGTTTCCTCTTCGGTAGTTTTCCTATCCATTACTATTGGATATCTCAAATATGTGCATATTATTTTCAAATCTTTTTCGTTTCAGCACCTCTCTATGAAACGAATTTTGATAATCCATCAAAATCATATAAATATATGATTTTGCTTTTTGAGTTACTTCCAGATTCACTGGAAACTTCGTAAATTCGGGGGTGAAAATTTCATAGCATAAATTTTCAATTCTGTTTTTGCAATCATGTATAGATAACTGTGACTGCCGTTTTTGTTTATTCATTTTCACGGGAAAACCTCAAATATTGTTCCATTACTAAGTTAATGAGAAATAAGATGTAACAAAATTCCATCGCAAACGACTCAAAATTTATAGGGGCGACCTAGTTCTTGTGGCTACTCAGTATAGTAGTCACATAGACTTTTATCCCAGTCCGCTATATTTAACACCTTGACAGGTATTTCAGTCAACAAGTTATCATCTTCTGGAAGGAAGATTGAACCTACATCAGTTATCTCATTTTAATTTTACAATGTTGCCTTATGCTAATTACATAGTGTGATATCAAACAAAAGGTTATTTTTACAAAGTATACTGTAAACTATCAGCTACTGGTCAACCACAATTATTAATTATTTTATTATGTTTACTTAATTTTAAGCTTTCATAGGCATCTAGCTGCTTGTTGTTGACTTGCCTAACTAATCTTAATATAGTCTGTGGAATTCGGAAATGACCGGAATTACGAAACTAATGTAAGGACTGCATAATATTATGGACATACTAAAAGATCTAGCAAAGTAAGACATAAAAAACACTCAGCACATATGAAATAAGGAATAATCAGTAGTAACTCATCATGTTTTGCAACAAAACCATTCAGCCTGATGCCTGTGAAACCTTGGAAATGATTAAACATAATAAAATTATGAGTAATGATGATGACCAGTGCCTAACAGTTTACTGGATAGTTTGTTGAAATAATCTGATGTTAAATTTACCTGGTTAGTAAATAAGCAACATTGTAAAATGAATTTAAGTTGATCAAGACACAGTTACCTAGCAGAGGTATCTAATAGGTATGAATAAAGAGAATGACTGAAACACGTGTCAAGGTGTTTGAGATAGCAGTTTGGTGTTGGGATAAAACACCAGAATACATTCAAGGTCAGAAGACAAAAAACTTGTAGAGATCAATTTCAGTATTCAGTTGTGCACATATCGTCAACTGATCTGTCAATATTGTGCCATCCGAAAAATCACTTCGGACGTTTACCACACCGCCTTTGACACTATACCGCAGTTGTAGACGAAAGTCGCGTGGAATTACTTCTAGACCGCGGCCAAAGAACTCGAACATGATAAGTCACTTACAGTCAACAGTTTGTTCAATTTTCCTTCCGAACTGTTCAATTTTCACTGTACTGTATCCATCAAGCTTTCTGCATATTTTTTGTCATGCTTTCTGCTTCTAACTATTCTCATTCACATCATAACTAATCTAGTTCGTTCAAATGTTTCAGTACAATTGTGTTTTAGATTTGTTAACACACGAAAAGTTCTCTCTACCTCTGAGTCCTGCTGAAAGTGACAAGTCCAATGACAAGAAGGAAGAAGAGCTTCTCATACCTGAGAAACGTAGGAGGACTATAGGTACGTGACGGTGGCATGTATGAAAAAACAATTGACGACAACAAGGTGCTTTTTCAAATATTTTGAATTCAAGTACACTTTGTTTCACTTTCTCGATCACTTCATAGTAAATATGCACTTATTGTGCCCTGTCTAGCTTTACAAGACGTCAACGAAAATTGGCGAAGCACGTTAATTGAATATTTATCAATTTCAAATTCTGCACTCTATCCTTTATAGAAAATTTTAGTTTGATTTTCTATCATTAAATTCAAAGTTTCATTTTAATTTTGTTTATAGCTACACAAAGATATTCCAGTGAAGATCTCTACAAGCCGAGGCCGATATTTTGTAGAAGGAATAAGGATGCCAGAAAGAGTTGAATTGTCAAGTAATTTCCTAGAAACTGATTGTGTAGGACGTTTTAGTAGTCGTACTTCATAGTTCTATATATATATATTTTTATACAGTATTTCTACAACGAAAAAAAAAATGTATTACTGATATTGAAGACGTTTCATTTCAATTTGTACTGATAAAGTAGTTTTTAAGCCAGAGCCAATAAAATGTGATTTTTTGAAAACTAAAAACAACCATCTATGAGATTTTACTTGAAATACAAAAATGTTCAAAGGCGAACTGGGGTGTACCATCTCTACTAAGTCACAACCATTGTTTAACGAGAAATAAGATGGTTAATAGTCAATGCACGTGAAATCTGTGAAAATGGTGAACACGTTCTATTTTTAAATCCAGAAAGTCATTAACCCAATATCTGAGATAATTTTAGTCCTGTTGAGATATGACTGAACCCAATTTAATCTTTCTCTTCTGTATATCATGATTGCCTTAAGTCAAAGGCTTAAGCCAGATCACAAAATACTGCAACACTCACTTCCTTTAAGCCCAGACTAGAATTTAGATTTTTCAGAAAGTGAAAGATAGCATACCCTGTACTTTTACTGGTTTGAAATACAAATTGATGGGCATTCATAATTTTGTGCAGTCCGAAATTCCATCAACCTAGTTTTAACAACTTTTTCTATAAATTTTCCACCCTTTTAAAGAGGAATCACATTTCTGGTTTTCAGAAAGGGAAGGTAAATTCCCTTGTGCAAAAGAGTTATTGATTCATTCAGATTCGTCTCGCAGAAGATATTTCAATTTTTTGTAGGAAAATTATTTTTCTAAAATCTAATGCTCCGCGGTAGAAAATTGATAATAAACCTCTTAAAAAGGGTGGCGGCTGTAGGAAGATTTTTAATTTTTGATAATTTCGTGAAAGAAGGTCAACCCCTCGTGAGGAAGCTGAAGAAAATACTGAGAGAGGAGGGGTTTCGAAATTTTTCCCAACTACAACCATGGCGTAATGGGTAATAGTAATATTCATAACTATATTACAGGTTTCTATATAATTAGTTTTCTGGTAATATGGCTTCCGATCACGAGACGGCACACAATTATTTATGTTTACCATAATATATTGATATTTTCTCTATCCAAAAGTTATGCAGCTCAGGAAATTACTTGGTTGATATTCCATAAAAATTCATCGTACGACTCGTAAGCATGATGTCAACAGCAAAAATTGTTGCAAGATAAGAATGTCTATTCCAATACATCACTTTAGTTTTGGCAGCTCAACAAATGGCTCAATGTTCTGGTAATACATATCTCGTTATTTTGTGTAATCCAGTAGAGAGAATCGCCAAAATTGAACAAATTATTGTTTGACTGTTATTTTAATCAGATTCTCCCAGCTTGCAGGAATCAGGAAGGGGATTCCGTGTACCATAGAATTCTATTGTCAACAGTTTTGTCTGTCTGTCTGTCCCATGAATTGTACTATAATGTCATCTCACTTTTTCTGGCAACAATAGAATTCTATGGTACACAGAATCCCACCCCAACTTCAGTTCAAAAAACAATGTGATAAACACAATATTACTTTATTTATTCAAGAAAAGATGTAATACAAATGTTTACTCCTAACCTATATTTACAAAACAACAACGCTTCCCTTCGCTCCTAACACCCGTACTGCAAACTCAACAACCCAACGCTCTTTGTGATATTACCCGCCGTATTCATGGTGGACTTCATCCCCAGCTGGAACACCCTCGTCAGGATGACCTTGGCGTACTCCTGCATGACAGCCACCAGGTCGGACAGCCTATCGAGCACGCTGCCCACGACGTCGCCGTTGTTGCTGTCCAAACAAGCCAGCACGGCGGGCAGGGCTTCGCTCGCAGCGCGGGGGTTGTGCTTCAGCCACCTGAAATAAACAAACCTCAATATTGTGCTATGTGGCTATTATATATTATATATATATATATATATATATATATATATATATATATATACAATATATATATATACAAAGCCCAGAATCTATTTGGGAAAGCAGCCTTGTTTCTAACAAGTCAGCGAATACTTCACCTCCGTAAATTATACACTGTGAATTGTGTTGTCGTAGATTTGTGTACTCTGACGATTCTTATACATGTTATTTGTGGCTAATGAAAAATAAATATTATCATTACCTCACGATCAGCATCAGCGCCAGCGACCTCACCGAGCTGCTGTGCGAACTCAGCGAGTTGAGCAGGTGCTGCGAGACGTCCGCCAGCCATTGCGGCCTTCTGCTGGTGATGTGGTCGAGTTCCTGCAGCGCGGATAGGTTGTCGCTCGACTGAAGCGCTACCTTCAGCTGGGACCAGTGCTGAGGGTGGGACTCAGGCACGGGGGGCGTCACCGTGCCGACCAGGATTTCGTTGGAGGAGCATTGATCGGCGATCGGTAGGGAGACGCTCGATAAGAGCGGCCGGACGCCGGGCTGGTTGAACTGGATGTCGCTGAAAAAGAAGTTTCAGATGAGGAAACGATGCGTGAAAATCGTGGTTGTCATAGTGAAAACTCCCATAACACAATTAGATAATTGGAACTACTGGAACAGGAGAAGAAGGACAGGAGAAGAAGGATGGACAGTGGAAGAAGATATAAAGAGAGAGAAGAGAGAAAATATAATCAAAAAGAAATGAGAGAAAGACAAAAAAAGAAAAATTAAAACAAAAAGAGCAATCAATGTAAAGAGGAGTGACATAAACGGAAAAAGGGAAGATGAGTAAAATTCGCATGAATGAAAAAAAAATATGAGAAAAAAACCAGAAAGATATGAGAATGAGAGAGAAAGAGGATAGAGAGAAGAGAAATATTTGATGAAAACAAACTGAAGGTGATAGAGAGAAGAGAGGGGAGATAAATAAAAGTGAGTTAAAAAAATGGAGGACAAAAGGAGAAAAGCAAAAATTTAAAGAATAAAGTTAAGAGAGAAAATTGAACTAAGGATATGGAGAAGGTAGGAAAGCGGTAGAAGGGAAAAATAGAGAGGGGAGAGACAGGGAAATAGGCCAATCACTTTACCAAAAATGGGAAAAATATTACAAAACACAGAAAACTTTCACAAAATTGTATTTTTATTTAAGAACTATACTTATTTGCCCTCTCGTACAAGCCAGGCAACATTGTTCAAAATTTGAATTATAAATAATTCTGGATATTTATTTGTAAATAAATATGCGAAAGAATCGCAAAATAGAAGAAACAACGAAAATATTGTCCTTTATCGTGGCCCAAGTTTGGGGCCATTTTCAAGTTTGGTATAAGAGTAAATGAATTATTCATTCTGAGACTTTTGACATAGAAATGTTCCTTTACGTTGGCTACTCTCTACTCTACTCTTTGTTCGGCCCAGTTTTTAAAAAAAGTGTGAATAATTTATTCAGCCCGATGCCTAACTTGGAAATAGTCGCAACAATGGGGAATGATGTATGAAGACGTTTTCTTTGTTTTTACCATTTTGCGACTCTTTTACATTTTCTCTACAAAATAACCCGAACTGCTTATGATTCACATTTAACAATGTTGCTGGCCTTATACGAGGTGGCAAATTTTTATAGTTTCATTGAGCACGTTAATACAACTTTTGATTTCAAATGCTGAACTGGTTGGCCTATTATAAATTACCAGCAGCAGAAGCCTTCTTTTTGTGACTACAGAAAACTTTGAAATACACAACTCAAAATGCACTACTTACTTCAAAACGCCGCCGTGCTCCTGCAAATACCTCGACGCCCCCTTGACGTCATTCACCATCCAACTCTGCACGAACGTAACGATCCTCGCGACGAGCCCGCTCAAATCCTTGCTGTGCCCGTGGAAATGCAATAACATAAAGTAGGAGTCGAGCAAGTCGCACAGCGTGAGCGTTTGATCGAACACGTGCGGTTGCAGCAGCTCCATCAGCCCCAGCACCTGCCCGAACAGCTGGAAGTGGCCCCGAAATTTGAGCACGCCCCAATCGTACTGCGCCCTGCCTTTAAGGCAGCCGGCAAGCATCGGCAGTTGGCGCAGTACGAGTACAGGGTGGGTGGCCGCCAGCTTCCTGGCGCACAGCTCCAAGTCAGAGCTCTTCTTCGGCCAGTCTTTGCTGCGCGGCGTTGCGGCCAACGCGCTCAGCAGGCAGTGCGACACCTCGTCGATGGCGCTCGGGCAGTTCTTGTTGTAGACGTCCGCGCACATTTCCGGTTTTATTTTGACGTCGTCTTGTCCGGAGTAAGGGAGAGACATGTAGATCATCAGCAGCAGCTCGCGAGAGTAAGCGTCGTCGTCGGACTGCCGTAGCAAGGCCCGCATTATGGACGTGGCGTTGTTTCCCAGGCATTTGAGGAGGAGCTGCAGTCGGGACTCCATTTTGCTGGTCCACGTCTGCTGGTTGGTTTTCGCTTCTTCCACGATGTATTTTATCATGGCTAAAGCCTGTAAAATTGATTTGTATTATGTTTCACAGAACCTAGTATATCAAAAATATGGAGCAGTTCACAAAATAGGAAAATTGCTATTTATGAGTTAAAAGTATTGTTTTATTTTGAGTAAAAACGGAAAAAATTAAACTTTCTTTCAACACAAATGTTATACGTTTTTTGTATAACTGTGATATTTTTATATCAAATGATCGAGACAAAAATGATATAATGAACAATAGAACAGGTGAAATTTCGAATTTGACAAATTTTATGATCTTCATACTAATCCTATCAAAACCAGCTGCCTTTTTAGAACCTGACTAATCTACATTTTTTTTAAATTTCTGTTAAATTTGTGGGTTCTAAAAACATAGACAAAACAGTTTATTGGCCTACAAATGATTCTGAAATATGTGAAATAGCAGGGGATAACGTCTTTCTAATACCTACAAAATAATTATTAACAGCCTGATATATCTCAACTGAAAATTAAATTTTGGTACCAACTACGCATTACATGAAAGGGCTTTGAGCTTCTGAAGATGCCTACTTTGTTGGCGAAACGCGTGTCGAGTGAAATTTACCTAGTTTTGGTGTTTTCGGTAGTTTCTAATTCTTGGATTGTATTCACACCAAAGCTTCCAAATATTCCTTTATTTGAACAGAATTAGGGTAGTAATATTAAGTTTGATTCGTCTCAAAGGACAACTCTAAGTACTGTAGTGACAAAACCATGATTCAGTGCAAAATATTTAATTAATTTAAAAAATCCTTTTCAATGTGAGGTAATACAAAATGAGTAAAATTGATGAATTCAACATTTTAAGCCCTCTAATCACAAACATACCACTATACGAGTGTCTTTCGTACCTGATCACATGTCAGCTGTAATATATCCTCAGCATGGTGGTGTTTGGGTATAGCTTTGTCCCTTCCTTGCCATAACTTGGGGCTCTTAGTCAGAGCATTCAAAAAGTCCAGAGCGGACACAGGACATATTTCAGAAGAAATGTCCTCCCTCAGAAGATAGGTCATGATTCCATGTAATATCTGCCAGCTCGCCCTTTGCAGAACCAATGACATCAGCAAAGGTCTGAATTGCAACTTTTGTTTGGAAAACAACAGATCCATCTGGAATAAAAAGTATTCAAACTCGTCAATATAGAAACTATCTCAGTTCATCCAATCAACTAAATCATTTCACTGAATTGATATAATTGAGTTAGAGCAGTGGTTCTAACGCTGATCTTCGTGGAACTCCGAAAACTTTTGAAACCATTGGGTGTTATGAATAAATGCTAGCAAAAGCTTCCACTATAGGTTTGTCTCTCTCATTACTTAATAAAATGTTTTGTTTCAAGGAATCTAAGTAAAAGCATTTGCTTAAGGTTTATTCATTAGACCCATTGTTTCTTTTCAAAGTTCTAAATTAGTTAAAAGAATATCTTGGTTGACCAAGTCAAATGATTCACTAAAATCTAAGAAAATTTCGAATATTTTTTTAATTTTTCAACAACTTGTTTACAAGAACAACATAGATCTTGGTGCTTTTATGTTTTTGATTGATAACTTTCTAGTCTGTTTTCATTACATTACATTTTTGACATTAGAGATAAGCTGGATTAAGAATAACTTACAAGATGAAGATTAAATCATCTTGATGACCGAGCCCTTTTGCATATGTTTCTTGTTGTTTATTGAGTAAAACAACATCACAATTGATAGTATAATATTCCAGTATGTTGAAGAAAAAATATAATTTTAATAATATAAATTTTACTAATTCTCAACTCCTAACTGAATACCTATATGAAAACTGAACATGTAGCCAATTTTAATATTCCATTTCTATACATAGGCTTTCAAGTAAACAAGTTATCAACATTTGAAAAAGGAAAGGATTTGAATATATTCCCAAAACAGTTTTATCAACATTTGAAAAAATAAAGGATTTGAATATTTTTCCAAAAAAAATTCAATAACTTTTCCAGGTTCTTCAAAAAAATTTCAATGCAGACGAAAAAATTACAGAATATAAATGAAAGTTGGGTGGAATAGTTAGGTTTATGTAATTTTCCATGTTTTTGGGTAAGTAAAATATAGACAAGGTTGTATACCTACTCATTTATTGCATGTTTTTGTGTATTGTCAAAACAACACCTACAATAAAAATAAATCTACCTTATTATTTAAAAATACAGAATCTGGACGGAATAAATAAGTGGACAATATACAAATGGACGGAATAGTGAAACTAGTGCAAACAATACTTATTGTTTATCATTTTTAGCATGACATAATGGACAGGCATTCTGAAAGGACATCTTCTTTTCGTAAGCAGGATGCCTACAACTTTTGCAAAACCAAATGACTTCTCCGAAAATAGACTGGCCCGATGCTACACAAGTCGGAAAATGAACCTTACAGTGCGGACACACTACATTCCAGTCTTGCACAGAACCACTGCAATTGTCACATTCAACAATTTTCTTTTTGGTATTAACAGGCTCGTTCTGTCTGAAAACGTCCCAGGACAACTTTTCGTACTGACTTCTTTCAGCTACTGATAGATTTTCTAAGGTCTTCAGCTTCATCAGAGCCTTGGAACATATTCCAAAGGATCTATCCAGACAAGCCGTCAGAGTTAATAGTGCATAAATTTCCACTTCAGGAATATAATCCCCATAGTCCTGCAGCTTGTAAGCAACACATAAAGCATCGTGCAGCTTTCCAGAATACAGATGTCTCTGTGCCAGCATGAAGTAGTGGTAAGCTTCAGCACCTTTCCAGGCATTCTCTATGAACAAGCTGGAGTCTTGCCAGTCGCCAGAATCAGCAGGCTTCTTGTGCAGCTCCACCAGCTTCGCTCCGTATACGTAGTGTTTCTTTACCCTCAACAAACTTTTGTTTTCCTTCATAGCTTCTTGCTCGGCCAACTTAAAGGCATGTTCAGCAGCTTTTAAATAGTACTTTGCTTGCACATTCATCTGTATAGCGTTCATAATTTGGTGTTGATCCACTAGGTGGCCAGTGTATTTCATCAGCAAGTCTGATATTTTCGATATGTTGTACTTTTTGGCTAGGTCAATGGCTACGTCCCATCTATTGTGTAAAATACAGAGATTTATGGCTGATTTTATCTTGCCCAATTTGACGTATGCTTTGACAGCTTCGTTGTGCACTGCATTGGCAGCAAACATGTCCCCTATCGTTTCCAACAGTGGATCACCCTCTGGTAGTATTTCTATCACAGTTTCCAGGCTTTTCCAGTTCTCCAGGTGGTAGTAACATTCTATGACCTTCGGTGTGTTTTTGCCCAGCTCATAATATTCCACAGCTGAGGCCCAGTTGTTGAAGTGAGCAAAGTAGTCAGCTGTAGAGTTGTAGGCAGTTTTCAGAAGGTAGTCTGGGGCTGTTACTCCGTTTTTCAGAATCTGTATTACTCTGAACCAGTCCCCGAGGGTTTGGCGTAAATTCAGAGCCAAATCTCCTCTGTCTGCTTCCATATAGATCTTCTCAGCCTCATCAAAATTCTTGAAATAAGTAGCTACTCTAGCCCGCCTTATAGCCTCATTGTTTATGTCCCCCAACTTCTTGACAAACAACACTTTCGAGTAATCCCTTGATCTCACGAAACAAGCATCTGCCATTGCCAGATTCATATCCTTCAAAGCAGCTTCTGCAACCAGCCTCCACAGCCTCGGATGCCTATTATCCTCAACAAACTGACATGCCTCATTAATACCAACTTTCTCCAGCAATTGCCTCGTATCCCTCAAACCTTTCACCTCCAAATTAATCAGGTGGTCTTTGCTGGGCTTCTCTGGCGACTCCATCACTTCATCCAAAAGCACAGCCTGAATTTCTAAGTCTTCAAAGCTGCAGATATACCCGGAACAAGCAACTGGTTCCTCCGGGTATATCCCTTTGAAGATGTACATACGAGTCTTCTCCATGATGGCCAGCAACTGGGGATTGTCCGAAGCCCAGCACATTGCCCAAACATCCTTGCGTTCTAGCTTATTACCCTCCACAGCTGTCGTGGGTCTGCCAACACCCTCAGATATGTCAATAACCGTCATCACACCGGATACGTCGATAACCGACAGTCTGGTGGAGTTGCAGTTGATAGCCATCTTGTGAGGCCTGGTGCTTATCTTGTACCTGTTGGAAAGCACAATGTGAGGCAAGGCATAGTACTGAATGAGCCCAGAGTCTCTCCCAATTATCAGGCATTTATCTGTTGCAGTAAGGCAACAGGCTGGGTCCACGGTGTCGTGTGTAACAACAGGAAAACTGGTAGTGCTATCGAACTCTTGAATTATTTCCACAGCTCCCGAAGGGTTGTCATCAATGTGAAACATCTTCCATCTTGCAGTGCCTGACATTATGGATTTTGGGGTTTTGTAGTGCCAAACAATGAAATTGTTCTTTGACGCAGTAAATACTTGATAGGAATTCATTGTCACTCCAATCGGTTCGATGTTTATATACTTTCCATCTACAGGGGTTCCCAGAGTGTTATAAAGTATCAGACTGTATTTACCCAAAGTATCGTTGGAGTCCGATCTGACAGCACCTATGCAAAAATCTCCGTACCCAGCTATAGCCAGTAGCCCAGCAACACAACGGGTGTGACATTGGTTGTTAGTGGTATCCCAAAACGACAGACAAGTTCCTGGCTTGTGGGGTCTAGTAGAAGTGAAAACTACAGTTTTCTTGAAATAGCACCACTTGTAATCAGGACGTATGTTGGCGAAGTACACGAAGGAATCCACAGCAAGAGCCACTCTCAAAGAGCCCCCTTCCCAGACACAGCAGGAGATCGAGTTCCCTGGAACTTTCAGGGTGCGTAAATGTTCTCCCATTGAATTATAAAACTGCACCAAATTAATTTCCTTTTCATCTACAAATTGCTTTCCGCAAATAGCCAGCAAAGATCCATTGTGGTTCCAGGAGCAATGCACAGCAAACATTCTGGTGTTCAATATTACAGGATTTGCATCACTCTCGTTTCTCATTAGCTGTGTTTTGCCATTCTCGAAAGTTATAGCTAAATTAGGAGAGTGCGAGTGAGCATTTCCATTTGCTCCATTGTACCAGTCGAGTCCCACTATTGGAATTGAATCAAAGTTTGAGTCATGACAGAGGATATTGACTCTCATGACGAAATTTCCCTGATTGTCATACAGATGAACTTGGCCATTTTTTAGAGTGAACAACAGCAACTTTCCATCAGGGGACCATTGCACTCCTGACAGCAAGACCTGTTTCAGTTCTTTGCCCCATATTCTGTTTCCTCCAACGCAGCCAACAATAACAGCACCGTCTTCGTAAATTATACAAATCCTTTCACCATCAGCACTCCATGCCATTCCAACCACAGTGGATTTTTTACGATTATTGATCATTTCTTCATACCACGAGCCTTTATACAACATCCAAACGATTATAACCCCGTTTTCGTCGCTGGTCGTCAACTTTTTATGCAACTCGTTCCAGACTAGCACTTGGATATTTTCTGTGTGCCCTTCCAAGGTTTGATTCATCGATAAGTTGCTTGTTGCTGCCAGACCCCTGTTCTTGGTGCCTCCTTCATTGTCGTTTGGGGACTCTAGCTTGAGCACTTTCAATAATCCGTTTTCTCCTCCGACCGCTATATACCCATCTAGTTTGTTCCAAGCTATTGCATTAATTCTTGTGTTGTTAGGTATTGCGATCTTTTTGCTCAAATAGATAAACATTTTGTAGAATTTTTCACTATGCCACTATAGTAAGATTTTTTCTTTATTTTGTACTTAAAATGTTACTCATTTTGAATTAGCAACTGTTGTGATTTTTTACTTCTTACTTGTTGCCATGTTACGAGCAACATCAAAACAAAACATTTAAACTTCAAAACCACAGACCTCATAATATGAGGTCTGTGTTCAAAACAATTAAAAGTAAAACGCCACCGGCAACGTAACCACGCCCGGGACGCCAAATTTGTTGGTGTAAGAGTCAGTCTCACCAGAACTATATAGTTCTGTGGTCAGTCTGCACGTAAACAAAGCTTGGTGGCCATTTGCTAAAGTTGGTTTATTTGCATCCAAAGATCGACTTACACCACAGCCGACTTCATCTCATCTCCCGAGCCGTGGTGAGAAAATCGGCAACACAGCATGGACAGCAATTTGACGTCCTACTCATTTAATTCTTTTATGTGAGTTTCTCGGCTTATTCGAAAAACTAGGAAAAAACATATGAGAATTAATTTTTAGAGAAAAGAACGACGATTAATGTGGTTATTTTAATTTTTTCATCACAAACTGGAATAGCAATATATTCAATTTCTTATATATGGGAAATCTGTTAAGTTTGGTTTTTCCATGCCCTAAAATTCACATTTCGCGATATTTTTTAAATTCTTTTTTCTGATAAGTGCAGAAACCACATAGATGATCCCTGTTTTTTCAGATTTTTCCTTTGAAATCTGACCAATGAAAATAATATGTTATTGGAAGGTACATTAAACAGAATGTACCAAACTTAGGTAGTTTGGTTCGCGATATCCTTGGTGAACGTCTAGTTGATAATAGGATGCAAGCGTCTAGTTGATAATAGGATGCGAGCGTCTAGTCAATAATAAGGCGCGAGCGCCAAAACAAAAATAAGGTGTTACCGCCCAAACAAAATAGTATGTGAGCGTCTAGTGATAGGGATAGGACGCGAGCGTCTAGTTAATAATAGGATGAGCAATAATTAGTCAATGATGAGTTGCGAGAGTCTAGTTAATATTTGGGTACAAACGCCTAGTCATTTCATTAATAGAGTGCAAGTGCGTGACTTGAATAAACGAATAATGAAGTCAATAAATGGTTACAAGCATATATTTGAAGCATCGTGGTTGAAGTTAAAAAATATCATGGTGCACTTTTGTAAAATCAATACCTGTAACTTATGATTGTCGGAGTTGGCGATTTCCAATTCAACGGCAGACAGCCAGTCAACCAGCAGCCCGGATTTCTCTGCATTCGATCCTTCTTCCGACAACATTTTCCCCAGTTTCTCTCCTATCTCCTCGGTGCAGTCAGACAGAGCGTCCGTCCTCGGCTTTAACGTAACGTCCTGATCGACTTCCATCTTCAGTTCTTTCTGTTCGATGCCGAAACTCTTCAGGTACTGCCGCAGAACGACGGCGACGCAAGACTTTTTATCCGGTATCAGGTTCAGGAACTGGGAGGCGATGGTATTTTTTTCTGCAGAACCGCTTGAGGTAGTGAAGATGAGACGGAATAAAGTCGAAATGGAGTTGTACTGGACTATAATAGGTAGAGTGAAGGTTATTGGTATGGACTTTATGAAGTTGAAAACCAAGTCCACGGTGTTTTTCTTTAGAGTGACACACTGCAATAAAAATTTGTATTTTGAGTAGTTTTTATATATTGAATTATTAGGTTCTAGTTTTTTCAAATTTCTACATGGTGTATTGACCCGATTTTTTATTCTTTTGTATGTAATAGCAAATTTTCTTCGGGTTTTTTCAAGAAAATATGAATAGACTTCGCCGTTAACCGTTCTGCATGCCAACGTCAAGCCTAACGGCAAGAGGGGAGTCAAGTTTATGAATCGGCCTTAACAAAGGTATTTTTGTGAACCTATTGAGTAGTTCGGATTGCAATAGGAGATGACGCCGATTGTTTATGTTTTCATTAACATTTAGAAATGCCAAAAAAGTATTTGAAAAATGGCAAAAATGACGTTATTGTATCAAATAAATTCAACTCAATTGCAATGTTAAAAGAACCCGCAGGTACTCTTCTAATAATACTCATCAAAAACCACTCACCTTAATCAACGACAATATAATCCCGTTCCTCTCGCCCGGATAATGCGGATTGAACAAATTATTCAAACTCTGCACCACGTCCGCTTCGTTCGATGCGACCTTCGCTTTTTTCAACAAAACCGGCATCTGTTTCCTGATCTCCACGTCCACCTCGATGTCCGAATCCCTTACGGGCGGCACCTGCATCTCGATGGCCTTGACGAAAGTCTCTCCTCCGACGGCTCCGCGCTTGTTCTGCACCTCCACCAGCTGGATCATGTACGTCTTGTCGAGCACGGAATCCACGACGAGTTTCGGATCTAAAATGGTCGCCTTGTCCAGCGTGTGCAGCAGCTTGCTGATGGAGCCGGTGGGGATACCGAAGGACTGGATGAAGAGCACCAGCTTGGGCGGTTCCAGCTTCTCGATGGCCGCGTCGACTAGCCGAGACACGTTCGATCGGATCATCCTAAGCTTCATCCAGTCCGGCAGGTAGGAAGTGGTTTCGGAGGTGTCGGGGGAATAAGCCCGGGGATGCTCCATGTTCTTAGGAAACCAGCTGTTCAGCAGCAGACCGAATGCGTCGAAGTCCTCCAGAGGACCGTACGTCAGCAGGACTATGGTGGCGTGGATGACAAGAGGCTGCATCGCGCACTGCTCCCCGGTGGCCCAAGAAACTAATGGAAGTTGATCAAAAATATTATTCAAATAGGCGCCGCAATAAACTAGTAATTTACAACATAAAAAATCACTTTATGCATATCAAAGAAGCATGTGTCTGTCTGGATAGACTCAATGCTAGGAAAACGGTAGATACACGTTACCGTATTAACACTGAAACTTCTTGTGGCGATATTCAAACCACATTTCAAATGTGGAACTTACCTATAACGTACTCGTTCGTGTAGCTCTGATGAACCGCGTACGACTCCTCTCCGTTCTCCTTCGCTTTCTGCGTGTACAGATAGAAGATCTGCAGCAGATTCTTGAGCGTGGCGTTGTTCTCTCCGGGCAGCACGTACGAAGCCACGCTGTGCCTCTCGATAATCACCGAAGACAGATCCGTGATGAGCTCGTTCAACTCCACGAACGGTTCGCTGCAGTCCTGCGACGACAGGAAGTTTATGTAGCTCGACACCCGCGCGGGATTCGTTTCGATCTGCAGAGCCTGCCTCAGGAACTGCACCACGGTCGGCTTGATCAACGAAAAATGCGTGAACCGCGTGATGTACTGGGTCAGCCACTGGGTGTCGGTCTCCCTGTTGATGTCGATGTCGTCGACGGGCGCCAGGATCAAGCCGAGGCCTTTGCTGGCCTGGGTGCGGCTCGCTCCGTGGTCCGAGGTCAGTCTTCTAAACAGGTATTCCAGGACCTCGCAGGCTATCTGCGGGTCGTTACCGTTCACCACCATGCGTAAGTGAGCCAAGAGCTGACCATGTTTGGTCAGTTTTTCGGCCGGAGCTGTCGATAAAAGGTACTCGCACAGGCACTGTACCGGCAAGTGAGCCAAGACACCTAGAAATAAAAAGCAATAGTGGACAGATAATCCAACAAATGACAAAAGAAAATATAAAGAAAGTTAATTTTAACATACGATGCTAGTCCACACGGAGTTGGATGTGTACTCGGACAATCATTGTAGTTTATAATTTATAATGTAAATCAATTAATTTTAATATATTATTAGTTACTGAAGCCTTGTCGAAGTTGTAAAAATAAAGTACAGCGAGTTTCAAAAAGTTTGCATTATATGGAAACCCTTAATTAGTAGTATGGGACACTTGAAATTATGTACCTGGACACAGACAAATTACCCCCAGGCTATTAATACAAATGGAAACCAGCCATATATTAGAAGTATCCTTGAGAATGTCGCATTTATACACTTGAAAACGACTGTAGATCTCAACAGCTGAAACGTCGTGAATAAAAATTGTAAAGAATTGAATTTTTTTCTATTCTTTGTCCGTATAGAGAATGGAATTCCGGAATAACCTTACTAAAAGTGAAACATTGTCAACCACCTTCAAGCAAATATGGAAAACTTGTTTATTATCCATTTTTTAGAATATTTCATTCCTCATGAAAATTGTTGCATTGCAGAAAACTTACATACGAGTTGTCGGAATTTTGAATTTTCAAATGGTATACAAGGGAGAACAAAAAATAGGAAATTTGATCAAGTGTACCTTATTTTTAACATTATCGGAAAAGTTTATTTAGAAAAGTTGTTTTGAATCAAAACCATCATTTGAATTTGAAATCACCGCCAATATGAAAAAAAAACCATTTTTATGATTAAAGTGGTCGTAAAGTTGCAGATTTATATTATTATTGTTTACCAGTACTTATTTGATTTATTCGATAATTTCCTTTCATAAAATCATACTGACAGTTATTATGGACATAAATAAAGAGTGAAATATCAAATTTGCACAAAAAAACTAGTAAAAATTCAAACAATTTTCAACAAACGTCGATATTCTAGTATAAATGATAAATTGTACCAAATTTCGCATTGAAATATCGTAGGAATATGAATGGCAATATTGAAATTTCGTAAATAATAAATAAACTTGATATTTCTACGTTTTCTTACATTCTAAATGCTTGTAACAATAAATCATCTTACGTTCTACGCAACCAATGTGCAGGTTTTCTTCCTGGATGGATAGTTCTTATACTAAATGACTTTTAATATTTTGACAATTCTATTGTGAGTTCTGGTTTCAAATACAATAACAATTATTTTCTGAGTTAATATTTGACATTGAGCATCTGTGTGCTTCCAAATTCGCCATTCCCTCTACACCCTCCCCCTCCTCTCATGCTCTTCCACAGCGCTCTTCTAAGCCACCAACGTTATATGAATTTTAATATGCAGTTGTTGTTCGTGATGGCCTACAATCGATATTTTTCTAGGAATCGTAATGATGGGGTGTTCCCACTTACCTTCAGAGCTGTGGACCAATTCGGCCAACCAAGGCATGTGAGCGGTGCCTCCTTGTCGAGACATGATGTCCAAAAGGAAGTCCGGATGCCGCGAGCGGCACAGCAGATGGCCCAACCTATGCGAGTTGTTCAGCACCTGCAATTGATCCAATACTGATTGAGGGGGACGCCTAGCGTCGCCCAGCGGTCTCAGCTCCATGCACTGTGGCAGCAGCAAGCTGGTTTGTTCGTTTATCTCCATTTTTGTGCTAGCGGCGGCCAGATGCGACTCGAACTCAAGGATTATTTGTTTCTCCAGAACCAGAAGCTGCTGTTCCTTCATCTGGTAGTCTTCTTCCAAAGTGGACATTGTCGGCGGTGGGAAAGAGAAGTGACTGTAATGGAAAATGGAAGTTTGTCGCGAATGTACAAAATTTTTTCAACCTATTTTTGTTCATCGAACATTTAATTATCTAGACTGTTAATCGCCCTTATTAATACACTTGTTCGTTTAATAACCATATATGGATAATTATATCATGCACTGCCTATAAAATCCAGGAATTTTTGGTACATAGGATAGTCTTAAACAGTCCAAATGAAACCACTGAATTTCACAAGTGACATTTTCACACTGCAGCATAACTCGGGCGTCATCTGCCTTATCACAAATATATCACTTTTGCTTTAAATGTCTTCCCATTGTGAAACACTTTCCCCAAAGCTCGATTTTTTTTATTGTAATTCATAATACTTTGGGTAAATTAACTGCCCAGAAGTTTTCATCTGGTTAACAACAACAGTATTGGTCTTGGTGGGGCGCAGGTAGTGTTCTCGCTTGCTAGGCCAAGGTTCGCAGGTTCGAATCGCCGCGCCGTCACCGACCTCGTGCATGGCATCACACGTTAAATGGTAAGGGCTGCATCTTTCCTAGCTCGCACAAGTCTCTAGAAGACTTCTGATGGTGGCTCGTAAAGGGGCAGCCGGTTGATGGAAAATTTATTTTTAACAAATATGAGTGAACAGCAGATATGTGATAATGTCGAATGCATTTACTGGTGGGAAGAGATCTAGAGTGAAAGTTTAGAGGATCCATGCACTTTATCACTCTAACTAAACTTTGTCACTGCATAATATCTCACTGTATTCTGATAATAAATAATCATTTTTAATTGAAACAGCCACAATAACTCTTTTTTAGCTAAAAAAAAACAAACCCAAACAATAATCCTTGTGTGCCTTGGTCACGTTATGAGAATTTGACACAAACCTTTTATGAGGTCTGTAGAATTTGAAATTCCATGGTGCAAAAGGCATACAATGTTGCCAAGTCTGATTTTGATGAACCTGACGTCATGAAATAACTTTTTTCTTTAGTATAGAGAAGTTGTGTCAGCGTATACACTTTCTAATTACAGTGTTCCCTCATAGGTTGTGAAACGGTCCATTGACGATAGAAAATAAGATGTCAATGCCAACTATCGGAAGACGTTGAACTGAGAATCACTTTTGATTAAAAGACTTAAAATAACTATAAAGTAGTTTTATGTCTCTTGTTGAATTAAATTCGAAAATTCGAGTTTATGGCATAGCAGACGGGAAGATAAAAATCAGAACTGAATTAAAAAATGTAGTAAAGTGATTTGAAGGTATTTTATCTCCGATTCTAAAAAAAGGAAAGTAAATTCTAGAAATTTCCTTTTCAATAAAAAAAGGCAAATTTGCAAGTATGAAACTAGAAACCAATCCTACATGATATATGATTATACTCACTTTGTTATACACATTTCCATAAACATTCTCAAAATCGGATACTTGTTCCAAGCTAGGCTGCCGAAGCTGAGCGGGTTGTGCGCGGCCAGAATCAGCAGCATCAGCCACACCTTCCAGTAGAGGTTGGTAATCGCCAGCTTGGGGGGCACGTACCCCGGAGGCAACGTGAAGTTCTCGTGGTAGTTGTAGCTGCACAGGTTGAAGAAAAAATCGATAATCTCGATCTTGTCGACGACGAGGGGCGGGGCGCAGTCCTGCGACAGGTTAGCCGCCCTTTTGATCAGCTGATCCGTCACGTCGATCGCCTCTTGCGCCGTGATGGGGTGCTCCTTCGATATTCCGATCAGCAGGACTCTGAGGAGGGTGGTCTGCAACAGGGGCACCTCGCTGGCCAGCCTCAGGAAGAGGTTGCGCTCGTTCTCTCCCGGCCACGAGTCCACCTTGGGATAATATTGATGAATATACTTTTTCTTAAACCGCTTACCAAAGTAGCCTTTAACGCTCTCAGATCTCAACGCAAAGATGACATTTTTGTGAGCGAAAAAATTGAAAAAACGCTCAATCAAACTAATAAAACAGATGATACCTGGGTTCAATTTCGGCCGGCGGTCTTTTTTTGTTTGCATGATTTATTTTGATTTTGCGTTACAGTGAAAAACCGAACTGAAGAATGTCTCAGAAGCATGAAGTGGGGCCTCTTGCTGCGTCGAAGGGCATGGGAAGCGCGCGGGGAGAAGTATTAGAGGTATTGAGACATTTAGTGGAGGGTCTTGCTGCTGTGCCCAAACTCACGTTGCGTATTTTTAATACACTAAACACACCGTCTTCAACGAATAAACGCACCCAAAATATTACTATTGTAGATGGCTCTACGTTCGCCTTGGTCACGTCAGAATTACTAAGGTTATATTCTGAAATGCACTCACAGTGCACACGCTCTACGTACTTTTACTTTTATATCTGGATACCTTCTACATTTAGGATAGCCAATGACTGTTAATTTTTTCATAGGTAATATTATGTTCCATATTGAATGAAGTATCGAGCTTTTTTTGTCTAAAATCTGCGTTTGTAGAAGTAATCTTGTGTGTATTTCGAGCCCAAAGTATCATTACGCTCTCCAAAGATTACCGCGCTCCGCTGCGTGGTGGGCAGTAACTCTCTTTGTCGAGCGGCAATCACTTTGCGCTCTAAATCAACTATTAGCTATTATCTTGAGAAAATTATATTGTTTGAGTAAAATAATTAAGTATGTCGAAACCATAAAATTCAGTGTTAGTAAATTGGAATTCCAAGTTACTTAACCAGAAAACAAAGAAACTGAGTCGGGATTATAAAATTCCAGATACTATTTGGATTAGCATATCGGAATTATAAAATTCAAGCGGGTGATACGGAATTCCATAGCTTTGAATATTTGAAAAATAAACAAGTGGTGACCTTTATGAGCCTTTGTAGACAACCACATAACTCATTACTCTAGAGATCGTCAAATAATCACATAATAATAATGACATTACCTTGTAGTAGTGCTCTGCTTGTTCAAGGAACAAAATCTTGTGCAAGGCGTGCACAAAGTCGGCCACGCTCGGCCTGAATACCCTCAGCGCCGAGTCGTGCAGCCACGTGACACACTCCCGCTGGATGTTGCTGACCTGCAGCTGGAACGCCTTGAGGACGGCGACGTCGCGCTTGCTCTGCGTCGCGGCGTCGCGCACCGTAGGGCCGACGCACAGCAACATACACATGCAGCCAAGATCCGTCAGGCTGAGGAAGACGCGCTCGCGGAACTCGTGGTTGGCGACGCTGGCCGCGAATTCCTTGCGCTCGCGCAAGAGGGCGTGCACGACGCTGAGCAGGTTCAGCTCGTGGCGCAGCACGCGGTTGATTTCTTTCAGGAGGGCTCGCAGCGAGCGCAAGTAGTCGTCTTTGTTCAGGAGGAGTTCCTGGAAGAAAAAAAAATTGGACGTTGTTAAATAAAAATCTACACTGCATAGTATCAAAATCTTATTGATGATAGTAGGTAACTACGACAGGTGTTAACTTCTTGGTTCATCTTCAACAAGAACTACTTTGTGATACTCAATAAATCTCATAGTCAAACTCTAGTTTTGCTAAGAAACCAACAGCAGTTTAGTAAGTCGGATTTCTGAGATAGTAAGTCGGGATTATGAAATTACTCATTATATACTATATTACATTTATGAAATTCCAAGGTACTATTAAAATTTAGAGCAGTCCACAAATTCGAGATATATATTTTAAAATTGAAAAATTGAAATTGATTTAAAAATTTTGAGTTCTCATCAGACGGAATTCCAAGTTACAGTTTCACAATTTTAAATCAGAGTTACTGAATAATGAGTTTCTAAGGCGGGTTGTAAAACTAAAGAGTAGCAAGTCAGAATTCCGATGTACTAAGTAGAAAATTCTTGTTACTATGTCGGGGTTGTAAAATTATAGGTTAGTAAATCGGGATTTCAACCAAAAATTCGAGAAACTAAATCGGGATTGTAAATATAAAGTTGTCAAGTCCGAATTCCGATGTATTAAGCGAAAATTAGATTTATTATACCAAGATTATAAAATTTCAGTTTAGTAGGTCGGAATTCCAAGTTATAAGGTGGAAATTCGAGAGACTGAGTCAGGATTATAAAATTTTAAGTTAGTAATAAGGAATTCCAAGTCAGTAATCCAAAGAATCGATAAACTAAATTGGGAATGTAAAATTGGATAGTTAGTAAGTCAGGATCCTGATGTACTAAGCAAAAATTCGAGTTATTATGTCAGTATCATAAAATTTTAGTTTAGTAAGTCGAAATTCCGAGGTATAAGGTGAAAATTCGAGAAACTGATTTGAGATTTTAAAATTTTAGATTAGTACGTTGGAATTTCAAGTTACTGATCCAAAAAATCGAGAAATTAAATCTGGATTGTAAAATTGAATAGTTAGTTAGACAGAATCCAATGTACGAAGCGAATATTCTAAATATATGTCAAGATTATAAAATTTTAGTATAGTATGTCGGAATGCCGAGATATAAGTTGGATATCCGAGAAACTGGGTCGGGATTGTAAAATTTTAAGTAAGTCGGAATTCCAAGTCAGTACGACAAAAATTCTATAAACTAAATCGGGATTGTGAAAGTGAACAGTTAGTAAGTCAGAATTTCGATGTACCAAGTCAAAAATTCGAGTTACTATGTAGGGGTTGTAAAATTTCAAGTTAGTAGGTCAAAATTTCCATTTCCTGAGTTGATATTGTACAATTTAAAGTTAGAGGTCGGAAATCCAAGTTACTGAGCCAGAAATGAGATAAACCATGTTGGGATTGTGCAATTTCTTATTGGTCGGAGTTCTGAGATATTAGGTCGGAAATTCGAGAAACTGAGTAGAATTGTAAACTTTTTAGTCATTAAGTCTTCGGGACTTGGCAATGCTGAGTCGAAGCTGTTAAATTACGAGCTAGTAAGTCAGAATTCCAAGTTACTAAGCCAGACATTCAAGAAACTAAGTCGGGAATGTAAAATCATTATTGAAAATTATAAATTATCAATACAGTAGTAGTAACAGAAAACAACTGTTAGCCCCTACGACCTTCAAATTATTAAATTACTATTATTAAAGTTTCCTACATTATAATTTATGTCTAGACTTATGCTGCAATAAATCAATGAAGCAATCAAAAATTTCCTCACCAAACATATATCAGCAAAAGCTTCAGCACTAGCTTCTGGGGCTACTTGAAACAGTGCTCCCACTACAATCAAATTATTGGTATTCCTAGCGTTGCTCAGTTCATTGTAAATTGTGTACTTCAACAGAGGGTACAAATTCTCAGGGAACGAATAAACCATCTCCCTCAGACAATTATTGAAAAAATTAACCATCGGTTTGTTTTTCAACCGCAACTTGCTCAACTGAGCTATAACCTCCAAGTCTCTCTGAGAGACAGTCGAACAATTGAAACACAAATAAGCTAGCAACTCCTGAGCAGGTTTCATCAGCTTGTGGTTATGCAACCAGGTTTCTATGCGGGAAATGGCTATGATTCGTATTTCCACCAGGCCACAGGCAGTGCTGAGGAACCGTACAAAGTTCTTCGTTATCGTTTCCGGTTGTTGTCTTCTGGCCAACTGTTCCTTTATGGCTTCGAGGACGATTTGCTCCACTTTTTCCTGAGACTGGGTGAACCGAGGGTACACTTTAGAGTTCCACGTTTCTACAATGGCCCTCTGTTCGCTAAAAACTAACAAAATTTATTAACCTTAATCCGAAAACAGTAACAAAAAGACAGAAGATGTCATTGAAGTGAACCAAAACGATGGCGTTCTTGTATTTATAAATAATCTACTTCAGACAAAACATTTTTACACAACTTAAAGTTATTTAAAATAAAAAAATAAAAACTAGAGTTAAAAAACCATGGATCACGAAAGGTATTAAAGTATCAGCAGTAAATCTACGATCCCTACACTTAATTAGGAAACACTTAGGTAATAATGATGCTTTCAACTCCCTATACAATAGATACAGAAATATTTATAGAAGAACTATAAGGACTGCTAAACAACTTTTCTATAAGCAAAAAATGGAAAAGTCTGCAAACAAACAAAAAGAATGCTGGTCAATAATCAATGACCTCAGGGGCAAAAACAACACCGCTCCTACGAAAACAGACCTAAAATCTGATGATATTAACAAATATTATTGCACAGTGGCACATAATTTATCCAAAGACATAAGTTCCAATATTCATCCTCTGAGTTTCCTTAAGGAAAACTCACTTTCAGAGACGTTTTTCTTTATGCCTACAGATGTTGCAGAAATTAAAGAAATTCTTAAGGAAATTAAAAAGACAAATTCAGCGGGCTGGGATGACATGAGCATAAAAATATTCACCAACTTGCCAAACTCCGCCCTTACCGCTTTGGTGGAAGCGATAAACACAAGTTTCATAACAGGAATATTCCCAACATGTTTGAAAACAGCCGTGGTAATACCCTTGCACAAAGGAGGCGACAACAACAACCCTGCTAACTTTAGGCCTATTTCGATGCTACCTACACTTGCCAAAATCATAGAAAAGCTGGTAAAAAAAAGAATTATGATGTTTTTGAATAAGCATAACATTATAAATGGCTGTCAGTTTGGGTTTCAAAGTTCAAAAAACACGGAAGATGCGATGTTTCATCTATTGGAAAACGCATATCTTCATTTAAATAATCGTGAAATGGCAGCAGCAGTTTTTTGCGATCTTTCTAAAGCCTTTGATTGCGTGGATCATGAAATTCTTCTACAAAAACTAGAAGTATATGGCTTTAGGGATGTATCGTTAAGATGGTTCAAATCTTACTTATCGGAACGTACTCAAAAAGTTACACTACCAGATAACGCATCCCGATTACAGAAAATTACTTGTGGAGTTCCTCAAGGTTCGGTTTTAGGGCCTATTCTCTTTTTGATATATATTAACGACCTAGCCAGCATTGATATTGATGCAAAAATAACACAATTCGCAGATGACACGACATTATTTTGGCATAGCAACAGGGAAAGTGAACTGCAAGAATTGATCAGGAATGATATTAGAAAAATAAAGGACTGGTGTGATGCAAACCGATTATCATTTAATATCTCAAAAACTAGCATCATCACCCTCAAAGGCTCCATAATGGATACTTACTTGGGCTCTCAATTAATAGAGAACAAAATGTCAGCTAAGTTTTTGGGATTACAAATAGACAAACATCTGGATTTTGAATGTCACATAAACATTCTATGTAAAAAAATCTCCTCAGGATGCTTTGCAGTCAGAGTAGCAGCAAATGAATTGGGCACTACTGTAGCAAAAAATGTGTATTTCGCTCTCATTGATTCCCATTTGCGTTACGGTATCTGTTTCTGGGGAACGTGCTCCCAATTCTTGTTTGATAGGGTGTTTGTACTACAAAAAAGAGGAGTTAGAAATATGTGTAGAGCTGGGTTCAGGGAGTCCTGTCGACCTTTATTCATAAGACATAGAATCTTGACCTCGCCCTCCATACTTATCTTAGAAATGGTTTGTTTGATGCAAAAAAAATACAAGAGCGAAATTTTCAGTTCACCTCGACGAAATACAAGAAATAAGCTCAATATAAGTTTACCGATCCCAATATCATCAAAAATTGAGAGATCTTTTATATATAATGGAAAAAAAATGTTTAATCATTTACCAATTGGGATTAAAGGCAAAACACGTTCAACTATATTCAGAAAGTCTGTAAAAGAGCTTCTGTTAGCCAAAGCCTACTATTCTGTAGAAGAATTCTATTCTGACAGAAATTTTATACTAAAATAAGAAATTTTTCTTTTTATTTTTTATGCTGTATTTTAGTACTTTTAATTATTTGAACTGTGTGTAACTATTTTAAAATTTTTGACGATTTGTATAATTACATATTCTGACGTGAATTGTATAATGTAAATGTTTATGAAGTGGGTACAGTTTTACTTATATGCTTTATTGCCTTATGTTTTTACATTTACATCTTTGTGTTGTATGACAATATTCATATTGTGTATTGTGAATGAAATTCGTATATAATTTTACTCATTTATCACTCACATATTGTGAAATCACCAAATGGTCTAGTACCTCAAAATTTTGTAGTTCAATTTTCTTAGGATATCAACACTTTGTCAATGAGATTCTATCTTCGACAATAAAGTACAGTTTGATTGATTTGATTATTTCATGATGAATAATGCAAAGCCAATAAATATTCTTATAGACGGCCTGCAAATCAACCATCTCTCAGTATATCATTTTAGGGCTTTACAGTAGTCTACATACAGCATATGGATATGGATATGATTATTGAGAACAATTCATGATAATTCAGAAAAGCATCATCCATGAAAATATGTATAAAACACAGACACATCGTCAACCTTTCTGCGGTGTTCTATAAAAGTGAGCAATCTTGTGAGCGAAGTAACGCCGTTGCTGGTTGCTGCACTGTTACTGGTGAACAGTATTCCAGGACAGGTCAGATTTGTGCCTTATAAATAAAAATCAGTTGACGGGAAGTGAAATACTTCTTGGCACATACTGATAATAAACTTGGCTATACATTTCTGATGGAGCTTTCAGAAAGTATATTCAGAAATTAAAAAATCGACAAGTATAAACTCTGCCTTAGGCAGCCTGCAAATCAATCATCTTAGAGCTTTTCATTAGTCTATCCACCGAAAATTAACTACGCTATACATTTCTAACGTGTGTTTTGAAATAATAGACAGGTATAAACTGCCCCTTATTATATATATTATTATTATTATTATATATTATTATATTATGTATTACAATTTCCGAGGGACTACAGATTTTTTTTTTCAATTTTGACAAATATATAAGCTCTTCATAGCAAATCTTGGATTGTGTGAGTATATTTTGTTTTCGTATTCTACTGATACATGAACAAGCATGTCTACAGGCAATTATCTTACTCGATTAGTTTGATTTAAAATCAAAAGTATAATTTATTTTCACATCCGACACTACTGATAATTTGGCCGCTAAAATGTAGCCACTAACTTCACATTTATGTGTGCATAATTAAAATATGTTGTTACCTTCATCTTCATCAATACTATTTATTGTCAAAGGACTGGCTGTATCCCTAGTGGCAGACGTCCAAGTTTCTGATTTCAATAAAGATGAAGGGGGTATTTTTGTATTGAATGCAGTCACTACATTGTCCACGAAGGGTTTGCAGAAAGGGCTGTCTACAAAAACCCTATCACCAACTGCATCTTCCACATAGAGCTAAAAATGGTTGTATCAAGTACTTATCATTTTAAGAACAGACTTGAGAGTAATGTACAGGGTGGACCACGAGATTTTGATAAGAGAATATCTCGGAACTCGAGAGTAGTAGTGAATTGAAATTTTGGGGATGTAAATTAAAGTAATTGGTGCAGCTGTTTCTGATATCAGGTTACCCAATGAGCTTTTTGTTCTCGGTCACGTGACATCAGATTCAAAATTATTAATGGGACAACCTGTATATTTTGGCATTTCTATGTTCCTCCCGATAAAACAATTTCAACAAACTATCACACTTGTGGGTCTAAAATGCTAAGTTTAAGAACTACAGGTACTTCAATATCCTTTGTCCCACAACATCTGAAACGAGCCATTGTCAAATTACTTAGATAGTATGATAGTTTGTTGCAATCTTTTTATCGGGAGGATCATAGAAATGTCAAAATATATAGGTTGTCCTAATTATAAATTTGAATCTGATGTCACGTGACTGAAAACAAAAAGCTTATTGGGAAACATAATATCAGAAAAAGCAGCACCAATTGCTTTAATTAACAACCACAAAATTTCAATTCTCTACTACTCTCGATTTTAGAGATATTACCTAGCCAAAATCTCGTGGGCCACCCTGTATCTTGACGAAAAAAATTAATAAATAGGTGGCTTCACTGTTCCAAGTCTGTAAAATTTACCTTGACAAACATTTCAGGCCAATTATTAACTTCTGAGAATGCATGCGCCAGTAAATTCAGAAATATTTGATGGACATATGGATTGCTTTTATTGATAGCCTTCAATCCAGCATTTACATCCCTTCTTAAAACACTCAGTATAGCATTCACTACAAACTCGTTGGTATATAACAAAGGCTTACAAGTACCCACAAGAAAGAATACAGTATATGCCACTTTGCAAGGTTTCGATCTTTGGTTTTTTAGGTTTTTTATCAAAGACAGAATGTAACCAACCTAAAACAATCAATCAATGAAAACTTATTCAATAACTATTTGTGAATTACTCACAGCTTTATCCGTGTTGTCATTTGTAATTTGGTTAACAACATTTTCAAACATTTCACCTACATCACAGTCCACAATCATTGATTCCCAGGGTTCCACACCTGCTTGTGTAACTCCTATACGATCCAGTGACAACAAACTAGACCCAGAAGCCCCAGGTATACCCGGACGAGCTGGAAGGCTCACTTTCATTTTCTTCGATGGATTAACAGGGGTCAGACTTGACGAGCTAGCCTCTCTCTTAAGTTTATCAACTGGAGCTGAAATAAAATATGTAGCAACTTCTACGACAACCATATTCACCATATTAATAAAAGATTATTACATTGAATGTGAAAATTTTGTGTAAAAGAAAGCATTTCACTTACCCTTGCTCGAGCTAGTATGAGAACTAGCTGAAACCTTTGGCAATGGTACAGTTCTTTTGGGGTCATCTCTTGGGGCAGATTGTTTGGCACCAAGAGCTATGAATGAATCTGGCAATTGTTGAGTTATTTTTGCTTTTGGGCCTCTTGTACCAGGACCTGACTTATTTCTATCCATAATATTGGATGCGATATGAAACGAAACAGAAATTTGAACTATGAAAATCTTAATTAATACAGAATACTGGTACTCATTTAAAAGCTTACGAATAAAGCGTACTGTCGTACTGTAACTGTACTACATAATTCCTAATATCCTAATTCCTTGTTTTTCTGTTTTCATTTTAACTTTTAAAATTGTTATGTTGTCAATTGTCATAAGTGGGTTGTCATTGTCAATTCGTCAGTTGTCATTGTCATCTTGTCAAGTTTCTTTGATGGTTGTCTTTCGATCTTTGAATTCGATTCTACATTTGTTACAATCGATATTCGCTAGATGGCCGGTAGCCAAGGATTATAGAATTTATAGACAAGGTCGGTAGCTTGTTCATTCTTCTGAGATTCTTCTTGACCGGTAGCCGGTATTATTTTCATTATTTTCAATGAAGATTTCCTCAGAGTAATAAAAGACATAGAGATGCCATGCCTATACTCACACAAATACCTGTTTTGAAGACTTTTAAGTGAACATGCAGAACATGCGGACTAACCTTTTCAATACAATTCACCATTGACCATAATACAAACGACAAACGAAGAGTGACATCGTGATCCGAATGAAATGGGTGGGTACACATGAAACTACCCGATTGAGGCCCTCGCTTGTTAACAAAGTCATGTTGACAAGGATAGAATAAGCCTCTCTTTATTACTCTGGAGAGACTTTCAATGGCATCGCAAATACAGATAAAAATGGGAAGAAAGTTCCTAATTTTTCCATCATTTTGTTACCAGGGGACGCACAATTGGTAACTATGATGGTGAGGACCAATGTTTCATTTTATTTTTCTACAATTGTTACTTTCAAACTGATAATTGTCACTTTCCGCACTAAATTGCTTGATCTGAAATTTTTGGCCAAGGAAAAATTAAAAGCCCTAGTCTTGGCGGATGAACCTTATATTTTGTGAGCAAATTATGAGCGCCACCTAGCGAAAACGCATTTAGCGAATGTTCAGCCCTAGAATGCAGAAAGAAGAATCATATAGTTTTATAACATAACCACATTAACCACAAACTGGTCAAACTTTATGGTGCAATAAAAACAAAATTAAAACTTTAAATTTTAATTAAAAAAAAATGAAAATTAACTTAAAAAAAATGATTAAAATTAAAAAAAAAAAAAAAATTGAAAAAAAAATTATTTTTTATAATAGAATTAAGTTATGGGAATAATAGAATTGAAAAAAAAAGTGGTGGAAAAAAAAATGGTGGAAAAAAATTAAAAAAAATATGAATATATTTAAAAAAAAATACAAAAAATAAAAATAATAATAAAAAAAAGTTAACGTTTTATCCCTACTATATTTTTATCCAATCCTGGGTGCTTGTTATCTGAGACAGTTTTAGGGTGTGAAATGCTTCGCCACTGTCCCGAAGCGAGAAGAGATATATATATATATGTATGTATGGATATTATAAGTGAAGAAATAGTATGAAGAAGGAGGAGGACTTAAGGGCTACAAAATGATGAAAATCAGACCAAGTAGTTGCCCCACGAATTGACCTGGCTGAATGCACCAAGAGGGAGCAAGGGCCAAAAATTAAGAAGAAGAAGAAGAACTTTATGGTGGTTCAAGGCCGTCAAGGGTTCAATCCAGTGTTGTTAATCGGCGGACTAAAGTCCGATTTTCGGACTTTTTTTCGTTCAGCGGAATTTTTTCGGACCTTGAAATATTTCGGACTTTTTCGGACTTTTTCGATATTGGCCCTATTAGATATTTGCTGCACCATCAACTAACAAGTAGTTTTGATTGGCAATAATCAACAGTCAAAATTAACACGGAACGGAACACGCCATTCATGCTCAAAAATATCTTCAGATAAACGTGACAACTCTGCAATGACATTTTCCGACTAAAGCCGGCCTTCCACACCAGCTTTTTGCCGCTGGCTTCTTGTCTGTAGCCAATCGGAGTACTTCAAAAGTAGCCCGGCTACTTTTGAAGTACTGAACACTGAAATATATCAGTGCTTTTTCCCACCATTGAAGACCTTTTTACTGTTTGTTTTACAGGGATATGTCTAATGGGAAATAAAGATGATTATCTAATCATTAATTTAGCGTCTCTCCGCATTAAAAAGGTGACAGGTGATACTACTTTTCATTTTTGAATCGCGGACTTTTTCGTGTAAAATCGGACTTTTTTCGGAACGCAATCGGACTTTATGGTTTAACGCGTCCAACAACACTGGTTCAATCAAATCAAACTAACTTTGAGTTTGAACTCTGAAGTGTGATGTCAGGTTTTACAATTATATACACCACACATAAAATTAATATTAAATTATTATAACTTTGACGATTCACTGTTCGTCATTACTAAATAGTTCACTAAAATTTATTTGTAAACGACTCTATTACTTATTGAAATATGGCTCCATCCAAAGTTATATTGTTGGCCTGTGGATCTTTCAACCCCCCTACTAACATGCATTTGAGAATGTTTGGTAATTTATAGCAATCTACAATTAATGTTATGTGTATGAATCAACTGAATTTGTGTAATCAGATATGACATTTCTAGAAATTGCCCGAGATCATCTGCATCGAATGGGCACACACATAGTTGTCGGTGGCATCATATCGCCAGTTCATGATGCCTATGGTAAAAAAGAGTTAGAATCATCAACACATAGACTGGGAATGATACGAGCTGCCTTACAAAACCATGATTGGGTGAGATTGTCTGACTGGGAATGTAAACAGGAATCTTGGAGCCGAACTAAGCAAGTTTTGCAGCATCACCAGGTATTTATTCGACACAATTGATCAAAACCTGCTACTGCAGAAATTAAGAGGAATGGGGGTATGCGGAAAGCCTCATGAGTGGTCTCTTAGTTTTAGTTAGTTTAAGGTCTGGACTAGTCTAATATGTTTATACATTTTTTATATATTTATACTGGATGTGTAATCTTGATTGATAATAATAAATTGAATTGAAGTTAACGCTGATGCTTTGCCATGTTAACTTTTGTTTTTTTCTCAAGAATCATCTGAATGCTGTGCTGAATCAGACCAACTATACAAACAATTACAATATTAATGAGGCTGATGAAGAATGGGTTCCAGATAATATAAAGAGTATAAATAACGAACCTGTCAGAATAAAATTGTTGTGTGGAGCAGATCTGTTGGAGTCTTTTGGAACTCCTGGGCTCTGGTCAGACGAAGACGTAAGTATGATATTTACCATAAGGTCAGTCGATCTCCTTATCTTTTTTTTGTAGATTTCAGAAATAGTTGGACAGTATGGACTGGTAGTAATAACTAGGTCTAACTCGGATCCCCTAGAATTTATTTATAATTCAGATATGCTCACAAAATATATGGTAAGGAGTTTGCCCCAAACTACCAACCAAATCATGACCAACATATTAAATTTTTCAGATGAATATAATCATTGTAACAGAATGGATAAGGAATGAGGTTAGCTCTACAAAAATCCGACGAGCTCTCCGCAGGTCAGAATCAGTCAGATATCTCCTTCCTAACAAAGTGATACACTACATTCACAAGTACCACCTTTTTGGAGCCGAGAAGACGTAAGTACTAGAGTACCTAGATCTCCCTGTGAATAACTTTGATTTCTTTGTTGCTTTCTTTGGAATTCAGTAAGTACTTGCTTCCCCCAAATTATAACCTGGCTTTCCTCACTCCATCTCCATCAGACGTCACTATGGGGTCTCCGAGCCCCACCAATTGCATGTATATTTGTAACAACAATCTTTTCTCAAGACAGCGCATGTCTGTTGACGTCTCTGATACTATCACAAAAGCAAATTTGATCAACAACCTGAAACATCCTGGCCAGGCAGTAAAAATAATCACTGAAAGCTCAGGAGAACACAAAATTATAAGAGATGCCAACAAGGACACAGAGGTAGGTAATAGTGAGGATGACTCACTGAAAACGTCGAAAAGCTATTCTCATTTTGATGAAATCAATGCAAAAAGTGAATTAACAAACAATACGGCCAAAACGAGTTTGAAAGAATGCAAGAGTTGTGATGAGAACCTTATCAAGTTCATTTTTACCAAGCACGGTATTCAGGTTATCAGTGACGTTGAGACAATAGTTTGATATGGGAGTTTTTTGTATGTGGACGTGAATTTTTATATGAAGCTCGTGTGTTTTGTAAGGAATATAAAGGCTTTTTGATTCTTCCATAAATGGTTTTGAAGTCGCCGACACTTAGCTTGAATAATTTGAATTCTTTTAGAACTATGCTATAAACTCAATAATTTCCACTGTTTCGGGCTAAAGCAACAATTGAATTTGCATTAATAACTTCCTGTAAGAATATTTTGTGAATTATCCATTCAAATATTTTCATTTCTTTGATTCACCATATTTGCTTCCTGTGATTAAATTGGGCATATTTGTAGGATGAATAGTGTTTATTTGATAGTTAGATTTGCTATAATAGATCCTTAGTTTCATGAAAATGCACGAATAACCTTCCAGTACTGAAAATATGGCTGCAGATGTATCTTCCAAGTGTTTAGTTTGAATGGAAATAAGTTTTCAATTGTGCATGTCGAATTTTTGATATCCTTAAAACCTGCCAAATAGAACTCAAGAAAATCATTATCAAATGGGCATGTATTGTAAAATGGCTTTTAATGATTAAAGTTTGTTCTGTTTATGACTATGAGGTCTGAGATTCGAATATATCATATAATATACAGAGGAGATGATATTTTTTGAAATATCCAATCCACAAACAATAAAGCCGTGACGATTGCCATCGAACTCAGCCAACTTGAAACATTGCAGAATTTTGACGTTGTTGGGAGAGAACCAAAAAAATCATAGTGAACGAGAGGTGAGCAAGATGACATATCCGAGCGCAAAGTGTTTTGCACACGGTATGTGCAAAATACCGCTTTTTTACATATTCTTCTCGTGTAGAAAGAGCTGCAATAATTTTTTCAACATGCAAAAAATGGTGTAATAGGAGCGCAAAGTAATAATACTTTGACGCTTGAGAAAAAAGTTTGATACGCGATGCGGAGCGCGGCAAAGTTTTTGCGATCGAATTAAACACAATATTTTTTCTACAACCGCAGATTTTACAAACATTTGGTAAAAATTAATGATTATTGATAACCTCAAATGTGACAGTTTAGATTTCAAAACATGTGAGATTAAAAAACAGATTTTTACCACCTTTAGTAGTACAAACCAATTTTCGAACTGTGTTTCGTAACTGAAGTTGGTAGATTTGTATTTTATTGAATGCGATAATTTGGGCATCAATGTAATTTAAAATGTGAATTATTCACTAAATATACATTTCTACCAGCTTTAGTATAATGAAAAGTTTAGTAAATGAGAGTTCATAATCATAATAACTATTTTTTAATTACTTTCTCCTGATCCAAATAACATCAAAATTAAGCCTGTGAATCGTTCTTGAATACCTTCTTTTTTAAATGTTTCTTTGATTCTTCGTGGGTTCATCAGTTCAAACTGTCAGAAAAACCGCTTTGCATACATTAAAAAATCGAATAGCGAAGATATATAAAATTTCAATAAATATTAAAATTTATTTGATGACGCCGCTGCGTTTCAAAAAATGTGTCATTACTGGTCTAATAGGCTAATTAAACTAGCAATCATTACTAAACATAAAAGTTAATACTACACTATCAATATTCATAGACAAAATAACCTAATTTTACTTGCTTTCTTGATTTTGACATTAAAAAAAAAAAAACAGCCACGGCTATGTATTTGCAAACTTGCATGGAAACCGAACAAAAATAGAACACGTTCTATTTATTTTATGGCATGAAACTTGCCACAAGGCAAATGCAGTGATTACTTTTATTATTTGGTTATTTTCATTATGACCTATTTGAAATTAGTGGAAGTAGGCAAACCATGCTAAAATACCTTTAATAGATGTTTAACGTATTTGCGTAGTTTATGAATCTTGGTAGATTTTTATAACCTAAGAGATATATTTTATTCAGCATGTTTGTTTCTCTGTTTCAGGCATCTCTAGTTCGTCCTGCATGTCTGTAGTTGGTCCTGTTGTCGTTTTAGGGCTGTGCAGACCCTTTCATGGTGATAAGTCTCTGAAGCAATGTGGATCAATGCTTTATTTTGTAACGCTCAAAGTTATAAACATTGAAGAATTTTGAGTAATAATCCACAAGAGATTTATCACGAGTGATATTAGATACATTACCAGATAAGCGAATTTTTTTCGTTGATTTTGTTAAATGTTGTTTTTTTAAGTACTTATATTTTATGAATTTGTTATACAAAAATATCGGTTGTGAACTGACTTGTATTTTATAGAGAAACGCAATTAAAGTGCTGCAAAGTGATGAACGTTTTATTTTATTAATTGAATATTAAATGAACATGAAAAGATTTTGACATTCAAAGGTGACTTCTAAGATTCCGGATTGGTGTGGAAACCTTGGCTCATCAACTTGTAAGGTCACTCATAATAGGCACCTTTGTTAAATTGGGATTTTATTATTTTGTTCTGTTTCACTTGGACTTACATGTGATGTTTGATCTCAGGGATCATTTTATTTATGCCGTTTGTCAGCTAAGCGTAAAATTCGGTGGGGATTGTTAGATACGATTCATATAAACAAAATAAAGATTGCTTTGTTTACATGGATAGGAACGGAGATTGTTGATTATACGTAGTTACTGAATAAACAGATTTTGAAAAAAGTTTTTCTTTCCAATTCTAACTTTCACTTATAAAAGTATTCAATACACAAGTAGTCAAGTAGCTCAGTGGTTGAGACTGAAGCGTTCAAAACCATTGACTGCTGGTCGGCTAGGTTCAAATTCTCAGCGACTTCATATTTTTATCTGATGGCCCGAGAAAGTGCTAGGAATCGCACGTTAAAAGGTAAGACCTCGTTAATCCTTGGCTCGCACAAGTTTCGACTTTTGGGGGAAGGGGACGACAGCTGGTTAACGGAAAAAACAATTTTAACAATTTTTAACAAATTTTAACAACAGGGATGGCCACAAGTGAATATACTTCAGTTTACCTTTGTATAGTGATACGAGTGATAAATCTGTAAAATTGTGGGATCAAACGTTCCTGAAACATTAGCCCACATAATGGTATTCCTTCGCCTATTACCGATTTAAATATGACTGGTCATCCCTTCAATTTCTGCCATAACAGCAATGCTGTTCATCTCTCGCAATTATTTTATGTCAGTTTCATGTCAAACATAATTACAAATAAAAACGCCCGTCTTTCTGTAAGTCTAAATAATCACATGTCCTTTGAAATCAACCAGAAATAAAATAAACAATGGGTTTTCCTCCTACCCCTATATAAAGTACACACTTTCCTCCCTCAAATCAGGGAGAAAAAAAGAAAGAAGAAAAAAAGGAAAAGAACTTGCTTGAAAAAAAAAAATATATATATTACCGATTGCCGCGATCGAACCCAACCCGGTACCTTCAGTTTACTAGTCAGCGTCGCTTACCACTACGCCATCAGAGTGATTTAGATTGGTATGAATTAATTTTGTATACTTTCCATCATACAAGTATATAAATTAAAAAAAAAAGGGTTTATTAAAGGGACAGTAAACTACATCCTGCGGGAGGAAAAGTGGCACTTTCCTCCCTTGTAATACAAATATCTATTTTATTCTACACTGTGAGAAAGTTCAATTTTACCGGCTTTACGGAGAGGAGAAAGTTACATCTCTAGCCGAGAAAATAAATTTTACACTTTCACGGTAGGTGGCGACCCAATTGACACAAAATAAATAAAAATTGGCAATTTGATATCCCACTTAAAATAGCATAACCGATTTCAATCACATAAAAATAAAGTTGTCATATTTGATGTTTGTTTGAAGTTAACTTATCAGTTTTTGAATAAATAAAATTTTTGTAGAAAAATAAAAATATTATCAAAATATGTTCAAACCACTCCTGTCTGTGCGTTTGTGTTTGAAAAAAAAAACTGTTATTCTTATGTTTATATACTTTCATTTCATATCACCATGTTTCTTGATTATTTCATTACCGTTTATTTCATCATTTTACACAGGTGACTAACTTTTAATGTGTTTTAATTTTACTTGCAATAAGTAAATTATTTTTTAACCAAGTGAAGGAATTATTGTTTTTCGTTCACACAGGTTCATATGGAATACACGTCCATGGTATTCATGGAATTTCTTGACACAAAGGAAGGAAACTTTACTTTCAAATGATTGCACAACATTTACGTTCTGAATGCAATGAGGAAGATAAAACACTTAGTAGGAAAAACTATAAAGATTGGTTACCTGAAAATTTTGTCAGAGGGTAATAAGCTCAAAAATATAAAAATAACTTGAAGAATTTTGAGAAATGATCCATAAATGTTAAAGTGATATGGTGTTATCTAAATAATGAATTATTTTGATAGATTCTGTTGTTACTTCAATTTCTTTAAATTGTTACCCATACTTAAAAAACAATTGTGAATAAATCTGATTTTTATAGAAAATTTATAGGAAAATATAATGAAAGTGCTGTGGATATTGAAAGTTTTAATCAATTCATTGAATATGATTATTTATATGCCACTGAAAATGTAAATAATCATATTATAGCTACAGTAGAACTATTGAGATAGTTTGAAGTTAATTTGAGAAATGAGAAGCTTATTATATTACAACAATGCCAAAACTCAACTTTTGGAAGAACACTAATGAGTAAAATGAAATTATCAAGGTTACTTAAGGGTTTATTGCAATTAAAGTATTTGGAAGACACAAAAATGGCATCTCACACTATCATATTATATAATAAACTGTTTTTCGAATGTTTCTTCAGAAATTCACATAGATGCATAATCGGGTAATGATTTAGGGTATTTTCAGACTCATTCATATAATTTCTTGGCACAAAAGAAGAATAATTGTTAGTTTCAATTTATTGCACAACATTAAGATGCTGAATGCAATGAAAAAAAAAACAGTACATCCAATCCAAGAATAATTGTTAGTTTCAATTTATTGCACAACATTAAAATGTTGAAAGCAATGAAAAAACAGTATATCCAATCATTTTGCAGGATGAAATCAAAAGATTCATTGACTGGATATTGAACATTAAATCTGATTAAATCAGAATATGTTAAATAGTACCCAATGTGAAAATATGAAGTACTCAGAACCATGTCAAAACACTCTTTTCAGTACATCCAACAGAGTAGGAGAGCAAATATTTTAGAGAAAACTTCATCCTTGGCTAATACCATGACGGACACTGAATGACAATTTCACAGACTGAATGATCAATTCAAGAAATACAGATCAACGATTTATTGAGTCAATTGGATTTTAGTCTAAAAATTGGTTACTAAAACAATTATTTCATTTGTTCAATGTTTTAGCTCCCTTTCTGACTGGTCTTTTTTCCAGAACAATCACACCATGGCGTAGAGGTGTGGTTACAACCTAAGCGTATATTGATTATTTCTAACGGTGCCCCATCGATTTCCATATGTTTGCGGCTTACTACATCAAACTTAACATCGTGCAGACCAGTCTGTCTGTCTCTCCTTCTAGTCACCTCACGTTGGTTGAAGCATTTGGTGGAGTCTCTCTTCCTCTCTTTCCCGTGAATATGTCTGAAAAAAATTATATCATTGCTATTGCAAAACTATTGGAAATGTTTCTAGTGTATGGCAATTGATCAATTCTGAATTACCTAAATGTGTCATTAACTCCTGAAGTGATATAATCAGGTCTAGTAACGTTAAGATGAGCATCCTTCAGACGGACATAAAATTCATCATCTTCCAATCCCCATCCCCAATATCTGTTTGACAATCCATTCACCAGTTCTAATTGTTTACTGAAACAACCACTCGAAATGACTCGAATACCATGAATTTGTACAGTTACCTATTAATTAATAAAATTCCTCCAATGAATTTTTCATAGTGATATTTAGGATGCAAATGTGGAGCTGCCAAATGAAGAGGCTGCTCAGGATAAGAGTAACGTAAGTTCGGGTTCAAAGGTAGCAAATCTACATCATGCATGGCTATGTAGTCGTAGTCTTTTCTGACTTGTAGGAATCCTGCATTGATAAGTGAAGCTCTGTTGAATCTGAATTGGTCTACCTGGTTCAGAATGAAAATATCGTGATTAACGTTTTGATTGTTGAGAAAGTGATACATGTACGGTGCAAATTCCAAGAGCTCTTCGAAACGCTCTCTGTAAGGAACCAATACTGCAAGTTTGTGCTTAGAGCTTAACAATTTTTTCCTCGTTTGTGGCACAACTTCGTATTTTACCCTGTCAGGGGAACACTTACATTGATCTGAAACAGCGTTGTAAATGAAGGAAATCTTATCGTACATTGAACCCTAACCATTCGTTAATAAAATAAAGCTTAAAACTACAGATACGAGAAATATCACAGAAACTAGTAGGGTTAAAAATGAAGTATACGTCAGAGGCGTGGTTTTTACACGCATTGTCATATTATACGTTCTCGGCTAATTTCTGCCATCGTTATTATACAACAAAATTGTATTTATGCTATAAAAAATTGTACATATCGCTCTCCTATTCAAACTTTCATTATTTTTATTTTCAATTTTTGTTTGACAAACGACATAACCCCAAAGTCTTCTTCCCTTTTCCACTCCATTTACCTTTAATGGACTATGCCCATATGCTATGCCCACACCCACTATGCCCTAGAAAGAGCACCCAACACCAAAAGAAAGGAGATAAATAATAGAGGCATCCAACATCCAAGCGAATTACCTCATAATACTACTCGACGTTGGTATCAACCAACTTATGTTGAAGGCACTCAGAAAGTTATGAAGTATGAAGCCTATGACCAAGGACACGATCGTGGCATTTACCAATGTCTCGCGCGAATACCTCTAATGTAATAATGATAATAATACGTTTTCATACAGACCCTGTAGAGTGAACCCAAAGGCTTAGCCCGTGTGGTAGAAGATGGATATTATCATTATTCGTCATGGCACTCCGGGGCGTGTTACTGATTTTTGGTGGCGTATTTTAACTTTTCAGCTGTAGTGAAACCCAGAGAAAACCTACAGCACCACCTCGGGTAGTCGGTGCGTTCACTCCAAGCTAGCAGCTAGCACTAGACGGGATTTTGGTATCTAGACAACTCGCAATATTACACTTGCTTTTCAACAAGGCATTGTGGTCGCCTATCGATTTCGATATTGAGTACTTAAGAAACAATCCGGCTATCTCCTGAAGTTTCAAACAGACCTGCGCCTTTGTCACTGTAATGGCAAGAAGTTTAAATAAAAAGACAGCTGCATATAAACCATTAGAAACGGTGTTGAAATTGTTGAAAATTCAAAAATTATTAATCAATCTAACCTGATTTCACTATTTTTGCCCTAACAGAATAACAAAAGAACAAAACAAAACAAACGACAACAAACATAAAAATGAAAGTTGAGAGAAGAAGAATAATTGACAGTTGACAGTGAGACAGTGTTGATACTAATTTGGTAATTTGTCATTTCAAGTTTCAAGACTTTCAAGTGTTTTGGCAACGAAACGAGTGGATTTTGCATTCTATGTTTGTTATGTTCTGTTGGATATATATTATTTACATTTTTAAATTATAAACAATGTCTGGAAACGAATCTATCGACGAACAAAGCGAGGACGGAGAACTACGACAGAGTCCCCTAGATCCAAAACATAAACAAGATCAGGAAACTTTGGATTTCAGGTAGGCCCACAGCTTTCCATCGATATTTGCCCCAGGAAAGCACCTTAATTACTTTTTTTAGTTTGTCGGAGGAGGAGGAGGGTGAAAACGTGGATTCGTTAGATATCAAACCACCTCAAGCTAGACTAGTTGCACCACAGAGGAGTAAAAAAAGAGACCATGAAAGAAGAAAAAGAGCTGATCGTCATAGAGAAGACAGATACTCTCATAGAGAAAAGCACCACAGGTAAGTTATAGAATGAAAAAGATCATGGTAAAGGTAAGATTAACGGGCTTCTGCGCAAATCAAAAAAAGTAATGTTATTTACATAGTTTTGTCTCCTGAACACGAACCTGAAAATATTTTGCGGCGCTCTCTACTACTTTTCGAGATATGACTCTCCAAACATTCAAAATTGACCGTTTTCATACACGAATTTTTCAGTCAAAAATCACTCAAAGTTTTTCCTTCTTTTGTTAGGCCATTGGCCATGGAATCCCCTTCACAACATCCACATTGATAGACTTGAACGAGTTCAGCACAAGTTTTTCAATTACATCAACTTCAAACTACATTTATTCCGCGACCACTGTCAAACTGAGCTAACTCTCAATCTACCATCGCTGTCAACAAGGAGAAAGCACAGAGACTTGATATTCCTTCATAATATCATAAGCGGCAAGCTCAACTGTCCTGAATTACTAAGGAAGATACATTTCAGAGTGCCTTTACGCACCACTAGACACAACAATACTTTTCATATTCCTTTCTATAGAACCAACTATAGATACAATAGCTGCTTACCACGTATCCAAAGAACAGCAAATAGTTACAGTCAATTAGACTTTTTCAATTCGCCCTTAAATAAATGTAAGTTGCAACTTAAAACGATTATTATATAAAGCACTTAGATAGATAGATCGTTTATTTGCTCCGGTTACATATAATGTACACATATAAAACTCCGAGGAGTGTGGAACATGTCAGTAATAAAAATAAATAAAAGCACTATATACACAATTTACATTATCACACAAGTAGCTTTAACACAAAAACAAGCATATATAAATGACATTCATATAGTTAGCATACTATCATTTAAGAATTCCTGTAAGCTGTAATAAGGTTTTTCTACGAGGTAGTTCTTTATACGACATTTCATTGTTGAAACTGGAAGATTTCTTAGAGTGAGTGGAAATTTATTGTAAATTTTTATAACGCTATATTTGACATTTCTTTGTATGTATGTATAGTTGCATTTCTCATTCCTAAGATCATTCTTTGTTCTTGTGTTGTAGACGTGATCCTTTTCACAGTTAATGAAAAGTTCTGATTTATTTTCAGTTACAAATACCACTGCTTCATATATATAGAGATTTATCAAAGTTAAAATTTTGCTCCTAATAAAAGCCTCTCTACAGCTATCGTTTTTTTTCATCTTATAAATATACCTGATACATTTTTTTTGTAGTATGAGTATCCTAGAGAT
The DNA here is from genome assembly GCA_958298965.1 of Chrysolina haemoptera. Classification (NCBI taxonomy): domain Eukaryota; kingdom Metazoa; phylum Arthropoda; class Insecta; order Coleoptera; family Chrysomelidae; genus Chrysolina; species Chrysolina haemoptera. The sequence goes on along the minus strand of OY282586.1, from coordinate 5,794,562 downwards.
ATCAACAGAGTTTCCCCAGAATATGATTCCATATTTTATCCTCGATTGAATATAAGCATGGTATGCAGAGAGGGCAGCTTCGGTTGATACGTGTTCTGACAGTATTCTCAATGCATAGCAATATTTTGCAATACTTTTTGATAAATAATCTATGTGATTTTTCCAGTCCAGTCTCCTATCTATCAACAGACCCAAAAATTTTACCTGATTGCATATGTTTAAATTTTGATTATTATATTCGAAGGTATTTAACTCTGGCAAGGATCTATTTGCAAAATGAATTATTTGAGTTTTGTCAATATTAAGTAGTAGATCATTTGCTGTGAGAAAATTGTTTAATACATCTAGCACTTTTGTTGTCTTTGTCATGACCAACTGTGAGTTTTTTTCTTTTACAATGACTGATATATCATCAGCATATAGAACAATGTCTTCATTTACTACATTTGGTATTTCATTTGTGTACAGTATATATAGTAATGGGCCTAGGATGGATCCCTGCGGCACACCTTTTTTTATCACAATTGGTTCTGATTTAATTATCCCCGAGGTGTCATTTTCAATCAAACATTGAGTTCTATTTGTCAAATAGGATTTGACTAAGTCCAAAGATGGGCCTTTAATTCCATATTTGTCAAGTTTGTTGCACAAAATTTCATGGCTGACACTGTCAAATGCTTTTGACAGGTCAATACACAAAGTTACAGTACAATCATCTTTGTTCAAATGATGTAAAATTTTTTCAATAGCTTGGTATATTGCTTGTACAGTTGATTTACCTTTACGAAATCCATTTTGTTCTTTTGCTAACAACACATTATCGTCTAGAAACTTAAGTAAACGTTTGTTCATGAGCTTTTCAAAAATTTTACTGGGATTTGGCAATAATGATATGGGTCTGTAGTTACTTTCTTCATCTCTGTTTCCTTTTTTAAATATAGCTTTAATAAATGCCACTTTCAATGCTTCTGGGAATACTGCTTGTGAAAAACATAAATTTATAATATATGTCAAAGGATAGGCTATGATCTCTGCTGTTTCTTTCAATAGGCACATAGGAATCTGATCTTCACCAACTGATTTTTTTTTTTTTTATTTATCATCCAATATCCTTTCTCCTCGAGTCTCTCAGCATCAAGTGATATATTTTATATTTTTATACATTTTCCTAGTTATACAAGTTTTATCGTAGTGTACATTTTATTGTATTTTTTATCTTTAAGCAATCAACTCAAAAAAAAAAAAAAAAATTTTCTTTTTTATTGTGAATGTTCGATCCTACTTACAATAATTGTATTTTGTCTGAATTGGGCTAGTTCCCGTTAAATAAATAAATAAATAAAAAAAAAAAAATTCTTTACACACTAATCAACACACATTTCACAATTACAAGCACTAAAAACTTTATTTTTTCACAAAAAATCCAAAAATAGCGCGCGCAGATACCAACACACCACATGTAATATGATAAAAATATCCAAATTTGTTGGTTATGTGTTGTCCTAAGGAATATAATTTCAGGGACAAATCGGGAAGAGTAGTCAAGGACAGAGATCAGTACCAAAGAGACAAGGAGCGATACTACAGAGAGAAGCAGCACTTCGAGCAGGCAAACTACGAAGGCTACAGAGAACGAAAAGACGATCAATCTCGAACCAGACGCCCAGAAGCACGCAAGCACGAAGACAAAAAATTAAAAGAGTCAAGACAGAATCGCGAGGCAGAGAAACACAAACGTGAGCACTTTGAAGAAGCTAAAAGAAGCAGAGCTGACAAAGCCCTGCACGACTTGCGAGAAAGATTGCTCAGCAAAAGATCTTCCAAGGGTGATGATGAGGGACATGGCAAAGAAAAAGGATCTCATAAAGAAAGGAAACATAAGGATCACCACGATGATCCTTTGCAAGGAGAAGCAGGTATGCTGGTGAAGGAGATAATTAACATTACTACCGAGGAGAAGCGGCACAGAAAGGATAGGGATAAAGTGGAGGAGAAGTTGACTGAGGAAGAAAAAGCAGAACAGGAGCAGAGGAGGGAGAAGCTTCTAGAAGCTGGTAAGAGTTGTTTTTGTTCTTGAGTTTGAATGCTCTAATAATTTTGAAAAGCTGTAATAAAACTACCATATAAAAAATGCCATAAGTTATATTTGAAGTAGTCATTACCAAAATTTGTTTTGTTATTTCTCATTTTCTGTATATTTTAATAATTTTTATGATTGCCAGAAAAATTAATTTCAAAAACTCTCTTTGAAAGGAAAAATCAAGATAAACAGATGTACTGAATCAGTTTTCTCACAGGGTTAATTTTAAATAATGTGGGTTCAAAAGGAAAACTCTTCTCTGGGTTATGGAAATTTGATTGAAACTTCTAATGGGGGAGACCACAAATTTTTGGAAATCACTTAATTGTGACCCTCGTGAATAAAAACTGCCATATAATGTAATCTTATATTTTAATTCGTTCTGTGGTATGAATAACGTAATGAATTACATAGTTTCCATTTCAAACATACACTTTTATGCGGCATTTGTAAGGGTTGCTCTCATTGGTGTGATGCAATGTGACGTGCTAGTCCCTACACTCCCATTGACCTTGATTCAAAAATGCCGAATAATATTTTTGCTTCGTTTTTAGCACATATTCAATCACTCAGTGGTCTTCCCCATTTTAGGCAGTCGATAGATAGTCTGAAGCAATTGCAAATTTAACTAAGGAAGAAGTACAAAGCGATGATTTGCTTCAAATACGAGCACATTGCATAATAAATCAACATAGAAAAAATACCACTATCCACCTGAAACAATTGCAGACGCAGTTTCCACAAAGTGAAACTTTATGAATAAACATTAAAACCATTCGACAATATTAATATCAAACTGAATTCTTAGGTGAAAAATCAGCTGTGCTCTGGTCGATGAAGTGAGCCAAAAATAGTTAAAAAATGTCTCGCATACATTGCTGTGTTGTGTAATTGAAATTTGAAAAGAAAAATCCAAAGAGAAATCTAAACAAAATACTAAGTGAAGTTATCACCAAGTAAATATGAATTCCAGTATTTAATCTACAAAATGTTGTGAAAATTTTACCTTTAAGAAGTTCAGTGGAGTGATAGTAAACATAAACCAGAAGCCTATCAGCAATCTCAAACAACTTCCAAAAAAAGGTATTTACAAATATGTTTCCACCATCCCTGATATTTATGAGCATTTACAATATAAGAAGGTCCAAGGATGTTTTGAGTTTCATAAATGTTACAAATTAGATGTTATTTGTTGAAACTTTTAATAATTTTACTTTGTCATTGAAAATCCTCATAGGAATGGTCTGAGATTTTGATTCTAAAAAAAATCTACAGAAACAATACACAACTGGGCCATTATTATTATTATTGGAGTAGAAACTCAAATCGTAACAATATTTGTTATTTTAAGATATTTTTCATGATTTTATTCTCCATAGACATATATTTATTATAATTAAAGTAAACTGGGCCATTTCTATAGAACTCACCCCAAGAAATCGGAGTCTAGCTGTATGTTTTTTTCAAGCCCAAATATTATTTGAGTAAGAACTCAAATTGTAACAATATTTTGTTATTTTAAGATATTTTTTATGATTTTATTCTCCACAGACATATATTTATTATAATTAAAGTATTGTTGTTTTCTTTATAGGTCCTTAGTATTTCTATCATGCTTTGTCATTGATTGATTATCAATAATGAACTTTTCTGGACAACAAAAAACATTCTTCCTGTCTTTAAGTTCGTTTGAGCAATTGCATTGTTTGTTTCAGAGAGAGAAATGGCCAGGCTGAAAGAACAGTCTCGAGTGGAAAGGCAACGCCGGCACTTGGAAAAAGTGACAAAAAGGAAGCATGAGGCAGACGTCTTCGCCAAGCGTCAGAAAGTTGAAGAAACCCCCATAGTCACCCTCTCTGACAACTCGGACGTAGAAGTTGATGAAGTATACCATCCCAATAATTACGAAAGCGATCACAGCCCAGAAAATGTCGCGAGCAGCAGGAGTGCTTCGAGGCACAGCGACCAATCCCACCCCAGCTCCAGATCAGCAGCCGATGATGAGAGTCCCTATTCCGAAAGGAGGTCCAGGACGAGAAGCAGGAGTCGTACAGGCAGTGCTAGTGGGAGCCCTAGTTTGAGTGAGAGATCGAGATCTGGGTCTCCGAGAAGTATGGACGAAGAAGAGGAGATGGAGGTGGATGATAAAATTAAAGAGGACAAAAAAGATGAGGAAAAAACCAAACCACAGGTGGACGAGAGTTTGCCACCTTATTTGCCTGCTGTTCAGGTTAGTCATCCAATAAGATGAAGCAATTGTAATAAAAAAAGTGTGATAAGTACACCGTTACAAACAAAGCTATCAAATTATTCTGAGGAATTTTGCACATACTTCTCAGAGCAGGTATTTGTAACAGTTTTAGAACCAATTCATCCGATACAATGACGAGATTGAATGAATTGCAAGGGTCCTTGAAAAAGTCTAGCACTGTTCATCAATTCCAAAAATCCCCTCAAGAGTAAAATTCTGTATCATATCATCTTTGATTCTCTGTTTTTCCACAACTTCTATTTCTCATCTTTGTACAGTAGTAGGAGATTTGAGCCGTTTCTGGACCCTTCCCCCACTTTAATGTTATCAGTACATTCAGGGGTCTGTTTTTGAACAGGTTCCATTGTGTGGCTATTGCCTTGAGATGTCCTTGGCAGGACTTTTGTAAATTTTGTTGTCACTTGATTTTAATGGAGGTGTTTTGTTTTCTGGGTTTGTGTCTCTGTTCCTCACTCAAGTGAAATTTTATTAAAAAAAGAAATAATGATATACAATAGTATATTGTGTATCTAGCAGTAAAAGAATACTTTCCCGGACGACAATATAAATTGTTGGCCGAGGTGTTAAGCCAAGGCCAACAAGTTTGCAGGAATATTATAATGAGAAATTTGAATGATAAGTGCATATTTGCATCTATGTAAGTTTTTAACTGTAATGTTTAGTATTATGTAAGTGTGTGTGTATATATTTATATTTGTGTATGTATGACTCTGTGTATGTATATATTTTAGACGAAACAGTCCAATTTATTCTGTGTTTTGTGACTCTGAGCGAAGTCGCTCATAATATTGTATAAGTTCAGCTCTTATTGTAGATGTTTTTTTTCTTTTATTATTTACCTTCAAATCTACATTTATATTGTATTTACAAGCTTTGTCCACAAGATTTGTTCTTAATGACAATAAAGTATATTTATTATTATTATTATTATTATTAAGCATTGAAGTCTGGGTATGTGCTTTCACTACGAGGTACAAAAACTATTTTTTCTGAAATCGCAATCAACCTTATCATAAATTAAGAAATTTTTATAAATGCATAACAATTTTTAATTGATGTCATTATTGTTGAGATTTCAGAAAAAATAGCATGTGTACCTTGTAGTAAAAGCACATTCCCAGACGTCAATGCTTGTAGGCCTCGGCTTAACGCCTAAACCAACAATTTACATTGTCGTCCGGGAATGTAATGATTACTACTAGATACACAATATACTATAGGCCAAATAAGTTTAACCAACCACCTGTTTCTCTCATAACGATCAACTGTTTTAGGGCTGCAGGTCTGTAGAAGAATTCCAGTGCCTCAATCGAATCGAAGAGGGTACTTACGGGGTTGTATACCGAGCGAGAGACAAACGAACTGAAGACATCGTCGCCCTGAAACGCCTCAAAATGGAAAAAGAGAAAGAAGGTTTCCCGATCACTTCCCTCCGCGAGATCAACACCCTGCTGAAGGGTCAACACCCGAACATCGTCACGGTCAGAGAAATAGTGGTCGGCAGCAACATGGACAAAATCTTCATCGTCATGGATTACGTCGAGCATGATCTGAAGTCCCTAATGGAGACGATGCGTCACAAGAAGCAGCACTTCATGCCCGGCGAGATCAAGTGCTTGCTGAGGCAGCTACTTCTGGCCGTTGCGCATCTGCACGATAACTGGATACTTCACAGAGACTTGAAGACCTCCAACCTGCTGTTGTCGCACAAGGGAATATTGAAGGTGGGAGATTTCGGGCTGGCTAGGGAGTACGGATCACCGTTGAAAGCTTACACTCCTATTGTGGTGACTTTGTGGTATAGGGCTCCGGAGTTGTTACTCTGCGCCAAGGAATATTCCACTCCCATTGATTTGTGGTCGGTGGGGTGCATTTTTGCGGAGCTGATTTTGATGAACGCCCTATTTCCAGGAAAGTCGGAAGTGGACCAGCTGAATAGGATATTCAAGGTAAATGATTTGAAGAAGTGATTATTTGATAACCATTCAACATTCATAGTTAATATTATTATTATTCATCTGTGGAGGTCTTCTTGAGTGTACATTGAATGAAAGTAATAGAAAAAAGAAAAAACTCAACAAAATAATGGGTAAATTATCTAACAGACCTGTAAACACTCCTAAATCTGGTGACTAGTTGAATTCTCCTAATTCTGGCTACAAACCAGATATATTCCTCAATCTGGATTAATTATAATTATATATCCAAATCTGGCAGGCGATCCATATGTTACTGAATCTGGCAGCCTATCATACATAGCCAACTAAACATTCCATAATTTCATGGCCAGTGATACATTCTAACTTTGGCGACCGGTTATACATTCTAAAATGTGGCGTCCCTTTATATATGTTTGAATCTGGCTGTCAATCTATTCCTCATTCTAGCCTATAATGCACTGCATAACCTGCCCGCTGATTAAACATTCTTCAGTTTGGTGGCTTTTTAAGTTTATTGGTTATAGTTGTCTAAATCTCGCGGTCGATCATTCATTTCTAAATTTAGCGAACGTTTATTGATTCCCAAATCTGACGCAATCAAGTATACATTCCTCAATTTGGCGACCAATTTTAGATGTCAAAATCTGGCGATCGATTCTACATCCTTCCGATCATAATTCCTCAATCTGACCGCTGATTATACATTTCCTAATTCGCCGGTCGATTATAAATTTTAAAGGTTGGTGGGTGAGTATAGTTGGTCTATATATTGCGGTCGATTCATACTTTCTTTAATTTGGAGGCCGATCATACATTCCTTGATTTTTCCACTGAGTATGCATTCTTTAGTTTGGCGACCAGTTATAGATGTTAAAATCTGGCGGTCGATCCTACATCCTTAATCTAGTGGCCGATCATACATTCCTTAATCCGCTTATTATACATTTATTTCCCAATTCGACCTTTAAAAGTTTGGTGACTGAGTATAATAGTGATCTATATCTTGCGGTCAATTCATACTTTTCTTAATCTGGAGGCCGATCATACATTCCTTGATTTTTCCGCCGAGTATAATACATTCCTCAGTTTGGCTACAAGTTGTAGAAAATTTGGCGGTCAATCCTATATCCTTAATCTGGTATCCGCTGATTATACATTCCTCAATTTGGTTGCCGAATATTATAAATTTCCAAGTTTGATGGCCTATTATTGTAGTAGAATAAGGCTCAATTTATGCACCATTGTCGTAATCATAGTCCTAATCACTTAATCATAAAATTAAATTAAAACTGTACATTTCAGTAGGAGCATTTACGCAATTTTGGTCTCGATCATAATCATAAGAACTGAAATGTACAGTTGAGTTTGATTTTATGATTAAGACAGTGACTATAATAATGATGCATAAATTGGCCCTAAATCTTATGGTCGTTCATACATTTATAAATTTGGCGGTGTGTCATGTATTTCTCAATCTGACAGACAAGTATGCATTCCTCAATTTGGCGACTAAAATCTGGCCTTCGATCAAACATTCTTCAATATGACAGCCGTTTATCAATCCCTCAACATGATGCCGATTGTATAAATTCCTCAATTTGGCGGTCGTTCTTGAATCTGGATGTCATTTATAAATTTATGCAAAAAATGGAATGAATAATGGGAAAAAAACGAGAGTTGAATTTTAGAATTGCGTTGTTGTACAACAACCCTGAAAACTATTAATAGATATCGTCAATATAGTCCAGATATATTCCAGAGATACTTCCTTTGAGATTAAAAATCGTTTATTTTCAGGATCTAGGTACTCCTAGCGAAAAAATCTGGCCAGGCTTCAACCAGCTTCCTGCTGTAAAGAAAATGAAATTCCACGATTACCCCGTTTCGAACTTGCGCGGCAAATTCAACACTCTTAGCGAAGTCGGCTTGGGCCTGTTGATAAAGTTCCTGACTTTCGATCCGGCTCAGAGGGCCACGGCCGAAGAAGCCATGAAACACGTCTACTTCAACGAGCCGCCAATGCCCATAGACCCCGCCATGTTCCCCACTTGGCCGGCCAAGAGCGAGCTGGGTCAAAAGAGGGCGCTAGCGGCGAGTCCTAAGCCGCCCTCTGGCGGCGGAGAATACAAGAAGCTGGTATGTAATTTATGCATCAGTTTGGATAAGATTGTTCCATATTGAACATTTTATCATTTGGAATATACTTTTTGATTTTCTTATTTTTGCTTGTTTTGCAAAACTTGAATGAACTGAAATTTGTTTTTTTTTCAGGGCAGAGACATGGATGAAGACGGATATGGATTCAGGATTGGAATGGGCGTTGATAACAGAAGAGGAGGTCCAGGGTTCAGTTTAAAATTCTAGAATGTAATTATTGTATAATATTAAGTATAAATGTAAATAAATTTAAATCTGTAAGAAAAACCTTTTATTAGCCACCAGTTCTTTTGATATCATATACTTGTAGAAAATGGCAATCCACACACAGCTTGTGAAGACACATGATCCTAAATTTCTAACCACTAATAAAGACGCTCATAGAGCCAGAGAGAAAAGGAGGTTGTGTTTATATAATGAATTCCTTGTGAGAACTGATATGAACAAAAAATGTATTTTTATTTATAGGTAGTTCCATGCTGTTATCACATGACCATGGCACTATACAGTTTTGTTCCCCTAAAGAATTTTCTGTATCAGCTTTTGATGTTGCGGAAAGAGCCTTATTATTATCATTTTATTATTTGGAGGATGCGCATAACCACAATACCTATTATTATCATCTGAAGCTGTCGTTTAGGGATGGCTACTTGATCTTGGAACTGATACTTTGGAACAGGTATTGCAGTTCGGAATTCGGATCTGTGGAACTGACGCAAGTACAAGTACGCATCCGGCCACCATCGACGATATCGTTATGGGTTAGGAATAGACCTCTTCTACACATCAGATTTTTGACGCTGGCGTCTTGTCTCAACCAATCAGATTGCTTCAAAATTTTCCAAGGTCACGCAGCTATTGGTCCAAATGTTACTTTTAGCGTCAAGCTGTTGACTATCTTTGTTTATGAATATGTTTCCATCTCTTTTTATAGATATATAAGTCATATAAATGAAACGAATAAAATAATATGTCATACAACCCAAACCCAATGAATTAGGAAGTGTTGTTTAACTATTCTTTGGTGTTTTTTCAAGAACTAACAATTAAATTAATTAAGAATGGAGAAAATTTATTCGACAGTTGACGTAAAACGGTCATATAGAAATGACAACAATTATTTCAAAAGAAGTTGAGGCTGAAAGCTGGTATGGAAGGCCACCTTTAGGTAGTGTTTATTTGTTTATGTGAAAATATGAAATTATCGTCATTTGTAGATTCGTTCAATTTTATCGTGTTTGACTTATTATTGTAATCCCCTTGAGTGGTTTTTCATACCCCTCAGTAAGTAAGGCCGATTCAGATACACGGGTGCCCACACTGCATTTTTGACCCTGCATGAGGAATGCATACCCATCAACGTTCACACTTGTGCCCATCGGCGTGCGTGAAAAACTCGGGGTGAGCACGCACGAAATTAGAACATGTCTTAAGCTGAGTTCGGCTTGCTCACTCTTTTGACTCTATTCACTCGGTAAGCACCATATGCCTTCGGGTATAATGAAAAGCGTCCAAGGAGTGCGAATTTCAGCGTTCGGGTTTTGTGACGGGAGTGGATAGAAGTGACTCCAAAAGTACCACCTTCACCTATGAGGGCACAAGCTAGAGCAGCTCTTTTTCTCTCTGGGTCTCTGGTTTTAACCTAAAAATGTTATGCAGTTCGAGCAAGGTCAAGTCGAAGCACCGATAAATCATTATTTGAAAATAGGTGATCAATTGTGTTAGTAGATATACACTTTGATATACAGGTTCTCTTTATTATCAAAAAAGTCTTTCCTGAACTTCGGACACAGAAAACCGCGGTGCTTCAAAATTTGCCACCTGTCTTTATCCACTCCACTCTCACTCCGCTCCAACTCCTTATAACCAATCCGAACTCACCTTTAGTTCACATAATGAAAGATTCAGTAAAATATACGACAGGATAATTTGAAAAACTTGAGTGTCGTTCCTCCAGTATTGAGAAAATTAATACAGAATCAGAGAAAATATTACCTTGTGGTAGAAACACAAGTGGAAGGCACGTATGTGAATGGTCTTGCAGTTTTCAGACACATGGGTGAAAAAAGTATATGCTTGTAAATTGCACATGCTTGATAAGCCCTGGGTGGGCACACGCATGTATCTGAATCGGCCTTTAGGGCGAGTTGTACAACTCAAGTTCAACAACGGTTCAAGTGAACCGAGTTCAGTTGGTCAGGAACTAGATTTTTCATTGGCTAATCCCTTAACAGAACTCGGTTAACTTGAACCGATGTTGAACTCGTCTTGTACAACTCGCCCTTAGGGTCACTGGACCCTAGCATCAGGCTGAAAGACTATTATTTTGGTCATTTGATGTACCTTCATTCTCATGGTACGGAATGTCACTAACAACGCTCTTAAATTTTAGATAACAAGAATGTTTCGGGTATTTTGTTGATGTGCCTTTGGCAACACTGAAAACAAGCATCAAAAACTGCGAAGAAGCGTCATTCAAGCTTTCCGCTAAGGACCGGTTTTATGAATTCAGTTCAAATTTAGACTTACCAATGATTAGAATGGGAACCCTAAAACATCATTTGATAAATGTCATCCACATTTTAAACCTCTAAATTAGCCCACCTAGAGTAGTTAACTGGAAACTATAAAATTGGACATAAAACTTTTTTTTTCACTAACGCAATAGTTTCTTGCGTTTGCATCGAGGTGTAGCACTTTCCTACGCCTGGCCTAGTGTAATTTACACTCGATTTTAGTATTTGTGTGTCGGTTGGATTGACACATTCCTTTTTCCGTTTGCACTGAATCACACTTGAATCAAAATGTGGTGTAAATTAGACTACACCATACTACATTTCGTTTGGTTTGTTTGATGTCATTTCTGCGGGGTACATTCGATTTGGGACGCTGTAATTTTCATTTATTGAATTCGTCTTCATAGGGGTCCCAATTCGTAAGTGACGTAATTCTATCAAACAAAAACTATAAAATTGCGCAAATTCGCCTACCAGATTTTTCCAAAAGATGACCATCTGCAATTTTCTTCAAATGACAGTTTGAATTCACCTCCCAGAAATTACATTTAATCCAAATATTTCAATTATAGTCGAATTAATTTGACCTCACAACATCAAAGAGCCTCCTTTAAATGACGCTTCTGTGTAGGTAAGGTGTTGTGTGGTAGTATATTAATGACGTCATGTTCTTTGTATTGATCGTTTTCATGTGATTGCACTAAGATTGCACCATTGTGCGCAAACGTTCACTGATTTAGTTCCTATTTAAAGTTCACTTTTTGGCAGCTGAACGCAAGTTGATCAACGCCTGTTCAACTGAAAACATGTTATTGAGTTCTTTAAAAGTTTTTAATAAAATCGAATGTCAAGTGCGGAGTATAAGTGTAGAAAATACTTTAAGAAACAGTTTACCGTCTTGATCAAGTGCTAAATTAGTTGTTTCATTTAGTAAATTTAAGAAAAAGTTTATTTCGTTCTTGTGACCATGCCTAAAGGAAATCGAAAGGAAAAATCTGGTGAGTCTGCAAATTCCTCTAAGCGATATCGGACTTTATGTACATTGTGCATAAGGTTGAGGACGTAATGTAGCGCCCAATTCTTACGTCAAATTTCCAAGGATTTTTGTTTATCTATTATGGCATATGGAATGGCCATAATTAACTGAAAATTATGCTCATTGTTGGGAAATTATAATGGGAACCTTTTCCTTGCTGTTCTACTAAAAGCGCGACGCCATCATTCAATTTACAAAATATTGTGCAAAATATTTCAGGAATTTTTCATACTCCTGGTAAAACTTATAAGATCGTTCTTGGATGATCCAGATATAAAACTGCAGCATTACAGGAATCTTGCTTTTTCACAATTATTTCTTGATATCTAGTTGACAGTTAAAAATAAATTGATTGCTCATTTGCAGTTTGGCCAGATGTTTTTCCAAAAATGGAGAAATAAATCAATTTTATCTGATTGGGTAGTCAAGGAAATATATTATTTTGATATTTATTGAAGCCATACACTTGCATAATTTTCTGGAATGCAATACATCAATGAAATATTTATGCATTGGGCAATATGTCACAAAAGAGGACATTTAAAGAAAATACTTTGGGAAAACCCACAGGGAAAACCTCACTTTTCTTATATAATACAATATACTGCATGTTTATGATTATAAATAAGTATTTTGAAAAATTATGAACAAAAATTCATTTTTTTTAACAGATATAATTCATATCAATTCAGTGCTTCTTATCTTCAAAAGAAATACATTGTCTGTGTGCATTTAAAATTGTTGCCCTAGTTTTTACACATTCAAATAAAAAATAAAAAACAAAAAACATTAATTCTATCATGGATTACAATTTGCTCACTGTGAGTTGGAGATCAAAATCAGCTAGGTTGCAAGAAACTGCTTGACTGCCTTGAAAATATTAAATGTCTTCAACATTCCTCTGTAAAAGTTAGGTTAGGTTAAGTTATTTTTGAGGTTATAAAATACATGCAGGATTTTTGCTTGATTGACCTTTTTTAATATTTAGCACGTCGTCGAAAGATTCCTGACAACCAGTCTGATGACGAGTCTATCAATGATAATGCCAGCGTTATTAGCAATGTCTCGGAAAACAAGAGCACCGAGGAGGGTGAAGATGCCTATGATCTAGCTCAGGAACAGTTCGAAGAGAAAATATGCGATTCAATTGATGGACTCACACAAAAATCATCACAGGGCAGAACAAATTGTTTCCAATCCCTCACTAATGCTTTCATCAACAAAAGTATACCCGAATTCATCAAGGAAAGGTGAGTAACAATTTTGGCTTGATTAGATTGTCAATAATATAGTCATTTCTTTAACTCTTCTAATGGACTTCAGAGGCAATAGAACTTCTTGATTATTATTATAATAAGGAAGTTCATAAATTGTTTTTATATTGAAATTGAGATAAGACATTTGTTTATAAAACAATGAATATTGTATGTAAACATTCAAAGTTAGTATTCTTAAAAGTTTCCTTATCTTTGTGTATTCAAGAAATATTTCAATGATAAAAATCAATTTTGATATAAAAATGTATATTGTCTTTGTCTATTAAAAACATCTCCTTGATTATAATTATCATTGATCCAATTCTATTTTTTAATTCATTGAGATTGGTTGGTTAGTATTCATAAACTTTGTTCTTCAAATTATCCCATAGATAGGCATTATAGGGGTGTTAAACCTGGACTACTAGGTGACAAATGAATTTTATTTTTGTTTCAAATGAGCCCGTAGATAAAAATGTCGAGGTGTCAGATCGGGACTAGTAGGTGGCCATTGTTCCATTCTCACCAATTCATGTGTTATTATAATTCCAATTAAAAAAATAGTTGCCACACCAAATTGTTCCAATCATCTAAATGTAAAACGTTCTGAAAAGCTTCGATTTCATTCTACAAAAAGTCTAAATATTTTGTACAGTCAATGCAAAAATATGAAGAATATTCCAAAAAATATTTGAATCTGACCTCTTTTAGATATTTCACCATTTGCGACAGCATCGAACGAAGTCTGAAGAGGGGAGGCGGCCCTGAAAAAACTGCGGCTGCTGAATTAGCCACTGTAGTGTCAGTACAGTTGGGTGGTGATGATGCCAGCGAAGAAATCTTCCAGTTACTTAAGCCTGTGCTACTTACCATTATTTGCGATAAGGCGGCTGAAGCACCTGTAAGAGCAATGGTAAGGAATGGGTCACAATTTAATAAACTTATATCACAGTGACTACAATTAGAGCCAATGGTTCCACAATACAATTTGTACATATTAAAATTTAAATGAGCATTCAAGTATTAAAATTTTTAAAATGCTGTTTTATTCTTACGTATTTTTTCTTTCTGCTTTTCTTTCTTCTTTTCTCTCTTTTGTACCTTTTCTACCCTTTTTTACCTTTTCATCCCTTTTTTACCTTTCCATTCCAATTTTATCTTTTCCTCCCTTTTTTACCTTTTCCTTCCTTTTTACATTTCCCTCCCTTTTTTACATCCCCCCCCCCTATTTCTACGTTTCCCTCCCTTTTTTCCTCATCTCTTTTTCTCGTTTGTCCTATTTTTTTATTCCCCTCTTTTTTTTCCCTTTTTTATCTATTTTTCCCCTTTTTTTCTTTTTCAATTTTTACAAAAATAGAGAAACTAACCAAAATGAATAACTTTACTTTAAAAGAATTATTTTGTAGTGCTGCAGAGCCTTGGGCCAAATCACTTTCTTGTCTGGAGTCGACGTATATGACTCCCTCCTCGTCATGCAGCAGTTCGAATCAATCTTCTCTGGTAGTTACTTGAAAGGTGACAGAAGCAAACCAATTATCACTGCTGAAACAGCCACTCTCCACGCAGCAGCTCTCAGTGCTTGGAGCTTGCTCTTCACCCTGCTAGCTCCTGGTGGTATTGGGAATATGATCAGCAGCTCAAAAAGCCTCCCGTAAGTACAGATATGATCCTTTTTTTTTTGTCGTGAATTATTGATGAAGTATTTATTTATCATTTTATTTATTAACTGGCAATCGTCAATTTAAATACAATCACTTTGTCAACCCTACTTTGTTGTTCCTTTAAAAAATAACTTATATTCCTTATTATAGAAAAGTAACTTACTCTACCTACGTTCATTTATTTATTGATTTATTTATATATTTACTTACAGTACAATTCAAATTTATTATTCTTCACTTAAAATTCTTAATAGAACTCAGATTTGCATTTATTGAACTCACAATAAAATCCAGATATTTCTCGTTTCTTTCTGAATTTTATATTATATTGAACAATTAAAAATCATTTCATGTATACCGCAGAGAGTTTAAGGTTAAGTCGAAAAACAATTAATAGCGACTGGCCTCAAATAATAAAGACGGTTATTATTATTATTATTATTATAATATAAAAGCTTTGGACTACTCAAAATCAAAACTATATACACGGGATAAATCCCATTTCTGTGTACAAATTAAATTATAAAATTATATAAACAAAAATTATTTTATTTTTATCATTTATATATACACTGGTAACTTATTATTTTAAATTCTTAATTATAAACTAGCTTTTTATCGAACAATATGTTAACAATAAAAACATTTATTTACATTATTGAGTCTGATTTTTTTCGACCCATCAATGTAATTGATTATTTACAATGTAGAGTTAATATATTGTGAATAATGAAAAAAAAAAATTCCTGTGTAAAAACATATTAATTTTTATTTTTCATTATTCATGATGATCTCTTCCACATAGTAACGGCTACATCTATCAATTTAGTAATATATAGTGATTTAAATCATTAATAGATATATTGATTGATTGGATTGATTTTGTTTTTATCTATTTTATTCACAATGAGAGAAAATGTGCTTCAATTGATAGCCTATGTAAACGTATGTTCAGATCTTTGGAAAAGTTGTCCGAACTACTGGAATCTCTTCACTTGGATGTTAGAATGGCAGCTGGAGAAGCTCTTGCTCTCATTTTCGAGCTGGGCAGAGAAGAAAGCCGCGATTTCGAGGAAACCTTTGCCGAAGAAATCATAGAAACTCTCAAAGAGCTGGCAACAGACTCGCACAAGTACAGGTCTAAGAAAGATAGGAAACAGCAAAGGGCTTCTTTTAGAGATATCCTACAGTTCATAGAGGTAGGTTTTACGATAATTCTTGTTGATTTGACTCTAAGTTCAAAAATCTCTCTTATTTCAGGATGACTTGATATCAGATCTACAAGTGAGGTTTGGAAGGGAAGAAATTGTTATAAACACCTGGGCAAAAAGGAAACAATACGAGTCACTGTGCAATATTTTAGGTCCCAGTATCAATGTGCACCTTGCTGAAAATGAGCTGCTACGAGACATTTTCCAAATGGTCAGTCCACCTGTTCAGTTACTACTGCCTCATGTTCAAAATCAATCGGATAGATACAGAAGGGTGAGTGCAGATGAACAATGGATATAATAATATATTGAGAATTATTATTATCAATGGATAATAACAATATGATATACAATAGTGGTTTACTGATTCAGAATATTTATTTTATTTTTTTCATTTATATATTTATTTATTATACGGGAAGAAAATATAAAACAGAAAAAAATAAGTAGGTATATATAGCTACCTAAATCTAAAGACATTTTTTATACAATAAACTGACAAACAAAAAATAAAATAAAAATAAAATGAGGTAATGAAGGTCAACGTTTAAAATCAGCTCGAGGTAAAAAAAATACTAATCTCATTATCTAATGTATTGATTTATTTCTTTCGATTGAAAAATATTTCTTATGCTCATGCTTACTATCGATCAGATACCCAAGATACCTCAGCTTATTTTTAACAAGATCACACTTGTCATTTTTTCTGTCTCCAGCCTCCAAAAGCCGGTCAATTCAACACTATTTAAAGAGTCTTTTGAATTCACATCATTAAATTTTTCAAAAGTTTTCTACCTAAGCTGTGGAATATTTCTGTGCCCATCTATTTTGTCAAAATATTACTGGTCTTTGCACAACTTCATTAATCTGTTTTTGGAAAGTTTTCCACTTTTTCGATTCAGCAGGTCCTGAACTATGTTTGAAGCACTTATAGCTCTTGTCTCATTTTATGTTGCATTATACAGGGTGTAACCACCAACAGTTGATAGTCTGTTAAAAAGTTGAAATATATCATCTACAATAACTTGAAGGTTTGGTTACCACAGGATTGCTCATTGCTCAACCACCTGACCCTCATAGGCCAAACAATAGAGGAGTTTTTCGTAACAAAAATACGATTAGAAAACCGACCGCCATCACATATTTTGTTAGGTTTTGGACTCGCAAATGTCATTTATTAATTTGTTACAAACATTTAAATACAAAAAAACTTTTATTTGCTTATAAAACGAAAACTAATACAGCAATCTGGTTGCTTCTATGTGAAGAATTATAGAAAAAATTCATAACTCTGCTATTTTTCAATTTATAGGTCCTTTTCACGAAAGTAGTGAATCGTGTGTGCAAAACAGGCGCTGTCAGACTATTAGTTTTGGCACAATTGCAATTTGAATATTTTTGCCAATATTTTGCAGCGTGTCTGATTGAGGAAGGAGAAGGTGAGGTGTGGGGAAGTGTAACATCCCTCACCTCACGGTTTCTCTTTATACGCGACCGCTTAGGTGAGCTCGGCCGTTTTCAGTCATGTTTGCAAGCTTTTTCTTCTCATTTCGCAGCATTGTAGTGAGAAATGAGAATATACGTTTTGTAATACTATATTTTTACTTTCAAAATCTGCTTGAGAAATTTAAATCAGACTATCACTAAAGCATCCAGGCATGCTGAAAAATAGTGCAAAAAAAATTCAAATTGCAATTGTGCCAAAACTAATAGCCCGACAGCGCACAAATGAAGTACACATGATTCACTACTTTCGTGAAAAGGACCATCCATATAAATTGATAAATGGCGGAGTTGTGAATTTTTTCATAAAATCGCAAAATTTTACGGGTTTTCCAGTTTTTCCCCGTTACTAATGATCATATCAGGTTGTACAAACTCTCATTTTGTTCGTAATTCAATTCTCTACAATTCTCCATTCCCATTGAAGCAACCAGATTGCTGTATTAGTTTTCATTTTATAAGCAAAACACTAAAAAATACTTTCTTTTTATTTAAATGTTTATAAGAAATTGATGCATGACAGTTGCAAGTCCAAAACATAGCAAAATATAACTACGGACTGTCTTCCATGTGATGGCACAGTCAGTTTCCTAATCGTATTTTTGTTAAAAAAATCGCTCATTTTATGCTCTATTGATTGGTGTATGATGCTCATAGTGTGAATCTTAGGCCATTGGGGTCTGACCTGTCATGAAAATTAAACATTGGGATGAGGAATTCATAGAAGTTGGGTTAGAGTTTATTTGAATAAAACCAGCTGATATTGTCTTGTTTATATTTCTAGTAGTGGTAATAAGTCAAGATGGCATTGAATACATGATAATTCATTACATTTTTAAGTACAATTGATATTATTTTGAGAAATGAAAAATTAATTTGGTACGTTTATCTTTCTTTCAGCGTATTATGAATACGGCCAACTCCAAAGCGAGGACAATGTCCAGAGGCAAGAACCGGGATAAACGCTCAGACTACTGAAGTGCACTTTTATTCGGTTATTTATTTAGCACAATTTTAATTAATGTAGAGAATATACCTAGATAAATGTGCTGTTGATTAAAAAATTTCGGTCTGTCGAATTTTCTTTAAATTATATTTTTGCCAATTGATTTTTTCAGTTGGAACATAATTTTATTAGTAGTTAGTGTATGTTTTGAAAATATGAGTTTTTAATGAGGGATTATTGTTTTTTCTTTTTAACCCCTACAACTCCAAGATGAGGCAGTGACTAAACTTGTAACAATGTAAATAAATGCAATCAAGGAATGTTGGGAGATCTATATATATATAAATAAATGGCCAGAACAGGTAGCAAATGTCCTTCCTATCAGCTTCTGAAGTCAACAAAATATTATTTTTGGACTGTCATGTTTGAAAGGGTTTTTTCAAAACGTTATTCTTTTATAAACAGTGTTTCAGTGTAAAATGAACATTATTTAACTAAACAAGGACATTATTGATGATCCCAGTTCATTCGAATTGATAATAATCAAAATGAACTGAACAAAAATTTCATGTTCGACCAATAGTAAAGATAGCACACTCTTAAGGTGAATTCCCAATGCAGTTTTTTTGACCTCACACGTCACGCAAAAAAGCTGTATCTTTGGCGAACGATTTTTTAAATAAAAAAAAGAATTAAAAAAAAAAACTAGAAAAACAAGTTTTTATTTGTAAACTGGTGAGCACAAAGAAATTTAAAAAGAGAAACGTCAAAAATCTATAAAAAAAACTTTATTTATAAATTAGTAAACTAAAAAACAATAGGTATTGTTTGAACTACAATGACTTTAAAAAAGTATTTTCCTAAAAGCTTGAGGCTTTACTCAAGTGCCATGATGGTTTACCCCTCGATCTTCTGAGTCAATATTAAATTTTTTAAAAGTTCTTTGTGTTACATACACTAAATATTATTGTTTTATTTTCAGTTCAATATTTCATAAATATAAGCTTGTATTCAAAATGTTTTTTCATTTTATTTTGTACTTTTCAGAATTAAAATTTGTTCATGTGACATAAGCTCTGCCAGGTGCCCATACATGCATTTATTTGGTCAAAGTACGAAAATTGTTCGACTGTCCGATGAGATTCACAATTTTTTTCGGATTTTTCCAATTTTTTTCGAGAACTAGAATAGTCCGAACCTCCCGACCGACGTTTTTTTTGTAAATAATTTTTGTTTTTCACTATTTTAACGGGATTATCCGATTTAATTTTCGCGAGTTATTTCCACGTCTCACATTTCATTATATTTGAGAAAAAGACTAAATATAAAAATATTGGTCTTTCATAATTTTTTATATTCAATATTTCTCAACCTTTTTTACGTCACTGGCCTTGATTTTAACATACTTTTGTAGAAGATTTTCCTGATATAACACCAGATTTATGTTGGTATACATAATTCTATATATTCCAAAATTCTGGAACTTTGTCAATATGAAATCGAGACGGCCTTTACATAATATGTATTGCAATCCAATGGCCGTTGGGCATTAGCTAGGAAAGTACTTTTATTGTAGTAGGATAGTTTAAGACCCAACAATGATACATTTTCAGGCTATTTAAATTTTTTCCAATATTCAGTTTATGTACGCCATATTTATGCCCCTTCTACCCTGAAACACTCTATAACTATTCAGTTCGAAAAGTAGCTGTGTGGGAAAGATATTTCATACCAGCCCTTGTATAAGTAATAAAATAATATGTACAGAGTGATGCTCTATCTGGTAATAAAACAAGGTTAATTGAGCAATAACACAAAAACTTAGCTGTGGAAAATAGACAAAAACACCCTTTCTGTTGCCGAGTACCATCTTGTACATAAAAAAATCATCAGGTAATACATTTTTTGAATATCAAGTGGATAATAATATAATAATGACAAATTTTAAAACATATTCACTTGGAATTGCTTCTTGCTGCTGCGTTCTGTTGGTTCAACTCGTTCGTGACATACTCCCAAGCATTGACAGTCGCCTGGTAGTAGTTTATTTGTTTATTAACGAAATCCAGCAATATCTTCTTCAAACATTGCTGTTTTTCCAGTTGCCAACGTTGCAAATCGCTTCGTAATGATTCATTGGCGCATTCAAGGCTGTCTTGATTGGATTCCACCTTCTTTATCAACTGAGGAATGCAGGTACCTAGCTTTTCCAATCTGTCGTCGCAACTCGATTGTTTCCACAGAGAAAAGCCAGCTGCAGATTGGGACGGATTTTGAGAAGTGGCGACAAGCTGAAAAAATTTTGAACTATGCATTGCATCAAGAATCGTGTTGGGGATTTCAGTAAATATTTGATGTTTTGCATGTCCAAAAAACCTTTTTTGCAATAAAACATGGAGTTTCTTACCTCTTTGCAGATTGATGTAAAATTTCAAGTTAAAGTAAAGGTTAAAAAAAAGGAGAGTATGAACTGTTTCTATGGAGAACTGTACAATGAAGTTTATGGCTTACGACATATCCGCAAAATTTAAGTACGATGTTGCCAAACTTCCATATATATCCTAACCACGCTTTTCACTGAATTTTTGCATATATCTTCGTTTCTACAAGCTTTTATTTAAATTGCTTGGTTAGTTAGTATGTATGTATGCAACAAATCTTGCAACTTTATTTAGAACCAATTCTAGTAGTCTGATCTACTTGAAATTTGGCAGGTACTCATGATACCGCAGACAATACATTAAGGAAAAAATGTTATGGAATATGCATCACCGTAGGAGAAACTTGAGAAATTAAATTGCATGTATTGGGAACTCTCTATGACAAAACAATAAAAACGAAAATACATGTGAAAATGTGTTAAAAGCGTAGCTAGAAAATATATGGAAGTTTGGCAACATCGCACGTACATTTTGCGTGTCACAAACCGTGCCTGAAAATTCGAAAATTCATGGGTAACTTCAAACTGGTTGGTTTTTCAATGTCCTGTTAGCGTAGTTTGATTGACCGCTAAATTTGACTGGTGGAATATGAGTATAGTATAGTATAGTAGAATATGAGTTTAATCCTTCATCTGAGCGTCATCTGAATGTCATATTCATCCTAACCACCAGTCAAATTTTAAGGTCAATCAAACTACGCTAACAGGACACTGAAAAACCTATAACAGTAAAGCTGTAATCACGTAATTGTAATAAAATTCACAAAATTTCCATTTAAAAAAATTAGTAATAGAAATTCTAAAATTGAATTGTATGTACAGTTGTGTGCATAAAAAAGTCGTACAAGGCATTGCCCTAATTGCATTGTATTGCACTAACTAATTGAGTTAAAAAAAATTTCAAAGTGCTTTACTGACAAACTAAGTTTGAATTTTGACTACTTGTCAAAGTCGATAATTTAATTAAGATTGACAAGTCCGGCTCGCAATAGCCTTTAACTGCTGCACGACTTTTTTATGCACACAACTGTACATAGCTGAAATATTTCGACTGAAAACAATATTCCACAATAATGTTAGAACTTGCTGAAGCTGAGTTACTTGTCAAAAAATGCAGTTTTAAGTCGTATATCAATCCTCCAATTTTTTTTTTCTGACCCGACCAGCCACTATATTGTCATTTGAAAATAAAATAGTTGAAATAAATTAAAAATTAAATTTTAAACAGCAGATGCATTTTAACTGAAAACCGTAAAGTTGTATTTTTCTCAATACCTACTTTAGGACTAAAATTAATAATTTGAACATATCCATAGCCCTCTAGATTAAAAATTAAATATCGAAATAAAAACAAAATATGGTCACAAAAAGTAACAAGTGATACATGGTTTTATTCAGAATGTCATATTAAGACAAAAAATGTTAAAAATATATAGGGTGTCTCATTTAAAAATCAAAAGTTTTTATCACTTCTGGTGAGACCAAAAGTTGCAGGAATAGGAATCTGAGTCATTTGTCAAAAAATGCAGTTTTATGTCTCATAGAGATCCTCCAAATTGCATTTCAATAGACCCGGTATATTGATTACCCTTTGACTTTGAGAAGACAATATTTACCTTATCTTTCTCCGAATGTCGTTTATTCAGCTCATCTATTGAAATTTCATAGGCATACTGATATGACTCCCTCTTCCTTATGGTCTCTTGCACCACATCAATATAAGCTAAAAAATCTTTGATTGGATTACCTACTGTATTATTATAGCTTTGTACTAGAGCATTTTGGGCAGCAGAACTTCTTTCCATGGCGCTGCCAATGTTTCGCAGAGTTTCTGAGAGCTCTGTCTCTGCCATAGCCCACGTTGTGAAGATAGGGTGGTAACTGTTCAGTTCTGTGATGTATTCAGAACGTTCTTTGTTTATTCGACTAGATATTTTCTCGATAGATGATAGTTTTTCAGAAAGTGTCATTAAATATACTTTGGTTTTATCGAATTCGATATGGCGGTTTTTCAAAGCAGTGTGAGATGAATTAGAGTGACTTAAAGTTCTCACTTTTTGTTCCACAGGGTGCCTTTGTCTTCTGTGTAGGGTGAAATCCTGCAATAAATACTATTGGTGATGGTGTATGTACTAGCAGTTCAACTTACGGCCTGCTTCAGTGTCAAAAATAGCTTGAAATGTTCATTGCAGCTCAATATAGGGTGTGAAGTTATTCTTGAGATGAAAACGTTCAATGCCTTCATTCTTAGTAATATAAAATCTTTGGAGTATCTATCTAGCTGCCCCATCAAAGAGTGCTTTCCGGGCAGGGGCTAAATATAATGAACAATATTGATATATTCTGTAATACTTGGAAACTATGAGGTTACTTACAGGCACAATGCAAAAAGGGTGGCACTCTACTAACTTTTGTCTAAGCCAAAGAAAATCATTATATCGCCTACGAACAACATATTCGTTGTCTGTAAATTCTATTCTTGCTACTTTCGTTGTGATTCTAAATGTGATATAAGTTTCTAACGTTTCTAAACATTTTTCAGGATTATCAATTTTCACACACAGATCAGAATTTTCATCCATATTCAACTCCGAAAGGTTTTCTATATCATATATAGTGGAAAAACTTTCTATGCTGGGAGACTGCACCTTGAATCATAACAAATATTTGAATATTACTGATAGAGAGGATTAGCAATATACTCACTAAAGAATTATCATAAGTTGTATCGCTTAAAATACTTGGGGGATCCAAATCCTTATCCTTTAAAAATGAAGATATTTCCTTACTTTCAACGACTACATCTAGAACAGCAGAGGTACTGCTAGCCATTTCATTAACTAATTTATAAATAAAGAGGTTAGTGTAAATAAATAGGACAAAGTGTCTCGATTGCCGGTGACACAGAGCACCTATAAAGTTAAAAGTTATGGCTGTCTTGTTCTGTGTCAAATATCAGTGCAGCCAACACCAAAGTCAGTTTTCAACACAGACCGACGGACCTTTAGCGATATTTTGGCGACGAACTACTTCCGAAGGATGATGGAAGTAAAATTGTTACGAAATAACGAATATTCATCCAAAATTCAGAAAGAACATGCGTGGAGCAGCCATTTTGACGGTTTACCCTGCTTCTACGCCTAGCGTAAACAAGTTCGTATGCGAACCTGCGGGATCAAAAGTAGAATTGGTACGGCTAGTAGTTTTTCAGTTTCGCGTATTCCAATGCGCCTGAGAAGGAAGCAAGGACCAAAAAACCACAGAGAGAGAAAGAAGTGACCAAACCAGAATTTTTGTACATCTTATCTTAATCAAGATCTTAATTATACCAAATGTTCCAAATAGTCTAGTGCAAGAACGAAATGGTTTACACAAAAAATCAATGTTTTAAAATATTTGAAATCGGCAATAACTGCGATAGAGGATTTCGATGGTTAAAATGCAATCTCGAGTCAGTTTTGTACAGTTTTCGTTTCTGAAAGCAAAAACTTGGAAATAGCGTATTTCTTCAACTACAGTATCGTTTTTTAATTAAAGACTGGAAATTAATCTACGTACGAGACTTAGCAGTTCAGGGAATCCGCTATTTGAAAAATTTTCGCTTCCAGTAACCCAAACAATACAAAACTGACTTATGTGCGAGGTATTGCAGTTTAACCATCAATTTATCTCTTCTTTCAGCAGCGATAATAATAATATTTATTTTCCTAAGAAACTTACAAACAAGAAGGCTATTTTTAAAAAGAAAAAACAACAGCAGACATAAATAAGTTTTTATTTTGAACATTGCAATATCCTCAAGTTCCAATTTTCTAGAGAACACTTCAACTCAAAATAACACAATTTCAAATGATCTAAAACATGAACACAGTCACAATATAAAAATAGAATATATTGTAAACATAAAGTATCTACATAACAAATGATATGAAAACTTTTCTATCCTCAACAATTTCAATATCGACGATATTGACGATAGTACCTACCTTGTCTGAATCTAAATTGCTTCTCAAAAATTAACTCGTAGCTTAAAACAATAAACGAAAGTATACTTCGGAATCAAAATCATAGGTTTATGAAAATTATCTAAGCCTAGAATAAATAAAAGATTAATGAGTAAATTATAGAATAACGGAATGATCACAAACTGCCGAAAGATTGATTAGGAAGTTAACTAGAAAACACGTTTTGCTGGGCCGAATCATTTTCAAACTCGCTCCAGGCGTTGTTCAATTCCATGAATATCAGTTTTGCTAAACTCTCATTGTCCGTGCCAGCTTGCTGGAACAACAGTTGAATATAGATGAAAGAAATTATGATTATTTCAAGTGAAGATTATAAAGTAAAGGGTTATTATGAAGTATAATTTTTTTATAATCAAAAATACCAATAGTGTATACCATAAAAAATCTAATGTTCACCTTATCAGGGTGCACAGCCAAACAAGCCCTTCTATAAGCTTTTTTAACATCAGTCGCAGAAACAAGTTGATGCATCTCACATTTGTTCCACTTGGCTCCGTCCCACAAAATTGTGTGCATAGAACACAGCAGGGCGCGGATATTGCTTTTCTTTCCTTCTACCTAAAAAACAAAACATCACTGTAGATATTCTTATAGAACACAGGGCTGGTTCGAAATTCCGAATTTTCTAACTGCGGGCAGATAAACCTGTTTCAGAGCCTCACCCTGTACATAAATGCCCTGCCAGTTCTGCAGTATGTTTGAAGTTGGTTTAAAATCGTTTCAAAATTTATATAGAACAAACGAACATCATATTATTAATATATTAGGTTAGGCTAATTCAGTTTCATGAGTTTCACAAATCGAGTGGATCTGTCGGAAACTCTCTCTAGTACGACGGCGTGCGTCATAGGGCCAATTTTATTTTAATGTTTCAGTTTATTTTTCTACATTTGTCACTTTCAAACTGAAAATTGTCACTTTACAAAAAAGTGACAATTGTCTCTTTACAACTGACAATTATAACTTTACAACTGACAATAATCACTCTACAACTGGCAATTGTCACTCTACAACTGGCAATTGTCACTTACAACTGACAATAATTGTCACTTTACAAGTAACAATCACTTTACACTTCACAAGTGACAATTATTGTCACTTTCGAACTATCAGTTTTTTGTAAAATACAAGCTCCTAAATGCCAAACTAAAATCCTTAAACTACGCATGCGCTCAGTTGTATTGAGGAGTGATTGGTCACGGTAATGGCGGGACGTTTAAATGAAATACAAAAAAAGGCAAACTGAATGGAAAATGCGTTTTTTTTTTGCTGGTAATTACCACACAAATCTAACCTGAGCAAGCTTACCAGTTACTACAGGGTTTGTGTGTTAATCGCGATCGAAAAACAAATTCACGCATTTCCAACACAGTTCGCCTTTCTTGTCTTGATACACATTCGAAAAAGTACCCTGTGGTGAACAGGAATGCTAGGTTAGTTAGGTTAATTTGTGTGTTAATCAGTTTACCTTTTTCTTGTCTTTCATTTAAACGACCCGCCACTACTACAGTGACAAATCACGCCTGAATACTACTAAGCGCATGCGCAGTTTAAGAATTTTAGTTTGGCATTCAGGCATCAGGCGCATGTTACTGGACTCGTGTTGTGATGGGTGGCTGCCAGAGACGGACTCACGTGCGGAGATTATAAATTTGGCTTTGTTGCAGACAATAAAAAATGTATTCACTTAGGTAGACAGTGACTGCCTGAAATCGTTTATTGTGAAAACTGTTGTTTTGGTATAACCAACAAACAATTAATTCACTCTGCACCGTCCTCTGTATACCACTCGGTCGCTTACCCATTCCAAAACTTTCAACTTCTCCGGGTCCATGTACGTAGCCATCTCGTCCTTCCTCATGGCGTTGATGGTCCTCGGCATGTTGTCCTTCTTGCCGGTGAAAGAGTACCCCTGCGACCCCAACAGATCGCCAAAAACATCGTCGGTTTTCGGGGCAGCTTTCGCGTCGTTCGGCTGATTCTGAGCAGGCTGCTGATTTTTGTTCATGGGATCGAAATGCGTTCGACTGTAGTCGGGATTGATGGGGGACTTCGCTTGGTGTTTCGGGGTGGTGGTGGAGGAGGGTCCCAGATGCTGTGGGGTCGTGGGCGGCACTCTGTTGGGCGTCTGCGCACCGCTGGTGGGCGTGGTGGAGGGAGGGATCGACGAAGGTTTCCCTCCGAAGTTGAGGCCTCCGCCGATACCGGCTTAATGGTAAAACAGTGACAATTAATCCGAAAATTTTTTGCTCAAGTGGAAATCCAATGAAATTAATCCTATGAGTTCATTCGATTGAATACAACCAGAACAATATTAAACTGAAAACAGATACCTTGGGATATTTTCACTCTCCTACGTTGCTATATAATTTATTACGATTTGGTTGTAATACTGACGAGAAGATTATTGAACTCATCTAATTAAATATATCACAAAATATTGTTTAAACATTTTTATGGAAAGCATTTCGTTTCTTTGGAATGTTAGAATGTAACAATCACCAAAAAGTTTCTATCCGAATAACAGTCGAACCTTGATAAATGTTCAATAATTCGATAATATTTCAGATGCTTATATAATGTTTCAAACCCTTCAACAATGTTCATCATGTTCCAATTACTTTGATGTTCCTGGCTCTCTGATAACGTTCTAAGCGGCTTAACAATAATTCAAGTACTCTGATGATGTCCCAAGCGTTTTGACAATGTCTCAATCGTTTTGACAATGATTCAAGCATTTTGAAAATATTTCTAGCGCTTTACATTGTTTAAATTGCTTTGTTATTTCAGAACATGGATAATTCCTCGAAAAAAATTTATAAGAGATTTCTAAAGCTTGTTGCTTATATTCTTTCTTAAGAAATGACTGATACCTCTTAAAAAAGTATGAAATATTTAGATTTATGTATGTAATTTTCTTATCATTCTTTTAAATGTTTCGCACCGTAAACTCTCAAATATATAATATATGTATATAATTACCTTGATAAGTAGGTATAACTTTAAAATTTACCAAAAATCTATTAAAAATAAAATCCTTGAATATCCACAAAAAATCTACTGAAAAAAAGTACCTGCCGAGAAAGCCAAAATCTACGGCACAAGAAGAAATCTACCAAAGATGGCAACGTTGTATACTTACTTGTTTAGTATTAGAAACAATAAAAATATTCACCTAATCCTGCGAACGGATCGTCTGGCTTCTTCTCTTCTTGAGCATTATTCTGGGGCGTCGCAGAATTGAAATTGCTCCACCCCCCTAATAAATTATTACTGTCCCCACCGCCCAACGAGCCGAACGGGTCGAACGAATCCTGGGGTTGCTGTCGACCGGGGGCGGAAGTGAAAGCGTTGAAATCGTCGCCGTTCGCTGTCCCTCCTCCTCCCAGTCCGCTGAGCAGGTCGAAGTTTGTGCTTGGGGATATTTTGGGAGCTTCATTATCCGCCGATGACATCGAGTTGAGATTCAGGAGATCGACGGCGTCTTCGAGGGGTTCGCTAGGCCCCTGAAGCTGCATAGTAATAATTATTCTCAAAAAAGTCATTTTGATTAGCGTAAATTATTCATGTAAACGTTTCAATCGTAAATCTGTAATGGCCTAGCGGTCTAAATGCTCGAGACAAAGTTATATGTAGATTTTTTACGAGTCAAGTGACCAAATTCAATAAAAGTAGTCATTCTAGCTGAAAATCCTAGACGAAAGAAGAAACGTAGTATGAAAGGAAATAATATCTCAAGATTGTAAAGTGTGCATTCATGTTTTTTTTTTATTCAAATGACTGCAGTTCATATGGAGGTAAGATTGAAATATATTCATATGTAATGGGTATGTGATTCAATAATCTCCCAAAAATAATATATAACAAAAAAAACCTGCAAAGCCAGGTACTTTAGTGAAAACGTCACGGCCGCCATTTTTTGGATGCAAACAAAACTTGACGCATAATGTGTAAGTACAGCACTTTAGAAAAATATTGTATATGTTTGAAAAAATTTGGAGATATTTAAGCACCTACGAGGTAAGTGAAATATAAACTTCTTTTGGACTTTCCACCGGGATCATTTTGTTGTAAAAGAAAACTTAGAATTTCATAAGATTATCTGGCATGCATTCCTTCTTAATATTGTTAAAAAGCATTAAGAATATCTTGTACCCAACTGATAAACTGATATCATAATTATTATTTTCGAATGTCCAAATACACTTGTCTCAAAAATGGCCGCTATGCTTTGTTTGCATCCACAACCTTG
Source organism: Chrysolina haemoptera (assembly GCA_958298965.1). NCBI lineage: Eukaryota > Metazoa > Arthropoda > Insecta > Coleoptera > Chrysomelidae > Chrysolina > Chrysolina haemoptera. Next base: position 5,765,267 of record OY282586.1, on the reverse strand, counting down.
TCGTCATATCCCAACGACATGAGGCGTACTGAATGAGCACATTCAACAGAAAAACTTTGTTGTTGTACAGTCATGCGGTTAAACTCATTCCATAGCAACTTTGACTATTTATCAGTTGTAGAATTTATCCTGGATACAATATTAATTGGTCTCCTACTATTACCGGGTTTGTGTATTTTTGGTATACCATATAGTTTTGGTGCTGATTCGAAATATTCAAACTGTATTTTAAGAAACTGCGAATAATTAATTGACAACGGCTATTGTCTGTTTCAAAATAATAAAATTCCTTACGATTTGTTCTGTGTCCGAACCGCTATCAGAACCTTTCGCTTCCGTGGCTAAATAAACAGGGGGGCTTGGTCTGCTTGGCCGTCTTGGTCTTTCTGGGGGCTTCTGCTGCTGACTATCAAGTCTTTTTGAAGGTCTGCTGACTAAGTATTTATAACAATAGGATTACATATTCGACTGAAGAAGATTAGAACTTTTAAATAATAATAAAAAACATTTAAGATATACACAAAAGATAAGTATCAACTTACCAAAGTTATCCACAGTTTCCTCTTTCTCAAGTTGAGAAGTGAACATCGTATCCACGACTCGTTTAGTTTGATCGGTTTGCCAAGGGGCTGGCTGCGAAGGTTTCCGTTCTACGTCCGTAACAAAAACGTTCACAGCCACTGTGAATTTCTCCTGGTAATGGTCATTACCCTCTGCCAGCTCGTCCAATTCAGACCTAAAGGGTGCGTTTCAGAAAAATAAATTAAGACAAATCTGTATCGATTGAAGTTTCATTAGAAATATCAGTAGAGTTGCTAGAAGAGTTCGGCATCAGCTCATAAGGAAATTAACAAGGGAAAAAGATAAGTTACATTTTTCTGATTTTTGTCCCACACCCTCCGCTCGGCATACCCGAAGCTTTCAAGCCCCAGCGACTCTCGGCTATTGTCGGTTATATACAGTTTTTGATCAACTGGTAGTTCATAAACTGTTCTATGACAAAAAAAATGCTATTTTTCAAAAAAAATGCTATTTTTCTAAATGGGTTAGACCTCTACTTTGAAAGATTTTTTTTAATGGCATCGGGGATCGAGTGATACCTAAACCGAAGTCTTTCGATTTTCTATAAAACAAAAAAAAAATTCAAAGAAAAATATCCATTCAAGAGAAAGTGGCGTTACATAATGTTAGAACTCTCCTATGAGGATCCTTCTGAATAAATTGCTATTAACGAGCTATAGTAACATCAAATATTTTTTGGTATCTACAAATAAAAATTCTGTCTACCTCCGGAATTGCAGATAGTGTGTGTTGAAAATGAATAGTTTTCATGTTATTTCTAGCCACCTGAATTATCCGAGAAATGCCACCTTGTAGCATTTTCAAATATTGAACTATATCACAGCCCAAACATTACCTGAGTGTGTGCTTGCCTTAACTCTTGAGGATTTTCAGTGCTCCAATGGCGTTTTTCAATGTTAATTTCAATAAGAGATGAGGCCGAAGTCTCCAAGCATACTCTACTAACATCTGAAGTATTTCTCACAGACATTCAGTTGTCTCTGATGGACTCTTTATCATCAAATAACTATGACGATACGCGTGTGTATTCATTCACACAAAGGTCAATATAAACAATGGTAGACAAAACTAAGAACTGGAAAATAGAAATATTAAACCCAATAAAAAACGAAAGAATCTTACTTTATGAACCTCAAACAAGTTTCCTCTTCCGGAATGTACCCCGTGTGAAACTGAATCTGGCAGACTTTGATGCCCGTGGCTTTACCCTGGCTCATGACCCCTCCGAGGACATTCCTTGCATGATACACGACGATACACACATCCCCACAAACCGTGGTGTTCATAGGAAGCAAACACTGAAAGAATAAGAAAAAATACAACTGCCGTTAAACTTTTCTTTTGCGACGGTACCTTTCCTTCAGCTATGTTATGCAGTCTCATGCGTTCGTAGTCTTGTAAAGTGGAAAGAATGCATCGATTCTCGATGAAAACTTCAATGTAAGGCCGACAACCATCACTGAAAGATAAACGACAAATTGTACAAATACATTTTCATATAGTACCTCGTACTCAGGTGCAAAAAAAAACATGTATGACTTTATGACTTCATAACTTTATTCATGAATGTTAGATTAGGCATTCCTACTCATTGTTATCTTACCGAATTTTGGTGAATAATGGCACAGGCTGCATATGCAAAGAAACCAGTGTAACCGGTTGGTAATGCGGATAAACCGGCGGGTTTCTAACTATGTCTGCTAAATAATAAAGATATCTAAGCTCTGAGGGCCTCATATTGGGAGGACAACGTTTTACAGCAAACATCTGAAGGGCATCTTCCGGAACTTCGAAAAGACCCGCATAGATCAGCAAACCGCACACCAGCGTAGCAGATGTTGCTTTACCGTCCTAAAACATTATAAAATATACGGGGTTATTTCGACTGTACTGTTGTTACTTACAGTACAATGGATCACCACTGCATTTCTGCTATCCCCAGCCAAGTTTTGATATATATCCTCACACAGCTGGTACAGCGAATTCAACAGTGGGGCCTTGAAGTGCTCGGGATACGCGAAAGCGCAATCTACGATCCTGGCTTGTCCGAATTTTGAATGGTATGGTTTATACGATAAATTATACACCGAATATTTGAAGTTCGGGTGTCTGGAATCCAAAAACAGTCTTACGTCCTCTATGTGGTTAGTTTTATAAGTCGATTCGAACCCTTCTGAGGGATACGGCATCACTATGATCCTAGAAGTGATGTAGTTTATGTCCAAGTCGGTTCTTGCCATACTCCTGAAACGCATTTAGGTTTACGGCTATCTGTATGGGTGATGGTGTGAAAAACTTACTGTTGCATCGTGGCCATCACTTTAGTGCTGGTATCTTTGAGGTTTTTCAGGAAGCTTCCAGCACCCCCTTTAATGGAGGAAAACAGCCCTGATTGTTTGTTATCCGGTGGCCTTTGCTGAGGAGGTACTGCTGGTCTTTGTGTGGGTGGAGCAGGTCTTTGAGGAACCTTATTCTAATAAAAATAATACGGTTGCGACAAACTATAATGACGCATTGGCGAACCAAATTTCCCATTACAAAGTTTATTATATAGCTAATGTTTACAATTACACACTACGATGGTTGAGATTGTAAACTCAAAATCATACTATGTTGTGAACAGATCTAGGACATCATGTATGCATTATTAACCGTTGTCATGACTTCAAAATATTATTTTGAGAATTTATATTCTTCGGAATCAAATACATCTGACAGATGGACCGTTTGGAGTGATTGACATACAGATGAAATATAAGTTTCAACACTTGCATGTGTACATAGGTGTTGAAGCAGCAGTATCCAATTTCACTCGTTTCACATATGTACCACCTTGGCAACTTTGAAGCTGATGTCAACGTAGATTGTCACTACGAGTGAAAGATTTACCGCAATTATAGGAATACATTTTATTGATATGTTTTCAGCAGCTAACTTAAGGAGACACTAATATTATAAGCGTTTCTAGGGTCCTTTCAATACAATCATTAAATCACCGAAAGGGGAGTAATCTACAAAATCGATCATGCTCAACTTCGATGCTTGCGCTACACGATTTTCCCCACCACTCACTGACTCTATGCAGTGACAGAGAGGATCAAGAGCTGTGTGAAGACGTGTATTGTCAACTCAAATAGTGTAACGAGTTTGTTTTAGGGACACGTGGTATATATGTACTCTTTACAAATCTCATAATTTGTTGAGAGTGCATGTAAAGGTCGTGTGCCCAACCAGAGAGGAACATTCATAGCTGGACTTCCGTGATGTACAGACATGTGTTTTCTTTACAAATATCGTAACGAGTTTGTAGTGAGTACATATGAATTTAACATGAATTAGTCTGCAATGATCTTTTGTATGTACTCTTATAGTTTGTTGTGAGTACATATAAAGCTCATACATGACTATCAGTACACTTGGTTTTTGTATGTACTCTTTACAAACTAGATAGTTTGAAGTGAGTACAGATGAAAATCACACATAGAGATCACTCATGATTACTGAAAAAAAACACAGTACCCAACCAAGATCTTCATTACCGTGTATGCAATGTCTCCCAACTATTACCAGTGCCATCTCAAGGTCTAACACAAACACACAACAATCAAGGTCAAACAACTTCCCAAGTTCTCCAAGGACATATCAAGGTCACAGCCACATTTATGCATCAGAGACCCCTGAAGGTCACCAGTAGATCACTGATGACGTCATAGTGGTGGAGGGAGGTCGAGAACCGGCTGTAATACTCTACTTATTTTTCAGCTGAGTAACATGAAGAAGCAACTTCGCCACTGAGATTTCAACGATATATATCAACTTACAAGGAAAATTGACAATGTTGGCATACAATACAACCTTACTTTGGCATAGAAATGAAATAGACTCTTTGAAAAAATATAATTAAAGCTGATTGGTGTGATTTCAATACCTTGTCTTTCAATGTGAATGAGAAACTAACTTAATTTCATACCTGTCTTCAGAATCATGTCATATAAAATAAGTCGTGTATGAAATTCTTAGGATTATGGATCATTCACATAGAGTAGGAATAAAATGGGGCCAAGCACTGATCCTTGTGGAGATCCACAGGTTATATTTGAAACTAGAATTCTTATTCTGTAACACTTTACCATTCGACTTCTTGGCCTCCTTCTCATTACTATTTATGGCTTATATTCATTTCACCTTTTACACCACAAACAAAATTATCATATATGAGAATGACACTAATCAACTCACCACTTGGGGTGGCCTGGGAAGTTCACTGGTTGGCGGTACTGGTCTTGGGGGTGGTACTTTCACCCCATTATTGAAGTTGTCATCTAAAAGATTTATTTCCGGCTGAGTAATTGTCTGATGAATAGTAGTCAATATAAGTGGTGCTCGAAGGTTATAGCCATTTGATTCAGCTATTGCTGCAACCCTTTCCAGGACTCCAGATATAGTCAGCCTTTGATCAGGATTTGCTTGTAAGCATCCTCCTGAAATTATAAAAAGGCACATGAATCTAACATACTCAATGCAAAACAAGAGTTTTAAAAAATGAACCAGTTGATTCTCTCTTACTAATGATATCATGAAAACAGGAATATCTAGGATCTGGTGGAATACTGTAGTTGGCATTCATTATTCTCAGTTTGGCACTATCTTCAAACGGGTGCTTCATATAGCAAAGCATATACAAAATACACCCCAAGGCCCAGATATCCACTGGAGCTCCAACATGATAGTTATTCCAAGTGTCGACCATTTCTGGTGCTCTGTACATAGGGGTTGTAAACTTGGCCATCTAAAATTAATAAATAAATCAACCGAATTACTAACCATTTTAGGAGAATCATAAATACATTTTCCTCAAGACTAGTATGTTGATTGGCTGACCACGTCAGATCAGGCCGGGATATTTCTGTGGTGGCAGATCCAAAATCACACAACTTTATTGTACTATCCTCACTGATCAGTAGGTTCTCTATCTTCAAATCTCTATGCACTATGGGAGGAACTTGGGAGTGCATATGTGCTACTGCTTTACATGTCTGATAGAATATTCTTGTGATAGTGTCTGCATCAAATGCTGTTGAGCGTGCTTGTAAAATTTCTACCAGGGACCCTCCTACAAAATAATAAAATGTAACGAGTTCTATGAATAGCATATTATTTCACCTGGACAAAGTTCGGTTACCAATAAAAATTCAGATTGACCGTGTTGAGTTTGTGCCTTTTCTATGAAGGAAGCCGATAAGTACTGGATAATATTCGGATGTCCTGATATTCTCTTGAGTATGTTAATTTCCCTAATGATGTTATTTTTAGACTCTTCATCTGCTGCTAAGAGCCTCTGTCAAACAAAGATGTTAATCCATTTGTTACAAGATAAAAGACTGAGTATACCTTTAAAGCATATTCCTTTCCAGTAGCTACATCTTGTGCTACAAAAACTACAGCAAAACCACCTGAAACATGCAATATTTCTCGAATAAATTCCCAAAAATCGATAGAGGAAAGTACCTTCAGCTATAACTTTTTTTATTTTCAATTTTACGTTAGAAATTTCTACAGTTTGACCCACAAAGCTATTATCACTCTGACCATTTGTAGGGCCACTAAAATATTCAAAGGCCGACTTAAATAGTTCACTCATTTTTGTTCAGACTTCTAACATTTTACAGATTATAAAACTCAATATTTGGAATAAAAAGACAGACAAAAGTCAATGACAGATGAAGATGAAAGATGATACATCCCACCTACTGTCATGTGTCAATGTGTCATGTCAAATCAACAAAATCATCCACAAAACTTTTAAAGTTGACACATAACTTGATCATGAAGTTTGTGTCCTGTATCAAGTATCACCACTGTGTCTATGTTGTGTAGCACCCCAGTATACGTAAGATGATGATGTTAGTAAATTAAAACACTTTACAAACTACGGCATTTGTAAGGTGTTGGAGAGTTACTGGTTGTATGAAAACTCATTCGCTTTCAGTGATCATCAAGCTCCATACCTTTTCACCCTAGCATCGTCGACATATTCAGCAGGGATGGAGTGTGGATCTCCAACTAGGGCTCGATATTCTTCCAATGTAATAAATAGAATCTGGGTAGGTTTTTCAATATCCTGGTTGCAATATTTTGACTGACAGCTGAATAGGGAACGCGCATAATTTTATTTTTTTCCCAAACACTCGCTCTCCTTGTGGTTGTTTCCGGAATACTGAGTAATTTTGACAGTTTTAGGCAAAAATTGCACATCCATTACGAGCCCTGCTCTAAAGACTCCTTCATGCAAATGCGAAATTCGCAAAAATAATATCTCTTCTCCATTTCAATTCCATGAAATGAAATGGAAAAAATACATTTTTTTGCAAATTTCGCATTTGCATGAACTAGTCTTAACAGAGTTAAAGGTTGGACTGTATGAAGTAACGATGCACATACATCCGTCAGAGGTGCTAGGAGAACGTTTTCAAATGGGATGAAAAAAGTATCATTTTCAATTACGAATTAGGAAAAAGGAAACGGAAAATTTCAATTCTTGACATGATTTTTTGGGTTTATGACCTTCCACAATCTGAAAATGAAAAAAATTTTTAATCCAAAGAAATCTGTACAAGTGTAGAAGGGCAAATTAATTAATTTGCCCGATAAGTTACTGCGTTCACAAGACTGCTGTCTTGAAAGAAATTAATTTTTGTCAGTAACGTACCCTACACTGAATTTGCCTATCTGAAAAAATGAGATCGAATTAACAAAGAATACTTCTCTTTTTTTGAAAACTGTTGACGTTTCGGAGGCTGTATCTGCCTCCGTTATCAAAATTTCAAATTCTGAGTATGTCACTTAGCTTCTCGGATGGTAATGTTCATGTGCAAATAAAAATACATGCCTGTTCTCTATTTGACTAGTGGTTAGAATGAATGTGACATTCGCTTAAATAATATATAAACTCACATTCTAATTATCAATCAAATTTAGCTGTCAGTCAAACTACGCTACAGGATATTGAAAACCGGCAACAAAAAAATACATATCGTAACATGACATTGAGATTTGAGAACGAGTGTTCTGCGGAATTGTTCTATGGAGAAAATATGTCCCGTGTGACTTCAGAGTAATAAAAGACATAGAGGTGATGCCCTGCCCATATCTATACAAATACCTGTGAACATGAACTATCCTTTTCTATACAATTCGTGGTGAAATGTTATGGACAGTTTGTTTACATTTAGAGTAAGAAGGGCCATAATACAAATGAAGAATGACAACTTGATCCGAATGAATTGAGCGGGCATACACGAAACTACCCGAATGAATACGGACTTACATGTATAAGGCCCTCGCTTGTAAACAAAGTTATGTTGACTTTACAAGCTTTACAAGGACGGAGAAGGCATCTCTATGGTCTTTTATTACTCTGAGCGTTTGACTAGTCCACGAACACGAAGGCACGAACTACGAACACGAACGTACGAAGATTACGATTTATTACGAAGGCCAATATGACATTGACAACATGACAACAAATGACAACGTTCTGTGTTGACAACTTTTTGTATTTAATATTTATTACCTTTTGAATAAATGTTAACTTGGAACTTGGAAGGAACTTTTGAAAAGTACACAATATTTATTAATGTGCTGTTCAGTTAGAATAATCAAGCATACATTTTTCTCCAGGAAGATGAACAAACAGTAACCAAACATTATGTCTACTGGAGCTACCAATTTGAGGCCTATTTTGAAGAAACATGGACAAATAATAATCGAAGATGTGCCTGATCTCGTACTATGCAAACCCCGTCTGATACCTCTTAAGAGTTTAACATTAGAAAAATTAGAAAGAATGCAACAAGAAGCTCAAAAAGTTCAAGAACAGCTGAAAGAATCCAAATAAATTAAGCCCCTTTGCTTTAAAAAAAAAACAGTAAACTCTGTTGTGAAAATGAGCTACATACCACTCATTTCGAAAATAATATTTTCATTTGTTCTATCATCGACTGTGTTGTACCGGTATGGTAATTGGGGTCGACACCGGATATTTGTAACGCTAATTGTTCTTTTGGCATGGTACTGTAGTTTCCTGATAATATTTGCACTCCCACTTGATGTGATATCTGTGAGTCAACAGTATTCCTCTTGTAATGACTTTTATAAGTACTGAAATAATTTTTAGACTGTTTATCGGCAGTGTCTTGACGAAAGAAAAGACAACTCTACTTCAGCTGGATTTTCAAACTCAACTTTAGCTGAAACCCTGTGTGAGCCACCCTGGAGTAATTTACCAGAAAAGGTTTTCACAAATTTGTGGCGAACAGTATATTGGAGTACCCAGTTTTTGACATGGTATTTATCAATGTTATTGTTGCATGTTTAATCCTAATTTTTGTTTTTTTTTTGTTTCAGGCTTGTTATGCCAATGATGCAATCTTATATCAAGGCTGGAGATTTTACAGTCAAAGGTAAACTGAAATCAGCTCTGATTGATAATGCCATCTACTATGGATCATACTTACTGATTTGTGGAGTTCTACTGATTTATTTGGCACTCAAACCAGGTATCAATATGGACTGGTGAGTGATTTTGAAATATGAAGTTTGACTTTCAATAAATTCAATTCTTTTATAAAGTATCTTTGAACATAATTTTTATTGAATCTGATTTCAGGTCAAAATTGAAAGCAATTGCTTCTTCAGCTAGTAATACCTGGGGTTTGTTTTTGCTGGTGCTTTTATTAGGATATGCCTTGGTGGAAGTTCCTAGAAGACTCTGGAACAAGTCTAATCACAGCCTCACATTGACACAGTGCTATTTCAAACTCGCCAAATTGAGTTCAGATAAATGTGAGGCAGAAGAGACTGTAGATGATGTTTTAGAGGTGACTCATTCTAATTTGAATACCTGTGCTTCATTCAAATTTTCTTTATAGTCTTTGCAGGCTGTTTCGTTAGCTGTGAGACCAGGTCATGAACTACACCAACATCTAGAGACCATTTTACAAAAAGTTCCTGCAGAATTGAAGGACAGAATGAGTCGTAGACAGCTTCCAGATGACACACCAACTGATGTGCCTAGTGAAAGAGCACTCGTTAGACTGCACAAACAAGTAAGAAAAATATCCTTAGTTTTTAATTCGTGTGGACTGTGGAGTCATTCATGAACTCATCTATCCAAACTTTCTGTCTCTTCTTAGGGCTATAATAGTAGATTATTTTATTAGGAGTGAAAGTGATAGTTTATGTGGTGAAGATGAACGCTAAATTAAAAATTGATAAATATCGAGAGTAAAGACCACCATCAATCAGCTGAGTTGTTACTTTCTGTTCATTTTCCAAAAATTTTTTTATCTTAACAATAGTACTTTTTTACTCCCATCCACATACAATGCATGTAGGTTAATTATGGTAAATATCTGTCTGAAAACAATTCCCTGGGCTAATACCGCGACGAGTATTGAATAATATCAAACAGATACTTGTGCAATATTTCTCATTACAAAGGATACAATTGCAAGTCCTCCCTGTAACCAAATGGCAGAATTTTGTTTTGATTCGTACAAGAGGACCATGAGACTTTGCCTCTCATTTATGCAAAGTATCTCACTACAGACAGCTTTAAGGTTATAGATAATTGTCCAGCTCTCTTTACGTATATTGTTGGACTTACTTATTTTGTCCAAATTATTAAACAATTCCATATATTTTTGTGAAGTATAAGATAAAAACCTAATTTTTTAGCAAATTTTTTCTAATATAATGAGTAATCACAAACATTTTTACATGAAACTTTTATAAACTTAATAATGAATGAAAAATACTCTGCAGTCCAACAGGTCATGATACGATTCCAGCCTTATCGGGGTGTTTCTCATACCACACTTTATGCAAATGATGCAAATAGTAGCAAAAACTTTAGTAACCTTCAGAATATCCAGTAAATTCTGTTGAAACTATAAAAGCGTAGTTCTTCAAATCTTATATTTCAGGGAACAATGCCATTGTTTCTAATACATTTTTGGAAATAATCGTTTCTGTCAAATGTCTCGTTATTTTTTTGCTGCAGACAATCAAAGCCTTTCAAGTTTTACAAAGAACGGAAACTCAGTGGCACATTATGATTCAAAGAGTAATGGATTTGGAAGATACTTTGTCAAACATAATAGTGGGCGAAGGAAAATTCAAAAGAACCTTCGAACGAAAGCGCAACTGGTTTACAAGATATATTTACACCTCTACCGTTGGTAAGCAAGGAACTTAAATAGTTTTCTGACAAATAGGTTCATGCTTATCATTTTCAGAATGGTATTGGAAGTGTTTTTTCTATAGTTATACACAGAAGGCCGTGGCAGTTATTGCTGGGATTTTTTCAGTGACTGTGGTTTGGTCAGAAGTGACGTTTTTCAGTGTTCACCCAAGGCTGTCTATATTTGCCATCATCGTCAATAAGAATTACGATTATTTCACCCTAGAGGTAAAAATCTAACATGGTTATGTATAGTCGATCAATAAATCCACAACTTTCAGATTTTTTCGACCATGGTCATCTTGTACTTGTGTTACTGTGCTTATTCCACTGTACTTAAAATAAGGGTTTTGAATTTATACTACCTGGCTCCCCATCATCAGACCAACGAGTACAGTCTCATCTTTTCCGGGATGATGTTGAGCAGATTGACTCCCCCTCTTTGCCTGAACTTTCTGGGCCTCATCCACATGGACAGTCATGTCATCAAGAAGCGGGTTTGGGAGACATCTTACACGCAAGTAAGCAACCATCAGTGATGTTTTGGAAAATGGTGTTCCACATGGCACTGATTTTGGTCCCAAACGACTACATTCATATCATTTTCAGATTATGGGTCATATGGACGTGATCGGCATAATTTCGCAAGGTTTCAACATATATTTCCCAATGGCTATTCTAGTCTTCTGCCTAGCCACTTATTTCAGCTTGGGATCTAGATTGCTGTCGATGATAGGATTCCATCAGTTCATAGGAGATGACGAAATGACCTCTGACTTGGTCGAGGACGGCAGAGAATTATTCAGTAGAGGTAAGATCAATTCACACATGTTGTAATTGAAGTTTTTATTATTTTTGCCAGTGATTTGTTGAGTTGATGACAAGTTGTTACAGAAAAACGGAGGAGACAACGAGCAGAAGAAACGTTCAACAGACGAAGGGAATATCAGGATCGGTATCCTACAACAGGGAGATTCAGACAACAGAGGGACAGTACTGATACAGGTAGGTTATTCGGTACATCTATTGTATGTAGCAAATAAGACACAAATACGACAATCTAAATATAAAACCGTTTAATTAATTAATAAGAATCGTGTCATCAACTGGGTTTGTAGGTATAACTAAAACTTTCACAGTTTAATGATTCAGATTTGGGATAGGGTTGTATACTGACAAGGAGTAATAGAAAAAAAATATGTCAACTATACAGTCTGATGCATCAAAAGTGGAAGTGGGGTGTATATCGACACTAGTAGTCGCTAGGCGGATTTTGACGGATCTCGACAGATAATCCGCCAAGTTATATGTGTTTTCCTGATGGAACTCAAAATGTCTTGTCTGATCGAAAACAATGTTTATTACTGATCACTACATGATAGAAGAGTTAATGGTTTATACATCGGAATATGGTTTATCATTAATTACGACCGGTTTCACCATATCAAGTAACTAGTTACTTATTATTATTATTTAAAAAAAATACTTATACCTACCCCAATTTTTCTTTAGTTCGTCAGATGCAGAATTTGGAAAACACGCGTTCGGTCCTGAGGGATTCCCACGGTTTGGACTCTTACAGTGGTACCAAGTTCACGTCGGAAGTGGATACAAGATTCCCGCCAGATCAGAATGATATCGATAGTAGATTCGGAGCTAGCACGAGAATCAACGAGCGATATAACAACCCTTCGGAACTAGAACCCAGATTTTCCGATGGATATCAATCAGACAGTAACTATAGAACCAGGCTGGGAGTTGCCCCTAGGGGTATATTTGACGATGTGTAAAAGTGATATGCTATGGTCTTTCTGTCTCGATTTTGATTTCTTTTTCTTGCAAATAATAAGTAAAAAATTTGCTGTTTTCACGGTGTGATAGACTTTCATTTTAAGTTTTTTGTGTAAAAGTTAAAGCGATCCTTTAGAGCCGAGTATCCCTTCACACGCTGCTGAACACTGGATGCAACTTTTTGGCAATTAACACGTTTAATATTATTCATAATAGTATTATTTGTTGGAATCGATTTCAGTGATAGGTTTTTATAAGACTTATAAAAAATATATAAAATATATAGAATTATATTGACGTCAAAAAACACACAGGGGCTTTAATTAATAACGAATTCTTGAAAAGACAAGTTTCTTACTTAAGGATAGGTGACTCAAGTGCCCGTGATTGTATATCATTTGAAATTGTACCCATTGTATGTTTTAGTAGGTATTCTCTAGTCCACTTTACTTGGCGTTTGTGGGACATGGTAGTGAATAAGCTTATATAAATAATTTGTGCAATATATTTTACATGCATCCAAGGATGCTCCCCACTTCAATCTTGGACTGTATGTAATTATTTCTTTCAATTTCAGATGTATGAATATTTTTTGTGAATCTGTGTAAAATTGTTAATGGTTAAATAAAACATTCCATATTGACTTGTGGTGGTCGATAATTTAATAAACAAGCTTCAAGTCATTATTATCCTAGTGTTTTAATTAACTCTTCCTCAAAACTAAATGACCTCTGCATTGAAATTTTCATGGTGACTACTCGACGAACTTGTACATGAAGTGGAACAAAAGCCCCAGAATGAAAGCCTCAGGTACACCCCTTTTATAATAATAAAACTCCCTCAAACACCTGTAGAGTGTACCTAAAGGAAGTGTGTGCGGGTAGATGACGGTTATTATTATTATTTGCCTTGACGAAACTTACTGGTTTTTGATACCATATTCACTTTTCAGCTGTAGGAAATCTTACACCACCGCGGTTGGTCGGTGCACATTCCGAGCAAGCATTAGACTTCAGAATTGGCTTCTAGACAACTCATATCACACTTCCTTTTCAACAAATCCTGTGGCCGACTATCGATACCGATACATCTGAGAAAGAAATTTTCTGCACCGTGTCTCGAATCGTATTTTTGTCAGTTTTCACCCCAATACGGCGTCCTAAAAAAAGTTTCTCTTAATCTGTATTCTACTCTTACGACCTTTATTGTGACGATATGCAGTGCTAGCCAGAAGTCTCGCTCCACCCTTCACATGTTGAACGGTTATACTTGCATTATTGAAATTTAAACTACTTTTCTAGTAGCTACTAGTGACGTAATCATTATAGATGGCGTCACAGCCCTATTGTGACCAATAACTTCAAAGGTAATGGCAAGTGATACCTCGTTTGAAAGGGGTTAAAAACATATATTTATACAACCATATGTTATGTTTGAGGAGTTTCAATTAAATAAATAAAAATGTTCTACCTTTGACGGTACTATTTCAAATGTTCAGTCAGAAATTGCTCTCCACACTTCAACAAATAATACGTTGTTTCAAAACAATCAAGGATAGTGTAACTATTAAAATAGTCTAAACGTTCAAAATTTGATTTTTTTAAACTCTTATACTATAATTTATGTTAACAGATCGGCTATAATTGATTTTTAAATATTCCACTCACTGAACTCTCTATTATTCGAATAGCTAGGCACCGGCAATGATTCAAAACTAAAAACTCCCGTATTCGAATAGCCAAAAATGGAAAAAAAATTCGTAACTCCAAGAGGAAACCCTTCCTGAATAAATCGTTATCCTCAAGTTACTCGGGGTTTCGACGGCATTTTTAATATGAAAGTGTAATAAAAAACTTCTTAAAAACTATAAAATTTTGGGTACTAACAAAGATAATACAGAAGGCAAAAGAAAAATCATATAAAATTAGCTATAAACACTGCGAGAAGAATGTGGGTCAAACTAGAAGGGGCATGAAAGTACGGTTCAATGAGCACCATTGCTCATATCGAAACCAGAAAAATCCAACATGCTCTTGACTGCGACCACTGATTTGATGGTACAAGTTTAAAATTAATCAGACAGGTTCATGACCATAGACTCCTCGATGCGTTCGAGAATCTGCAAACTGCGAAGTGTAAAAATAGTATAAATGTGGATATGGACCTGGTTCCATACAGCCGATTGTCATACTAATGAAGTCATTAGTCATTAATTTCCAAGAAATGTATGTCGTTAAATTCAAATCAAGTAGATCGGTATAAAATAATTTAGAGCGAGTCAATTCTAAAGTTGCAACAATTAGAAAAGACAATTTGATATAGGCGAGGATAAGTAGTTAAGTAAGCTTTCTTTAGCTTCTGAAGATGCTAATTTAGTCGACGGAACGCCCGCCGAGGAAAACTGGCGTAGTTTTGATGTTTGGGTAAATTCTTTTTACTGAATTGTATTCACACTAAATGTTCCATTTCTCAAAAAATGAGTTCAATAATTTTATCCTAAAATCCATTGTTTATTTCAAACATGTATAATCTTATTACACTTCATTAAAATTACAACAGGAATAAAATCTGTAATAGAAAGCACAGAATAAACACACAAACAAATTGATAGTATCTTTTTAAAATCTGAAAAATAAATATTGATTAAAATCACTAGCAGTCTTCATAAAATATCAAGAAACACGCACGTTCAGAGCAAATATATAATAAAAAAAGTCACCAGAGCCAAAGCGAAGAAAGCCAGAGTATATACTATTGTGATACGCGCCATCTTCTTATGTTCTGACAGAGTCGCCCTCTGCTTGGTCCGCCTAGCATTCAAGTCAAGCAGGAGAGGATCGAGCAACAGAACGTCTCTCTCAACAGCTGGCTCGATTACGTTATCCTCTAAAAACAGTTCGTTTGACGAAGATTCCTGAGACGTCTCTTCCGCTAAGGGCACAATCTCATCCAAATCCACAACAGTTCCTCTTCTCTTTTTCAAACCCGATGCAACACGAGAAAGGTAGCAGTTTGCAAACACTTTGGCCTGGTTCTTCGCTACAGGAGGCAGGAATATAGGAACATACTCTTCATTTGTACCACCGGAAATTCCCTTGTGGATTGGCGGTTGAATTTTTGTGATATCCATCAAAATTCCCGGCGAAAAATCGCGGGACTGTCGAAAAAAAGGCACAAACGCGGATTCGCTATGTAAGTCATTTGACACGAGCAAGTTTCTTTCGGTTTGTACAAACTTGCTCAAATCAACCAGCTTACTCAACAGGGTTTGGTTGTTTTTTAAGTACCCATCGCTAAACACTGTAAACGACTCTATAAAACATGGATAACTCGTCATATCGAATTCTTGATTGTCTTTGGGGGTGTGGCACATTATTTTGATTTCTTCAAGGGAAGACACAGTTTCTGTGTGGATTTTCTGTCTGCGCAATATTTTCATGAACTTCGGGGACGGGGTTTTAGTCCTCTCCACTAATTCGCTCAGTACGGTTTTGTCAGAAAGTTGCCGGTGGACTTCGTTGCTTTTGCTTATAACTAAATCACGACCAAGTCAGTTACCCAGCAAGTTTATACTCGACTCGATTTTTTGTAAATCATGAAGAACCTGAAACATCGAAAATCTGAGCAAATATTCATGAAACAACAAGATTATTACCTCCAAAATACAAGACATGCTCCACGCTTGGGTTCTAGAACTGTCCGCGCAGTAGGATCCATTGGAATTTGTGAGTTCTGGAAGGCCCTTCCATGCTGATGTTTGCAACTCAACAAAATGTTTAGATAAGACTAGTTTAGCGCTGGCTAACGTTTCTTTCAAAGCTCCGTTTTGTGCTGCGAATATCAACTTTGCTCTCAAGAAAAATCCTACCGGCCAAACCCATTCCTAAAACATTGGTCAGTTGTAGGTTAAACGAATTTCGAAATTGAAAGATTCTTTTTTTAAGGTTATACTACAGATTTCTGTAATAAAAAAATAATGGAAATATCAAGAAAGTGGTGGGGGTTGTCGCCAAACCTACACTTTATAACTACTCGCAAATGAATGAAATCAGAAATATACTACTTCATGGCAAATTAATTATTTTTAAGTTCTCTGGTCAACATGGCTTTTACATGGAGCCTTGTGGTAACCCCTATTGTTTCAAATTCTAGGTGGATAGGATTGATGATGGCAATCGAGGTATGAAATGTATGATCAAATCTATAACTATTCTGGTCACATAAGTAGTAAGATTTACTAACAGGGCCTTGGTGATAGTTGAATCCGTTGGCAATGGTAGGATCATTGGAATCATTAGAGTTGTCATAGTCCCCTCTGTAGGCCCAATCATCGGGGTCCAAAGTTTTCATCCCTAGAGGACCAAGCAGTGATTTTTCTGCTTGCTCCAAGGCTTCCCAGGCATGAGTAGGCGAAAAGAGTTCTGGTGCCTGAAAAAAATCCAATTTTATCAGAGAAACAAACGCCAATCAAGATATCGACATTAATTATTTCGATCCGGATCGAAGGACCACAATATGAAATAAAGGCTTCCCTAATATTATTACAGAGAATAAATGAGAACTTACAGCTACCATGGCGATTGGGAAGTTACACCTCAACTGGAAGTCTGTCCAGTCCTGGCTGGCCCCGTAGCAGTCCTTGTAAATACCTCGCTTGTTTATCAAATCCGGCCTGATTTCGCCCTCGGTCGGCTCGGAATTGACCCAGAAATATTTCTCGAAATTAACTTGAATCTTGTCGCTCCACTCCTTGAACGACCAACTCGTGAATCTGCCGTCTTTGTGTGTCCTTTGGACGCCGCTGTAGGGATATTTTTTTTCCGCGCTGAGTTTGGCGAGCCACGAGACGACGGATTTCGAGAGGCCGATTAGTTCGATGGCAGAGCCATCTCGAGGAGAGGCCGGTGTACCTCGGTTGCCCGCTTTGTCCGACGAACCCATTTTGTCCATCCAGGTGCCGCAGTTCCACTGGTTGCCGCCAAAAACGAACCCTAAAACGTTACCATACAAAATCACATATGAATTAAATTTGCAACAAGGCCTATCTATATTTCATATAAATATGCCTTGTTTTAATTTAGAATAAACGTAGGATTAGGAATTCATAATGATATGAAGACGAGAAAACGGTATAGAAATCGATCTACTACTACTACGATACAAGTGACAAGAGAGTCTTACATATTCTTGACAGTTCAATGACACTGCCAATGGCAGGGATGGTCGGGATAGACGAAATTGCTCCTGCATTGCGGCGCTGACGTAGTTGGAGTAATTCGTGTTTGACAGCCTGTGCTTTTCATACGGTTATTGTGTTTTGTACTATTTTTTATTATTTTCGTTGGTTTTGAGACTTTTTTTGGCAGAACGAGTGATAAATATGGTGGTTGGACTATAAAGCAATTGAAGATGGAGTTGAGAAATAGGAATGCGCAGGTTATTGGGAAAAAAGAAGACTTTTTCTTTTGAAGTAGGCACACATGGCAGAGATTTCGTAGAAAAAATTGTGTTTTTAGTACAGTGAAACTTGCTAGGTACGGCGTATATTTTCAATAATGGTTTAGCTGCGGATTGAAAAAATATACAAGGTGTAATCTAACCTCTTGCACTCCCGCGAAGGACATGTGTATACTTTTTATGTATAACAAATGGCAGATGTGAAAAATTCGAAAATTTTAAATTTTGTTGGAAAATTCGGAAAAGCTTGGAAACCGTTGTTCGAAATTACAGTTTCTGCCATCCGGCAGTTCCAGTATTATTGCGGCTCTGCTCTGGTCAGCTGACGTACGGTGCTCAGCAGTTCATTATTATTTATTGACCGAACTGACAAGTATGGGTCGCAGATAACGGACAATTGAATATCCTACCAGTTTCCGGATGTACTCCTATTTGGTTGTTGAATCCATGATCGGTCATGTGCTCGTCTATCTGTCGTCCGGCATTTCTTTCTCGGAACGCCAAGCCTTGGAAATGAACGTTCAACGCTTCCTGTATGACATCGTGAAGCGGTTGGTCTACTGCGCCAGCAGGCTGCGCGGAAGAGTCGTCTTTGGGAAATATCCTGGATACTTTGTCCGACAAAATGGAGATGCCGTTCGGAGCATCGTTGACATACTCTTTGATGCAGTAGAGCCACCACCAGACGGCGTCTCGACAGTTGAACCTGGCGAAATTTCCATATAAACATATATGATTGTAATTGCACCATTTGAGAATTATGTTAAAACACAGTGTCTGGTCACATGCATAACCAAATGAAGATAACCTAATGGAAAATTATCAATTGAATGAATATTCTTACCTGGGATTTCGTCCTCCATCCAACAAGTTTGGAATCAGACCGTGTCTCAAACAAGCTGCATAACCTAAAATATGTTCCCTGGATTCCTGGTAGCGCCCCGTCAAGATGAAAAGACCCCTCAAGGCGATGAAAGTGTCCCTACCCCAGTTTCTCATGTAACCAACGGAAAAATGGGGTAAACCTGATAAATAAACACGCTGGAGCTTGAACATTTATGCTATGGACATTTATTGAATTTTTTTTTTCAAGCTATGAAGATTGACTTCAGATGAAATGAATGAAACACTAATTCGGGCCATCTTGGATAACATGTGCGATAAAGCAATTTTATGGTGAACTTCAACTTTTGCTCGTAGTTGGCCGTGATTCTGACCAAATATACAAAGATGATGCAAGTGATATTAAATTGAGAAGGAATACAAACAGTTATTTTCCAAGTTCATCAAACCGATAGTGAAATATTAAGTGCAAAATCAATCATTTCACTAACAACAACTCAGTCCAAAATGTATCAGACATTCACCATACACACAAAATATATTATGATATTCCTTTGTGAACGTTTCTGTGTCCATGAGTCGTCATCAGATCAAACGCTGGGAGGGATCAACACAAATGGTGTCAAGTGTGGGGTGCTAAATTACATGAAATTGTGGTATCAGAGATCGAAAAAAAAAACCGGAGTTATCAGCAACATTTCTGACATTCTAATTAGATTTGATTAGAATCACTGACAGCATTAACTCTCAGTTAAGATATTGCGAACCAGCTGATTAAGTCAAATTACGAACAACAATTGGATAGTTTTGAAAAAAGATGAGCAATTTGGTGTTACCAGAATACGTGATTACGATCGGCAAAAATTCTCTGAATGTAGGAAGCAGAAGGCAAGAGTTAAGGTGTATGCCGGGAGAATGTTCACCTCTACAGGTATGGATACAGGCGATATCGTGTCAAAGCAGAAACATGAATGTGAAAAATTTACATAATTCTCGATGGGACTGTTAGACCCATTCAGCAAAAAAGCATTATCAGAATGTCTATGTACCCTGCAGCAAGCTATTGAGATTGCAGAAAAGGAGAAGATAATAGAAAATCTGACTTGTTCTCATAGCTGACACTGCAGACAAATTATGGCCTCGAAGCCAAAGGACATATGTTGTAGAGCAATAAAATAACCTCTTAGAAATTGAAGACGTATGAAAAGATCTTGGAGTTTGAAGAATAACTGGAAATAGTCCTGTTGTTCAATTAAATCTTATTCTTGATTCTTTGCCTAGAATATTTTCCCAATTTCTTCAGACCAATTTTTCCTTTGGGATGATTAGTAAGTATAATTGTCCAATAACTTGTAAGGTGAGGCTGTTTATCAGGTTCATACATGTACAAGTGGAGCTGATATATAACTAACCGTGAACCGATACAAAATAAATATATATATAAGTTAGTGTTCAACTGTTATCACGGTAGGAAAAATTTGCACTAAAAATACTTTGAATTGATTTATAAAAGAAAAAGAATAGATGATGGAAATACTAATGACTTCTCAAATGTAAGTCGCCCCGGAGCGCCAGGGAAAATAATAATAATAGCCGTCCTCTACACGCACATGCTATGCCTTTGGGTACACTCTAGGAGTGTTTATGAGGGGGTATTATCATTATGGTGTAAAATATTCAATTCTAGATGAAAGTTTCACCTGCAGATAATGTGACGCACGCTTGAACAGCTTCGCCGTTTTCGGAATTCCTCAAAAGGGGCTTCGGCTGGGCCAAATTTGGAGACAAAGTCGGTAAATCGGCGGATTTGATGTGAGCGCCGAACTGGACGGATCCTAGAGAAAGTCCCCTCACGAAAGTTGAACCGTTCTTGACAAAGCTGAAATTAAAAATCAATCATGTCCACGTATTTCAATAAAGCTTGTATCTTTCAATGATCAAAGGTTACGATGAGAACACCAAACATCTAAGTGTACTAGATCACATTAAATTTTAATGAATTGAAAAAAAAAATTTATTCTGCATATGCGCATCGTCTGACGCATAATCTTATTATAGAAATAGTAATTATTACGTAAATGATTTGGTGCAGTCTTCGAGAGAAAGGAGTGCCTATTTTCCATTTTCCTGCATTGGCCAATCGAAACCTTGATTTTGAATAGCAGAAATCATTGGAAGAAGCAGAATCAGATTGAAAAACAAACTTAATGAACAATACTTACTTTGTCATGGAATTAAAACATCGTTCTATCAACAGAATGTAAATTCCGGTGACAAGCATATCGAAATAACAGGGAACTAGATATCTGGGGATGTCCGTGAAACATTTGGTGTTTTCTTCAATCCACTTGCCAAGTTCTTCAGTGCCTTGATCTAGTTTCAACCGCTTCCAAATGTAATCTAAAACATTACAGATTAAATTGAAAACCAGATAAGGATTAGTTCAAATGTAACAGAGGAATATATGCGTAGTTACACTTATTTCCAGTGAAAAAATGTATCCTTACCAATCATCCAGTTACCATCTCTCAAATTTGCACACATAGGATGACCCAGATCATTATTCGGTCTTATATTGGACAGTAGAGACATAAATCCTACGAAAAAAATAATATAGAACACACTTGAAAATGTTAAACCCAACAATCTGGTATGAAAATTCTTTGTTCCACAAGGACCAGAATTGGGCCCCATACCGTTTGCAGTTATGATGGAATTAAGCAGGTTGTCAGAATTACTTACCCTGTAAACCAGCATAAACCATAGAACCAAATCGGGGAATGTTGTAAGTATCGAAACCAAAACCTTCATCCCTTTCCTCCTGGTCACACCTATAGATAGCTCTGTTCAGATCAGCTAGGGTCATTTTATGGATTATGGTAGAAAGATCTGTCTGATTTTCCACAGAGAACTTGTTGATGAGATTGCACACACTCCTAACAGCGTTTTTCATTGTCTCGGGCAAAGACACCCTGAAATATATTTCTATTTTATATAATGCTATCACTCAGAGAAAACTTGCATTCGAAGTTAAGTATGCTTGTTCAGTCAAAAGTCCCTCTTGATTGGTTTATGGTTAATGAATGTATTTTTCATTGTTTTTACTATTATTTGTAGGAATATTACTTGAAACTTGAAGATGTAACAGATCAACCAGCAAAATTGAGATATGTAAAATTAAAGTAAAAAATTTCAAACGACAGTACAGTTTATGCAATACAGTAGAAACTTGGGTCACCCCACATTTGCCATCCAATAGCTAGAATTTATAAACGTCACCTATATTTCACAGTTATGATAATAATATTATGATTTTACCTTACTACTACTACGGATCCTGGTTTGAAATTTTTAAAATTGAGTTGGGTTACATTCTGAGTTCCTGACTCGACTTTCTCAAAAACATCTGAATCGCTGATACTGATGTGTTGTTTCATGGAGACTTGATATTCAGAGAGACCATTTATGTATTTAGAATCCTTGGCAAAGTTTTCCCATTTAGAAAATTGTAAACCACCAGATCTAAAAATGGGATATCAAATTAGTAACAGCCAAATAGAATACTGTAATCGATTGATTGTTATTTACTTTTGGTTGACATGAGTCATAGATGTTTCCAAAACGATCTCTTCAAGCACCCCTTCGAATCTAAGGGGTTTGATGCCCCTTTGATGATTTCCCGAATCTGCATTGGGATGATTGAATGCAGTAAAAGCTACTAAAATGTAGCTTTGGTGGGTATGGGGACAATGTCTCGTTACAGCAACGATATCGGGATCCATCTGGTCAACATAAACCTAAAAAAACAATAGATATGGAATTTTATTCATAGCAGGGCAAGTGTCGATTCAAAATTGTTCTCAGGCTTACAAAGCCTCCTTCAGAAAGCTTCGAACTGCGCCAGGGTTGGAGTATCTCCGTTGAGTGGTTTCGGAAACTCATAGATGTCCTTTCAAAATGTTTTCACCCTATCGGTGCTGTTTGATGGTATACAGCACACGTTGATTTAAAGTATATTCAAATTCAGCGCACACAAACAATGTTCAGCACACACAAACAGTCTGCAATGTTATTATTACTGTTATTAATGAAAACTTCACTTGCATCATCAGCCGTCAGTTGTTGTTATTCTTATTTCATACCCAATCTACGGAAAAATTACCCCTAACCAGCGTTACTAGGTGTTGCTGCACAGCGCCGCAAAAATACTTACAAGTTCTTCTTCAGAGCATCACACTACAATTATTGCAAAACTAGACGGAGTTCGTTAAATGTACACTTACTAACTAAAATTTTGCTAACTTCTCTTCAAAAAAAAAACTGAATTTGAATTATTCTCACCTGTTTGTATCCCTCCTTCCCCAAAGTAAAGTGCAGCTCGTTGATCGCTCTCTTGACCCCGATCAAACCGCTCTTCTCCGTAACGTACCTCAGACTCCCGACGGCCAAACCGTCCTCCTGCGTCCACTCCGCATACTCCCTGTTCTCGTCTACGACGTGGATGTGGTGAGGCACGAGCTCGTCGTACCCCCTATTGGAGCCGCTGGCACAACACGCCATGTTGACCAAGGCGGTGCTGGGCAGGAGATCGAACACGGAGCGCTTTTCCACCGGGCTCGGGTTGTCGTGGGTCTGGTCGAGGAACAAGGCGTGCGCGATGGACGGCACGAGGGGGCGCACGCTGGGTTGGTGGAAGGAACCGACGGGACAGCCGCCGTAGCGGTAGATGAGGCGGCCTTGTTCGTGGGAGTCCCAGGCCGCCATGGCTTCGCGGATGAGGGAAGTGATACCGAGTCTGAAAAATGTGATTAATCTCTCGTAACTGTTACTCCATTGTTGCAAATGTTAAAGTACTGATGACTACTCCTACAAAATGACTTCACGATCAAACTATCTGACAGTGAGTGACCCACGGGCTTTATGAAAACCCGAATTTAAGCTTGAGGTCTATACTCTACTCATTAGTATTGTAACTTCAATCTCGAGATACCGTTTTAAACTCGATATCCTTAGAGTAACGTACCGATTTGAATTCTTGAACTTTGTGTCGAGATTTAAAGTCATGATTTCGAATCCCTGTCTTTCAAGACAGGATCTCGTTTTATAGGCCATAATCTCGTCTTTCAGGCAGGAATCTCATTTTTAAAGTCGTAGTGTCGTCTTCAAAGCCAGAAGCTCGTCTCTTAAGCTGGAGTCTTGTCCTTTGAGTCAGAATCTATCCTTTTAGGCAAGAACCTTGTCTTTCAAGACAGGATCTCGTTTTATAGGTCATAATCTTGTCTTTTAGAAATGAATCTCGCCTTTTAGACAGGAATAACGCCTTTTAGACAGGAATAACGCCTTTTAGACAGGAATCTCGCCTTTTAGACAGGAATCTCGTCTTTTAGACAGGAATCTCGCCTTTTAGACAGGAATCTCGCCTTTTAGACAGGAATCTCGCCTTTTAAAGAGAAATTTTGCCTTTTAAGGAGAAATCTCGTCTTTTGACTTGAGGTTGCGAAATTTTGTCTTTGAACTGAAGAAACTTGGGATCCTCGCAATAGACTTGGAATCCTTGCAATAGACTTGAATTTCGAATTCTAACTTGAGCTCGCCTTTCCAAAATCGATAATCTTTATCGAGATCTTAAGGTTGAATTCCAGAATATCAAGATTAAAATCGAGTTGTCAAGACTACCGTCGGGATGACAAGGTTATAAGATGGGATCACAAGTTTAATGACGAGAACACCAGATTAAAGTCAGTATCACGAGATCAAAGTAGGAGGTCGCGATATCAATCCGGATTTTCGATTTTAAGCCGAAATCCTATTTTTAGTCTCGGAATCTTGGTCATAGTCTCGGAATATCGAGTTTGACGTTGAGATTAGAAAATTAGATTCAGGATCAGACGAGTCAGAATCCCGAGTTCAAACATGTTTTCTTCACTCTGAACTCGAGACTTCAAAGAGACAAAATTTTGATATTAAAATCTGCCGAGATATAAATCGAAATTCTGAGAATAATATCGAGATCCTAAGATTAAAGTCAAGATCCTAAGTTTAATGTCGATATCCTAAGATTGAAATCTAAATTCCGAGTTATAAAGTCGGGATTCTAATATTAAAGTAGATATCCCGAGTTTTGATTCTTGATCCAGATATCAAAAATTCTCAGTTCGACTTGTTTATTCTCTTTAATACGGACGGTCATGGAATATTTCTATACAAATTAATGTTATCAACAAGTAGAATAAAGTCACTAATGTACATAATATACCAAGTGGTTAATGATAATGATTATGATCAATAATTGAATACCTGTTCACAAAGATATTATCGGTCATATCAGAACTAGTGAAGAGCTCTGCCACAACATACAAATCAGGTCGGACCCTCCTCGCGCAGTCCAACAAATATTCCGCGACGGGCATGGGCGTCGAGTGACAGTTGTCTAAGCGGACACCGTCGAATATCCTGGCCATTTGCTCGACGTACTTCCGCATGTGGTCCCACAGGAAGGGGTTGTCCTCGGGCTTGTCGCCGAATTTTAATTTGACACTGTCACCCCAAGAGTTCAGTTCCCTTTTGATGTATACCTAGCAGACAGAAAAAAGATTCAAGGACAGTCAAAAAGGGCTTTTTTTGTTATGCAACATTTTAACAGAAGATTTCATGTATATCTGAACAATTGAATTCGGCGAAATGTACTAATATCAATTCAATAAGCGAATTAGTGGCCATGAAGTTGATGTTTACTATTTTAACTACGAGCTGGCACCACTAGAGGCAACTTTGTCTATGATATACACGCTAAAATATGTAGTAATTAAGTATTGGAGCCTGAACTAGAATTAAGGAATAATAATAGTATCAAATTCAGTCATAGTGCTTGCTTTGAGAAATTTATTTTTCATTCATACAGAATAAATATCTACAAAATGGACCAATGACAAGTGACAATTGACAAAAATATTAACCTAACCTAACTTATGTCGATCTGCCACCTCATCTGACTTATCCAACCTAACCAAACTTAGCCAACCTACGATTAATCCATCTAGTAGGTCAAACGTGCTATCAGCTATCGAGAATGCAAAGAGAATACATGCAAAATGAGTTTAAGGATACCTTTATCATTCAATGTCTGAGAGAGGTGATACTGGTGTCACTGATTCAGTTTAATTTAAGATACCACGCAGCAGCTGACCCTTAACGTGTTTGGCAGCCAAAATGCACAAAACATAATTGTGTACGTACTTTGGAGTCCTCTGCGGCGAAATTCTTGAGTGGATTCGACTCCATTACCCATCCGTTGTGAGCCATCAAAAACCTCCCATTGTCGCTGTACATGATCTCTTCATGTTCCTTCAGACATTTTGGAGTGCCAAAGTCGGTGAAATACCGGTAGATCAAAGGAGTGCTTTTGGTAATTTCTTTGAACCTGGGACCGTCCGATTGTACTCGGAAATACTTCAAACCGGCGATGACGTTGTCCAAGGCGACATTCAGATAGCCGTTAACTTCTTCGATGATGGTTTTATTGAGCGACTCGAGGTTTTTCTTCAACTCTTCGCCGCAGCGTTTCAACCTGTAACAATAGAAAGATTACCAAAATTTGACAAAACTCTGCGGGAGCAAAAAAAAACAGCCCAGATAGAAGATCCTTTTGGGTATACCAATGATAGTGCTTATGTTTGAAACTATTATTACTTTTTTCCCTTGGATATATTCCAGTCAGGCCCTTTCTTGAAGTATCCAACAGAGGCGATCCATGACTACAGTGGAGGTGAGATAAAACTGGGTAGGTGAAAAAACTTACAATCGAACTACACTAAATATAATCTTTATTATGAATACCTGCCACTTCGTTAGCTGGCTGAGGAGGAGATGTGACATAGCCTCGACCCCGAAGATGCGATACATAATCCCTTGGGTTTTGGGAAGAAAATGCAGCAGGCTCTGGGTGTATATCACCCATAGAGATCTTCAGGTGGGATCACTGATTTCGTAGTTTTGGAACCTGTTGCTCAGGTACTCACCAAGGCGCAGGATGATGGTTATCATTATTATTATTGGGGTATATGTCTCTGACTGGGATAATCGATAGATCTAGCATATTAAATTCGTATGCATAACTCGGCTGAATACAAATTAAAGAAGGCTGGCATTTGGAATTCGATATGAAGAAATTGAGTCCGCGGAAAATCAGACAAAAATATTAAAACGGGAACGCGGTCCAACCGAGATTTGAACCCAGGACCCCTCGATATTCAGTCGAGCTTGTTACTTCTCAGTCACCGTTAATTTTCTGTACGATTTACCGCGAACTTCAGGATTCGCTCGATACTGATCATTATTAATGTTTCATATCCCACCTGGATTCCTCATCAAAAGTATCGTTCCAGTAAACATTGTAGATCTTCAACGCCAAATCCATGTCCACGCTAGCCGAAAGTCTCTTGTATTCAGGATCTTGCACAAGCTTCAGCTGACCCTTTTCCTGTTCCTTATTCCGGGACACAGGGGACACTTTACGAGCCAAGCTGAGAAATTCTACCACAGTCTTGTTAACGTCACAGATATAAAGCTCCGGAATGTTCAGAGGCTCTAGAACGCTTAACCGGAAATGGTAGCGAATGGCGTCGAGATGCTCTTCGCAGTTCACTTCGGCGGGAATGCCTCGATCTTCGTACAGGCCCTTTTTGACGTCCATGGAGAATTGATGAAGGGCGGCATCCAAAAGATATGCTGGACGCATATAGGGACAGTTGTAGCAATTGTAAGTCACTTCGGGGTGCTCTTGGATCCATTTACTCTCGTTGGCTGTATGGTTCAAAACTATGTCGCAGATTGAGGTTACCTGGAAAAGAAACGGTCCTCATATAAATCTCAATAAGATATTCCAATGTTCATTCTGACGGATTTTTTGTCCTTCAAGTTCACGCGCCCATTGTTTTTTTTCTTGGCGAATGCGTGACATTTTTGACGAATGCGTTACGATTTTTGACGTATACGCCAAAACAGCGTACTAGAAAAACGCCACGCCTACGTAAAAAACGTACAAACCATCACGCATCAGTAAAAAATTTTAGCGGGCGCGCAGCCATGAAGAATGTACATTTAGAACTGCATGAAATGGACTACAAATCCGGCGGTATAGTTTTCTTTATTCATTTTATTAGCAATAAATTACTATTAAATATTTTTATTTGAATTATATTGTTGTTATTAGGTATCTGATATTTGTTTGTATGATTAAACAAAGTTGTGGTTTTGTATTGACATGAAACGTCTCTCCACCACGTTTGACGTTTTCATTTTACCTTCCATTCTTCTCTAAGCTTTAAAACGAGCCTTTCCACGTCCTCAAATGTAGGCATTTTTCCATCGTCTTTTTTAAAATTTGGGTTCAACTGGAGTTGCTCACTCAAACAGTAGCAAGAATTCGATTCACCCAATTCCTGAAAATCCACAATTCAAAAATTATAAGTTACGATGATTGTTTCACTAGATAGTACCTGGATTGGAGTAAAATGAATCATGTTGTAGCCCGATTCTTTCGCGACTCGTAGTTTACTCTCCCAGCTCGAAAATGAACCCAAACCTTTCGTGAGAACCGTTTGACATTGGATGCAGTCCAAAGGGAGTTCTTCGTGTGTGCCATATTTCAGAATTGGATCGACTAGGAAGTAGCCTGAACCATGTCTTTCGAAATTTTCTCTGAAAAAAATATATAAAATAATTTTGTGGTTCTCTGTGATGACCTGTCTAATAAATCAATATTTAAAATTTGAAATCTCAACCGTTAACCTTCAAAGATGAACATTAGTACCTAAGTAGGTACTCATTAGTGAGAAACAAGGTGAGAAAGGTTCTTTAAAGTTTAATTTATTTACTCTTATTCCATGGCCCAATTTGATTACTAATGAAATTAGACTATGATTGGTTGTCTCTTTAAATTTTTTAAATATCCAATTTTCAGTAAAAAGGCATAGAACAACAGAAAGCGATATGACAGAGAGGATTGAGAACCCACATCAGTTGGTGGATTTTATTGGTGTGCAGACGCGTGTCCTCTTTACAAATATCACAGTGAGTTTGTTGTGGAGATTCAGTGAAGGTTGCATTCAATTAGGTTACTCGTTTCTGTAGTTACTCATTATGAACTTTTTATTTTTTTGAGAGTGCAACTGAAAGTAATACATGAATATTAGCACAAAACGATTTTTGAGTTTGAAGACACCTGAATGTCACACATTATCAATTTTCTTTTGTAGGATGGTGAATATAAACACACAACCTTCATCAAGATCAAACAACAAAATCATCCAAGGACATATCAAGGTCATAGCCACATAATGACAACTATGCACCACACAGACCTCTGAAGGTCACCGATGAATTTCACGTGGTAACGTGGTGGGGGGAGGGCTAGAACCGATTCCAGTATTTTACTATAAAAAGTAATAAGGTTATATCAACAAAGTTGCAACCGCAAGTATTAATAATAAGCTAATTTGATCATCTGGGGAACAAACAGAGACAAACCCTTCAAATTTTATGTCGCGTGATAACAAACTGCTATCTAGCCCGTGAAAATAATTTCACGACTGCAGTGTTGCTACATCAACTAGTAACTGATATCAACTTTTTTATTTCAATTGAGAGACTCGTATATTATAATGTTTTTTTGACATATCCTATACCAATCTCTACCGTTTCTTGAATATTTATAATTTTTTTGCCAGCAAAACGAGACCACCCCAAAGTCAAATTTACTTTGTTATCCATATGCAGGACTTTAATTTTACCTCCATTCAGGAAATATGAAGTAATTTCGGTAAATTTGAATAACTAGACAATATTTTAAACAGGGTGTCTGAAAAACATGTTTGATACCCACTGTATTATTTAATTTTCAGATTTTACAGGCAAATCAGAGACGTAATCCAACAGGTGGTGCCTTCTGTAAATATTAAATCAGGGCAAAAGCGTTTGATTTGGTCAACTAAATTTGAGCTTTACGTTTTGTAACCAATAACAATAATATGTATTCCAGTCTATTTGTACATGATATTGGAAAAGGCAACAGAGAGTGCTAATGTGTAGAAATATACAAATATTATTATTGAGTAATAGTAAAGGTATAGATATTTAAATAATGAATTAAAAAAAATATCCATTAATGATATAAGTGTTAAAAGCAATGTTTTATTTTGTTAGTGATAAAGTTTGCGAAATGAGCGAAACGAATGGAGTAATAATTATGGATAATAAAATAGATTAATTCAATATTTCAATAGAATCACGTTTTGACGGCTCTCGTCAGTTAATTACTTTTTGAAGTTTCAACAATTATTATCGCATTTGCTGTGAAATGGACGTGTTTGGTGACACCGAATGACCTTAGTTACCAACAAACAATATTGTTTACAGCTCACGCTTTTTATTAAAAGTGTGTAATATTTATCTCCCCTAATGAATTGAAGGAAAAAAATAGAGATGAATTGCGAGTTCCTGGGGGTATTGAAGATGCCGCAAAAGAGCTAAATTTGAATTATTACCGAAAAAATCGGTTCAGCAGTCTCAGCAGTACGATATCGCATATTCTAATTTTCTCAGCCTGATTAGGATTGAAAACGGAAAAAGGAAACTTCTGTGAAGCTGTCTTTTTAGCATATCTAAAAGAAATATTTTCAACATGCTATTTTGTAAACGTCTTTCATGCAGTTGACTAATAAAAAAAAGCACACTAGCTAATTTCCTCTGGATGAAATCGACATAGTTGCGCCAGGAAAGTTTAGTATCTAGTATAAATCCAAGAAAACTTACATTACCTGTATTTTAAAACACTGTTTTATTTGAAAAAAAATTGTTTTTGTTTGTTTGTTGTCTGTTTGTTTAAAGAAAGTTTATTCCTTAAAAACCAGGTTTCAGCTTTCTTCATAAGATTTTCTTGATTATCAGAGAATCACGGCGATTTTTTAGTGTCTTCTGCAAATAGAATGAAAGTATGGCAGGGTGAAACAAAACAACAGACATCATTTGTATAGACTGGAAACAGGAGTGGTCCCTAAACTAAGCCTTGGGGCATCCCAGACGTGGTATTATTTGCCCAGATATATTGACCTCTGTTTTTCAGGTTCGATTTTATTAGTGAGAGAGGTATTCGCCTGACTACATAGTAGTTGAGTCTACCAATCAAAATATCGTGATATTTTATGCCATTGAGAATACTGACCATCCTGGTATTTTTTGTTTATGTCAAAAAAGAGGTTAATTCAATTATTATTGAATTACTTATTGTAAATATAATATCAAGAATAACCCACAGTTCCAGTGATATGAACTCTATAATGAAGTGACTTACCCCTTGTTATAGGTGAAGAAATAGTGGAAACTTCCAGCCAAACCAGCCTTTATCTGTATAAAAGCCGCAGTGTCATCAGCATTTTCACAACCTTCATCCCAAACCCATTCCAATAATTGATATTTGTTACGATTAAATTCTGACAATTTTCCTGCCTTCTCAATAGGGTAGTTACAGTATAGGAACACCTTTCTTCCAAACAACGAAGGACCAACTCGGAACTCGATAATCCAGCTCTTCTCTATTCGGTACAAAGTGGTCTCCTGGTGCTCCAAATCATTCAAAGTCAATACTCTCACTTGCTGCATTGTTTCTAAATTCAGCTTTTTGTTTTTGTCAATTGATGTTGCTAGTAGCTGCGATTCTTCGGTGCTGCCTGTTATGTAGCTGGTCTTTTTAACACACTTCTCTTCCTCAATGAATTCAGAAGATATGAGTTTTTTATTTTTCGCAGAAGCTTTAGAATCTATGGGTTTCTCTGCTATTTTGGTTGGAACACATGCAGAAAATATTTCCCTCTCAATCTGTTCTTCTACTGATGATATGATATCAGCAGGGCTCTCATGAACGTCCTTGATCAACTCCGGATATCTGTGTTCTCTGTTTTCTGGGGAAACTCTGGAATTTTTCAAGTCTGGTGTTGTTTCAGCTTGTGACTTGTTGATAACAACCTGCTGCACTTCTGAGGATAATTCAGTATCTACCAACCCTTGTTGTAAATCCTCAATCAGCTCGAAAGGAATATATTTCTTGATTTCTGAAAGATTTATTGAATGTTCCAAATTTTTTGTATTTTCAGTTTGATGGAATTCTTGGTTGTTATCTGTTACACCTTGTATATCAGTCGCAAAATTGTCAGAGAAATTATCTGGACCTGAGGAATACTGTGCTGATATCTCACTTTGTACAATCGATGGATTTTGCACAAAGACAAACTTATCTGAATTTTTCTCACAATATGACTCCTCTGAGACACTGCTGTGCAAAAGTGGAGACGCAAAACTGATTTCTGACTCACTTTGGTTCAGACTGCACTCTGAATCTTTCACCTGAGAGTCCTGACTATCTGGTGTTACAAAAATATCTTCAGGAATGTAATGTATTTTATCGAATTCCGAAAATTTCTTCTCTAGTTCAATAAATTCTGCTAAGGATTCAGGATTCGAGGAATTGGCAGTGTTGTTCACTAGTGAACCCTTTCTTTGGAGTCCTACCGATTCCTCTTTCACAGGAGTTACTTCAGCTAGATCACCGTTCAATTCGCTCTCTGTTTTTAAACTGTGTTCAGTTGGTGTTGTGTCTTCGGCATCTATTTCAGGAAGCTCTTCAGTTTCCTCAAGTTCAGCCTGAGTATTGTAATCTATAACACAGATAGAAGGACTTCTTGAACGAGAATATTTTGGATTTTCAGGCCTGAGTTGAGCAGCTTCTTCAGTGGTGAAATCAAATCCAGAGTCAGAAGTGTGTGCTTTATCAATATGTTGTCTGATAGTCTCAAATGGAGGCAATGTATTATCAGACCTTGCAGCTATGTAACCTTGGATACCAGGCAATACTTCGATAGAGATCGGGTTGTTTTCATTGCAAGATTCGTTAAAATATTGAATACTTGACAAGTCCACGTTATTTAGTGAAAAAGACAGTTCTGGAATTGTTGGTTTATCAACTGTTTCAACACCATTCCATTCTGCACTAACTGTTTCTCTTTCTTTTTCTGAATCCTGTGGTTCAACTGCACTATTTGTTACAACACTAGCATATGATATCGTTGGAGACACTTTCTTGGTTTCTTTATGTTCTACTTTGCTCAAGCTTTCCAGTTGAGATTTTTCCTCAATTCTATTGTCGTCAGCCGAGATCTGAATTTTTTCGAAGGAATCTGAGAACTTTCTCTTAACTACCGGTACAGTTTCTATGACAGCTTCTTTAGCTTTTCTCTTTTGGTAATTATCAATTATACTTGGTTTTAATGGACCATCATTTGATTGTTTGTGCCCTGATTCTAAAATTTCTGGTTTATTTTCAGGTGTGTTTTTGCCTTTATTTTTCTTTCCCTTTTCTCTTACAGGTAGAAATGAAAACCCTACGTCATCTTCCTTGACTTCATCATTAAGGTCAACCTTAGAAAGCTTCTTCCTATTATTAGCTTTTGCACTGTCTGTTAGTTTATTCTTCACGAGAGAAAATCCAAAGTCGTCTTCTACTGACAATCTTGCTTCTTCACGTCTATTTGTTCGTTGTTTGCTAGATTTGCTTTTCTTCTTAGATCCAGAAGGTGGAGTAATGTCCGTATTAGGTTCTTCTAAGAGACTTTCTTCAATTATTTCCTCGATAGGTGTTGTCAGACTTGTACTAAAACATGGATCTTCATACTGCTTCTTGGATACTTGTCCCAATTTGGTCCTTTTTGACTTATTTTTCTCTTTAGATCTTGGCAACTGCTTATCTGAACTACCTGGTTCTTCAGAGCTGTCTTTACTTCCAAATATCTGCAATGTAAAAATATGAATGCTTTAAACTCGAGGCTCCACAATGATAGAATGGGCCGTAAAATGATACGAAAGTATCTTACATGCTCCAAGTATTTCGATACGCTCAGTAATTTCAAAATGCAATAAGAAACCGTCCAGCGGAAAAATAAAGTTGTTATGTGATATGTTAAACTAGTGGTGAAAAAAACACCATACAATAAAAGTTTGAAAATTCTGGACATTCTGGTAGTGAAATACTGTTTGCTTCAAAAGAGATTTACTTGTAAATTAAATTTTTTTTCAATATTGAAACATTTATATAATTGGTGGCATAGGTCAAACCTGATATATTCTGTTCAAAACTGATATAAATAAACCCATATTCAAAATTATGGAGTAAAACAAGCACACAACACACAAACACTGAAACTATACGAGTATGCACTAAGAAACGTTAGCAAAATCTATCTACTCTACTTTTTAGCCAAACTATCAACAAAAAACCAAAAAAAGAAAATGTAAATATGAAAAAAATTACACATTCAACCAACCCATTCAAATCAGGTTTAAAAGTCAAGGTGACATTCACTGTCTATAGTGACATAGGACTAGAGGACAATACAAGAGGACACAGCCATCTACAAGGACGGACACAGGACCACAGAAGTCACAGAACATACAAAGCGGTGAAGAGCACCATCACAGTATGCATACAGAAAGCTGTGGCACCTTACGCTACACCACCATATATATCTATCATATATATACGACAAAAATGACCTTCAGGACCACTGAAATATTATCGTTATATTTCAGTTTTCAGGCAATGCTCCGAGCGCACTGGTCTTTTTATTTTGTAGTTCCTCAAAATGCTGCCAAGTCCATTTTTTAAATAAATGAGAAAATTCTTCAGTTGGCCTCCCTGATTTTTCATATTTTGACATTACTAGGACCAGTGACCAGTGACCACCCTCTCTCAGATTCCAGATTCTCAAACCCTGAAATATGAGCTGAAGCCAGTAAACAATATGCACACAGCTTCATTTTCGTGATTTTAATTAGCTGATTTATTGCTGATTTCAATTAGCCTTGAATTAGACTAATCAGTAACAAACAACTTGTTATAGCTATTTGATTATTTTGCCATGATGTCACTGATCTTATTGGTGGGAGATGATTCACATGTTGTGCTGGGACGCTTTGGGGATTTTAATGTCAGTGGGTTGGTAATAAATACTGTGATTTTAATTTGATAGGTTCCATTTACTAATTATATTATATGTTTTCACTTCAGTTATTAGTTTTTGTTAGAGAAAATTCAAAGAAATATATTTCATACTTGTCACTGGTTCAT
This sequence comes from Chrysolina haemoptera, assembly GCA_958298965.1. Taxonomy (NCBI): domain Eukaryota; kingdom Metazoa; phylum Arthropoda; class Insecta; order Coleoptera; family Chrysomelidae; genus Chrysolina; species Chrysolina haemoptera. Next base: position 5,730,177 of record OY282586.1, on the reverse strand, counting down.
TCGTGCATGTCAGAGACTACATTGTTCAAAAATGAAGTAATTACGTAACTAGCCATTGCTGCCAATAGTAACATGAAAAAACAGCTGTTCAAAATGGCAACAAAAATACTACCAAAAATGTCATTACAGAAGTAAAATATTCATTTAAAATCAAACAAATAATGGACAATATAATGTGTAACATAAGTAACAGTTTTGATAGTGAAGGTGCCGAAGGATCCGACCAAGAAAAGGAAATAACCAATGTGATTTTGAATACTAAAGATGAAGTACCACCAGTGGGGAGCGAAGAAAACGCAGAACTTTGGATAAACGACGGAAATAGTGTGGATTTCGATGAAGATCCTGAAAACATTAACATAGCAAATTTTTTTCATAGAGTAGATAGTGATCAAATCATTTATCAGAAGAAAAAACGAAAACTTAAACTTGTGGGAAGGTATGTAATGGGTGATCTTCTTGGTGAAGGCTCCTATGGGAAAGTGAAAGAAATGTTGGACTCCGAAACTTTATGCCGAAGAGCTGTGAAAATATTGAAACAAAGAAAACTACGTAGGATACCAAACGGTGAACAAAATGTACAAAGGTATAAAAGATGTGTATTGTTGAATCGAACGTTTATATACTGAGGATAGTGTATAATAAAGTGTCTGTTGTGTAGTCCTCATAAAAATTGCTTGGTATGTAGAAAATGAAGTAGGGAAATTAATTTGAAAGAAACTTCAACTTACCGAGCTTGCACTAAAAGAACCTACTAGCCAAGTTAGTAGAGCTGCCATTTTCACTCTGTATCTGAAAAGGAAAAAATATCAATCAAATATGTTATTATTTAGCATCTAAATCTCATCCAATATTTCAGTATTACAAGATTCACTTTGACAAAAAAAGAGTTTTTTTGCTTTCATTGGATGTGCATGTCAATTCCAAATTGTTTTTCAGGGAAATCAAACTACTTCGCAAACTCAAACACAAGAACGTGGTGAATCTGGTAGACGAACTTTACAATCACGAAAAGCAAAAAATGTATCTGATAATGGAGTTTTGCGTGGGGTCTCTGCAAGGTATGCTGGAATCAAGCCCGGACAAAAAATTCCCCCACTGTCAGGCACACGGGTATTTTTTACAGCTCATAGACGGTTTGGAGTACCTTCACAGCATGAGAGTTGTTCACAAAGATATTAAACCTGGCAATCTCTTGCTGACTCTAGAAGGTGAATTGAAAATATCCGATTTGGGAGTGGCAGAGGTGAGTTTTTTTAATAATATCATTTATATCAAACCCAGCAGTACTGTTCTACAACTTTGCCATTTTTTATTACTCGTCCAGTGCTTTACCAATGCTGTTTTGCTGATATTGAGTGCTAAATGGTTTTTATCAGTCCATGTTAATATATTGTGACAAGTGACAAGGAAATTATATCATCTGCATATGTAACTATATGTACCTTCGAATGAATGAATGAATAGATAAGAAAAACCGGTGGTTCGAGTATAGATCCCTGTGGAAGTCCTTTAATAAGACAAGTTGCTATTTTCAACACATTTTTTATTTTTTCTCACATTTCTTCAAGTCTTATTGAGTTTCTGTCGAAAAATAATGTTTCTTTCAGAACCAGAAAATCCACTACTGTTTATATAACTCCAATTATTTGATAATTGACTGATTTCTGCTTTTAAATTCTGAATATTACCTAAAAATCTGCACATAGTGTAACAATGTCTACTCTTCATAGAAGTGTGAGGAAAAAAAACATAGCTGAAAAGGTATATTTTATAGAAAAATCGAATAAAAATAAAACTGAAGGATGATCTGGGAATAGAGCTATATGCAAAAAATGTAGACATGAAATGCAAGGTCTTGTCAAACGGATGAAGTGTAGTGAAAGAAATACAGAAATCAAATGCCAGCTCTTATGCACTGATATCATGTTCCATGATGATATTCTTGAGAATGTAAAACCCATAGTCACAATAAAATATACCCATTATTCAAAAAGAGATGTCCATATTCATACAATTACTTTGTGTTGCTGTGTTGTTGACCCATCAGTCAAGAAAATGTTCTCAACATTTGGTTTAGTCCTTTTCAAACACAGAAATCGATTAGGAACAGGCAAAATTAGTGTTTTTGTAACAAGCACTACAATTAACTAAAATGAACATTATTTAGGTACAATTGAAACTCAAAGTTTTTATTTTCTCTTGATTATAACTTATCAGAAGAAATTTCGATTTTACCTAATCATAATTGAAATTAACAAAATAATGTGATTTCAATCGTGTTTTTAATCATGTATTCAAATCAATCAATTTAAATAATTCAAACCCTGTAATAATTATAGTGTTAGTGAAACTCAACTAACACTAGTTGAAACTTTCTAATATAGTGAAGTTAATGCATATTTGCATATTTCTGGTGGCTAAAGTGAATAATTAGCTCATTTGTAAGTTTGATGAAACCAGAGTGATGAAAAATTTCCTTAGAGAGAAACAAGATGTCCTGCACTACCAGGACGACGCTTATTGCCATAATCCTATACAATAGGAATAATTGGGTCGAAAATCCATCAGAAAACAACTACTTACCTGGCTAATACCACGACGAACGTTGAATTACATCTAATGAATTTCCGTGCAGAGTCCTACAAGGATATCTCCGCAATTGCTAGTTGCATGAAAATGTTCATTGAAACATTTGGACCACCTATAGATCGATTTCTGGGTTCTTGCCCTCATCAGTATAGGGTAGGTCTCTGCAGACAATATCTAATGTCTGCAACAAACGATTCAACAAAATCTCCATGTAAAGTTAGTTTAGTGAACGCTAGGCTTCGGTCGGTGTCTCAGCTTCTGCCTTTACATGGAGATTTTGTTGAATTGTTTGTTGCAGACATTAGTTATTGTCTGCAGAGACCTACCCTATACTGATGAGGGCAAGAACCCAGAAATCGATCTATAGATGGTCCAAATGTTTCAATGAACATTTCCATGCAACTAGCAATTGCGGAGACATCCTTGTAGGACTCTGCACGGAAATTCATTAGATGTAATTCAACGTTCGTCGTGGTATTAGCCAGGAAAGTAGTTGTTTTCTGATTGATTTTCGACCCAATTATTCCTATTGTATAGGATTATGGCAATAAGCGTCGTCCTGGTAGTGCAGGACATCTTGTTTCTCTCTTGACAAGCTTATTGTGAACAATGCATGCAGATTTCTTCAAAAATTTCCTTCTTCCAAAAAAGTTTATATTGTTATGAAGGTCACCCTCTGGAAAAGTTCCTTATGTATTGAAACGCAATATCTTTGAAAATTGGTTTTTTATGTTTATTTAAATACATGCTCCTTAAAGTTACAATTTTCATTAGCTTGTGAAAGTATGCTTGTCACGGCATTAACTGCATAAACTTCAAATTCTGCAACAAATGAACTAATCAACACACAAACAAACTAACCATTAAAAATTGTTTTGATTTCTTCACAAGCGTGTGTTTATCAATAAGAATTGATGAAGGAAATTCAAATAACAACCCAGTTTTCAAAGTGATTGCTTTTTAATGGAAGACAAAAATTTCCAAGTGACCTTATATATATATATACAGTGTGACCCATTTAAAATGGAAGCACCCTTATAAAACTTATATTTTTCAACCGATTGGAATGATTTTTGTTTCGTTAGGTAGACATCCAAGAAGTCTACTAGGACACCAAATTTCATGAATAAATCTCCATTTCCAGGGCCAACTAATTTTATTTTTCTAGGTCAAAAATCTAGAAAAATTACTAGCGATTTTTTCAGAAAAAATCTAACTTCACAACTGGATTCGCGACATTTTCGAATGGTTCATATGTAAATTATGTTGAAATGCATCAATGAATAAAAAAGTTATAAGGGAATGAAATTTGAAAAATATACCGTTTAATTAACCCACCCATTCAATTTCAGAACCTTAATCGAAACTTTGACTACACCACTGATTTGAGGGTGTCTCGAAATAGCACTGACTATAATTTCATTGAAATCTGTCTATACATAAAAATTATGAGATAAAATGACATTTTCCTGAAAATCCATTAATATATTTTTCAAATTTTATTATCTAATGATTTTTTTATTTATGAACAGATTGCGATGAAACTATGACTAGTGATATATCTATACCTCCTCAATGCAGTGGTGTTTTCCGAATTTTGATTAAAGTTCTGAAATTGAATTGGTTGGTTGAAAAAACGGCATATTTTTCAAATTTCATTTCCTTATAACTTTTTTATTGATTGACGTATTTTAACGTAATTTACATATGAACCATTTGAATATGTTGCGAATCCAGTAGTAAAGTCAGATTTTTTGTAAAAAAATCGCTAGTAATTTTTTTAGATTTTTGACCTTGAAAATGGAGATTTAATCATGAATTTGGTGTCCTAGTAGACTTTTTGAATGTCTACCTAACGAAAAATAAATCATTCCAATCGGTTGAAAAACGTAAGTTTTATAAGGGTGCTTCCATCTTAAATGGGTCACACTGTATATAAACTTTTTATGGAAAAATGAAATTTTCTATCGTGCTGGAGTGTACACCGACCACTTGAGGTGGTGCTGTTAGATCATCAGATAATGACAGATTTTGCTGATTGATTTTCTCTTTTCTGGGATTTTAACCACTGAAAATTATGTGAGTGTTGAACTCAAAAAATGAAAATTTAGCGATCGGGCGTGTGCTAGGCATATGGAAAATTAATTTTCCTTGTGCAGAAAAAAAGTATTTTTTTTTTCAATAGTTCGTCCATGGCATTTTAACGCATTCTGTTGGATACGGACCAATGTAACATCCATCAGGGTTCTGACAAAATCCATTTTTTTTGGCATGTATAAGTGGGACACTACTTTAAAACTGTTGCATATAGTCCAAAGAGGGTATGGGTTGTTGCTTCAGAATAATAATTCCATATTTACTAAATTATTCATGATTATCGGATCATCCGCAAACATCTCCGTAAAGTGCGACAAAACACATTTTAGGTACTCAAATACTCGCGTATTATATTTGCATAAGAAGGTGGGAGTCTTCAGAAACTATAATATGAACTTTTCCTTTTTCTTCTCCGATAATTTTTTGCAGAGTTATGACCAATCAAATATTCGGCTCTATTTGTATTACTAAAGTCGACGGAAGTACTTTAAATTTTTTTTTGAAAAAAAGAGTGAAAAAAATTAATTATTGAAAATCTCTAAAAAATTACGTTGTGTTGCTGTCTAATCAGGTGACTAACGTCAGCTTTGTGCTCAGTTTGACCAAAGTATTTTGGTTTTGGGATGTTGTGAACTTTATGCCGTACCCCTATACAAGTTCCTGACACAAAGAAGATTCGAATAAAAGAATATTTGGAACCTATGTAAATTTTACTCTACGCACGTTTCTCCAAGAAAGTTGGCATCATCAGGATGAGCCCTAGTGCTTGTTAAACTTATTATTATATTATTCTGATCCTATCTATACTTTTTATCTGAGTGGTTAATTGTACTCATTATACACGCCTACATCCTACCCTAATTGTTTACTTCAATTAGAACAGCCTACCTCCTCTAAATTAACTTTATACCTACTTACTTATTTCACTTTTTTGACATGTTCTTGGAGATTAATGACTAATGACTTCATTATAATAACATAACAATACTACTAACACACATTTATTTTGAAGTATTTTTGTTGAAAACTGAGTATGAATTTGATATAGGTGGGGATGATGAGCGCAAATATCCACTCTGATATACATATAGTATAAATAGGATCAGAATAGATTAATTAGTTTAGTAAGCTTTGAGCTTCTGAGAATTCCAACTTTGTTGGCGAAACACACTTCGAGTGGAAGTGGCGTAGTTTTGGTGCTTTTAGTAATTTCTATTTTTTGAATTATAAGGATTTTTTTTCGTTCAATTCCTGACATATCATTCGAAACACGCACGCACGTTCAATATTTGTCTTCTATTTTATTTTGTAGAGCACAAAAAGTAATGATATCTATTTCGTTAATGAACATACAGTGTGATCCATTTAAGATGGAAGCACCCTTATAAAACTTACATTTTTCAACCTATTGGAATGATTTTTTTTCTTTCGTTTGGTAGACATTCAAAAAGTCCATTAGAACACCAAATTTCATTAATAAATCTCCTTTTCCAGGGCCAACTAATCTTATTTCAAAAATCTAAAAAAAATGAGTAGCGATTTTTTTTAGAAAAAATCTGACCACATCACTAGATTCGCGACATTTTCTAATATGTGTATATTATATTGAAATGCTTCCATCTTAAATTGGTCACACTGTATAAAAAACCGCAGAATTATTTATAAAAATTAAACTATGTTGTCTTTCTGATATATGTTAATGAATACTTCACTGGCTTAAAGGCTTATTCAATATGCTTATAAAGTACCATGAATTATTTGACACTAAACATATTTAATGTAGTCGTAGAAAAAGTATAGTGTCCGAGTAACCTTGAATAAAATGATAATGTTCTCGCTCGACTTGTGGCTCTCACTTGTGCAGTTATCAATGTGAAATACGTATGTTATAAAAGGTTGAAAGCTTATTTCGAAAACAAAATTGAATTGTAGAAAAATCGTAGTAAAATAGCGAAACTATAAAAAAGTTTGAAATACCTTAACAAAAACAAAAGAACAAAGGATGTAACCACTGCACCACCGATGATATAAACCATGGCTTCATTAGAGTCACTAAGATAGTGCCCTCTCTCTCTCTCTCTCGACGTGGAATGCACTGGAGTCAAAGGTCACTCTGAAGGAAAAATCCGCCCGCCAAAAATACAAACAAGCTGACCACTGTCAAAACAAACGAAAACAATCAATTGAACTTGGTGTTCGTTTTGGACTGAGTTTGTTTAGAAAAGTACCGTTCGCGATATTTGATAAGGACTTGACCTCTTTATCAGCTATTTTTCGATACTTTTCCCTTTCGTAGGGCGAAATTTTCACGATTTCGCACGTTTTCTTCGACACCTTCTACCGAGTGAAAATCTTAGTTCAGAGCATTGTTCTTCCTCTTTCGATAAAGAGAAGATACCACTCTATTGTGGCATGCTCCCTGCATGCCTGCGGAATGGATTTCATATTTATTAATTGTTGCTCGTGCTAGATGTTCGTGGTCATTTTATGCAGATAAGGATGTTTGTTCTCAATTGCTCTCCAAATAACTTGATGATTCGTAAATATCGAGTGATTATAGATTATTCGGTGGTCGTAGATTTTTGTAGGGTATTTTAGATGTTGTACCCAACCAAATAGCAATATTAGAACACCCTGAGAGTATTTGACCAAGTTTCATCGTTTGCGTATACTGGTGGAGTTCTGTTGCCTTTAGGCAATTTAACTCAAAAAAACTGCCAGAAAAAATTACTCGTTCTGGGGAAATTGCCAGCCATCAAAATTCTCATTGAAATGTCAAGTTTACTTCGCCAAAAAAGCTCTTGTGTAATTATAAGTGACAATTAAATTCATACACTAGAGCAGCGGTTTTTCTGTCATTATGACAGCAAAAAAAGTTTGCCCTAACTTTTCCAGCGACAAAACGGAACCTAACGTTTGAAACCATCTGATTCTAGTAGGTCTGCATCATTGGTCTGTAGCAACCCTGACATGACAACCAAATTTTTCCGTTGACTCTCCCTTCACGATGTATTTTAACGCACTCAAAGTCGTTTATTAATTACCCCTTATTAATGAATGATTCTATTAGTCAATTTATCAATTGCTTCCTTTAGTTTCAGTAATTGTACAATTTCGAATATTAATATTTACAATAATAAAACTAACTTTGAATAGAGTTTGTATAAATAGCAAATAGTGATTGTTGTTTATCGTTAAATGAATAAGTAAGATATCTTTAGTTTTGAAAAGTACGGTCGACGGAAAAGTTCTGTAACAAACTCGTCAATTAAAATGCTCATTAACAATCTCGAACATTATCTCGATTGTTAATCGCCCTTAATAATACACTTTTTCGATAAATAACTATTATGTATATTCATTAAATTTTCACTCAAGATTTTTTTTTGGGTCGAAGTAAAGTTGACATATATAATTCGAGTTTTGTTGCCTTTAGGCAATTTAACTAAAAAAAAAAAACTGACAGAAAAAATTACTCGTCCTGCGCACTCGTCATTTTTTAGGTAGAGCCAGGCAACAATATTCTCATTGAAATGTCAAGCTTACTTCGACAAAAAAGCTCTCGTGTAAGTGAAGATTTCGCACACCTTTTAGTGCATTTAAAATTTGACAAAGTGGCTGGGTTAGATAAAAGAAATCGAAAGTCTTTTTTTTATATAATGCGCTTGAATCAACAAAACTCGATATAGTATCAATAATTTCAAGTAATTTTGTTGATAAAATTGGCTTGTTTTTTAACCTTCGTTTTGTCTATATTTAGCATGGACTTGACCTTACAGAGTATTTGAAATATCGATTTTTATTCAAAAATACACACATTCATTCAAAATGAAATACGGTTTATGTCTTCTGACCAATATTTCTTAAATTCAATTGAAATAGTAATAAACATTCGCATGAAGGTATTCAAAATATTAAACTGGGCGGGTAGAAGACGGTTTACGAAAAAAAAACAAAACGGAACTTAACAAAAGCAACCACTTGCAGTAGTATCCTCTTTGAGGAACAGTAGACATTTATCCAACATTCGTCGAGGTATTAACCAGTCGAATTTTTTTTGTATTAGATGATTTCCTTGTAGGATCATTATTTGATGTACCGTTTACTTGTTTCGAACATTGTTCGAGAGTTTCAAATAAATGAAACTAAACGTCGATATTGTTCGTTTCATGTACTATCAACCAAATCAATCAACCAAATTTACGTACGTTCTTCCAGACCATCGACCTTTTTGCTGAAGACGACACCTGCTTCATCGGCCAGGGTTCACCTGCATTTCAACCTCCAGAAATAGCAAACGGCTTGGAGTCTTTTCCAGGATTCAAAGTTGATATATGGAGCAGTGGAGTAACATTGTGAGTACATTTACTTTCGAGTTCACTAACAAAAGGCTGTCCAAAAAAAAACCATTCGATCTCTCAGGTGTAATTCGAAATCCAGCAGAATTTTGTGATGCATCTAAGAGCACCACCGGATGCTGTTATCCTCTGACGTCTTGGTCGATGTATCGATCTGATTATCGTTTCGATTATCATTATCATAAAATGAAAATATGGTCCAAGCCGAAACTATCAGGGTGTCAACGTATTCTTTAAACAAGCCAGTGTTTCAAGAGTATGAGATTTGAACTTGAAGAGGGTATTGCATACTGGCCTATAGCTTCCGGTTTCACCGGAAACGGAAACGGAACTTAGGAATTTCAAATCGAACGCCCTGTATATTTTTACTTTTTTGATTCTAGGGACGCTTCTGAGCAAGATCACATTGTTTTCAGACAAAAACCCACACTCTTAATTTTTCATTCCATTGTTCGGGAATCTTGAAACAATATCTAATGAACAAAATCATCGGGATTAGCAGTATACATCAATTTCATACAAATACTGCTACACTGCATACTTGATCTAATTTGTAACTCTTAGCTAATTTTTCGGTCACCTCAATGTTAAAATATATATAGAATAAGTTGACACCCAGTACGAGGCCAATATATGAATAAAAAACTACTTCCCTGGCCAGTACTACGACGGACTTTGAATTACAACTGTCATATACTTCTGTAATGTTCTTCAATGAGTACATTGTGTCAAATTACTCGCATATGTTATTAAACTTATTCAGAATGATAACCTGCACACTGGTTTTGGGGTTTCTATACCTCGTCAGTGTCTGATAATAGCAGTAATACTGGTGGCCTAGTTTGAGTACGATTATTATCATCATTACGACTAGAACGACTTCTTTTTTGCAGGTATAATATAACCACGGGTGTCTATCCCTTCGAGGGAGACAATATATATAGGCTTTTTGAAAGTATAGGAAAGGGGGACTTCACAATTCCCGAAGAAATCGGTGAACCTCTGAGAAGTTTGCTCTTCGGGATGCTGGAAAAGGAGCCGGAAGCAAGGTTTACGCTTCAGCAAGTAAGACAACACCCGTAAGTCAAAGTTATATTGGCCTTGATTCGTAAATTGATTTTTTTCTTAGCAGTGGTGTTTATATCCTAACATTCGATTTGCTTTTTGTTTTTCCCCTCAAATCCTAGTTTTTTTTTTCGTTAATGTGTTATATCTTACTTTCTAGATGGTTCTCTAGACGACCGCCTGTGACAAGTGTACAAGTGCCTGTGCCCCCCTTAAAAGGCGACGAGTGGCACAACTTGACAGTTTTGCCTTACTTGATCGACCATTACTACGAGGACCTGGCAGACAGTACAAGCGACCAGTATTTTACCGAACATGAACTAAATGGTAATGATCAGTTGTTTCTATAGTCACATTTACATATTTTTTTTCAAGTAAGTTACTTCAGATTTATTTTTGCGCTGCTTTCTCTTGTTTGTTCTGTGGCTTGATGATCTATCAGATTCACCCAATTTCATTACTATCTTTCTGAAGCCTAGAAATGCCTACAATTTTTTTTATTTGCCAATTTCGTTTAGGTGTACCAGAATTTGCCAATTCTGGTTTAGTGAACCAGTATTTCATACGTAGTTGTTTTGCAAGATGCTGATTCCAAGATACTAAGTCAATATTTTGACTTAATGTGTCAGAAATAGCTTATTCTTTGAAACCAGGTTGGATTCCTGACTTAGTATCTCAGAATTAGCTACTTATTACACAAGAACGTGGCGAATAGAAGACATAATTTATTTTTGAATTATTTTTTGGGTTGATGAAAGGTACAATGAAAATTAGAAAAGTTCCCACCCGTGGCAGGGGGACAAATCCCCTTTCTTTGCAAGAAATAAGTGAAATCTAGTCTTTCTCTCGTTTTTCGACAAATTTTTCCGAAATCGTTATTTCTACAGAAAAAAACTACTGAGTCGAAAAAATTCCGCCTTGATCTTGGAATCAGCTTATTCCTAGATAATTGATAATTGAAATACTCAAGTCATAATTCCAAAACACCACGTTTGAATGTTATCATCTGAGGAATATAGACCGTCAGATAGTGAGAGATTTAGGTGCCCCATTTTCGCAAACAAGCCTCGAATAGAGTTGAAAAGTATATATGAAGATATTTTTACGAGTAGTTCCTGGCGATAACATACCGAGAATTCGATTTATCAGAACAGTGTTTATTTGCTTCCCTTGTGTTCCTAACTACGGTATGAAACTACAGAGGGTGATTGGTTAGGTTGTTTTAACAAATTAAGTTCCTATGAACGTATGTCTGGAGTTGCTTGGTTTCTGAGATATAGGGCGGTTTAAAAAAAAAAATTCAACGCCCTGTATCTCAGAAAAGAAGCAACTCTGGACATATGCTCATAGCAACTTTTTTTCTTAAAATGACCTAACGAATCACCCTCTGTAGTTTCGTACCGTAGTTAGGAAACATGAGGAAAACAAAAAAAATCGATTTTCGATGTTATTCCTAGGAGCCCTCGTTGATTTATCTTCATTTTACTCCAAATCGATATACTTTTCAACCCTATTCGAGGCTTGTATGCGAAAATGGGGCACTTAAATCTGTCACTAGCTGACGGTCTAATAGCTATAATAACCATATACTAAGATATAATGTTAGCTAATTTCAAGATAATAGGTTACCTATTAGAAATAAACTAAATTTTAAATTTATCTCAGAACAAAATTTCAACAAAATAATGGGATATAATAATGAGCTATTCCCGAAATACTTGTTTGGAATTTTGACATATCATCTTGGAAATAAGCAACTATATAAGTCATAAGTTTGATTACGAGAACGTTTAAAGATAGACGAATTCTGCTAACGCCAATCGATTCAGAATTGCTGAATTAGTATATATTGGAATATTGGGAATTTGAACGAAAAAAATCGACGGAAAAAAAAGCAAGTATATCATGATAAATAATTTTTTATCCCCGAATGTATTTCGACGTGCTGATTCCGAATCTTTGAACGAAAATGTCGAAAACTCATCAGAAATATTTTTGCGCCAAAAAAACCATTTGAAAACTAATTCAGAGCTTACCAACTCGAGAACGGTTAGAGATAGACGAAATCTGCGAACGCCAGTCGATTCAAAATGGCCGAATTAGTATGTATTGTTATTTTCGAGCCAATCAAAATAAATAAAAAATTACTCGAAAAATCATTAAAAGTACCAAGTTGTCACATCGACTTGAAATTCGCACTGTTTACGTAAAATTTCATGTTTGTTCCAAAAATGTATGATTTTCTATGCTCAGATATAAGATTTAGCCGGAAAAAGGTGTTTAAGATAAAACATTAAATTTTCTGAGATTTTTTATTTTTCATTTTTCGAATTGTCCTCGGACGTATTTTGACGTGAGGATTTCGAATCTTTTAACAATAATGTCGAAAACTCATCAGAAATATTTTTGACGGCAAAAAAAAAAACATCAAAAAACTGATTTAGAGCTGAACAACTCGAGAACGGTTAGAGATAGACAAATTCTGCAAACGCCAATCGATTCAAAATAGTCGAATTAGTATGTATTGTGAATTTCGAGTCAATCGAAAGAAATAAAAAATTACTCGAAAAAGTTGCAAGGGGCCAAAAAACTATTTTAAAACTGATTCCGAGCTGTCCAACTCGAGAACGGTTAGAGATAGACAAATTCTGCGAACGCTAATCGATTAAAAATGGCCGAATTAGTGTTATTGAGTATGTATTTGGGAATTATTTTATGACAAGGTACTAAAATGAACCTTTCTCCTGTTCTCCTTATGTAACCATCAAATCTCCTTCAATTTATTTGATACTCGGTGTCGCCTACTTACACCAAAAATCATACGTGGGCATGAGCTTCGAACTTTCTGGATCTCATTTTTATACATAAGAGTTAAATTATGTCCATACAACGTATCCGCGTAATTGAATGGTAATTATCTTTCATTGCCCCCTAAAACTTTTTCATTATTTTTCATTAGATATAATTACTTCATAGCTTCCATTAGGTGTACAAAAAATGACTAGTTGTTTCCCCCTCGGTATTAATATAGGAAACTAGGTTTGAAATTATTATTTGTCTTTAGTAATAGGTAATAACCATATACTGAGTCATGTGTAGAAATTAGCCAATTTTTAGATAATTGGTTACAAATTGAAAATGCATCCTTATTTTGACCTTATCTTCTAAGTAATAGCTAATAATGATATATTGGATCATAATTTCGATTCACTGAGTCGAAAATAATGGGCTACACATTAGCAATTTTCGAAAATTATTAGGTGACTATGTTTTATCTCGGAAATAGACTACCTAAGCCCTGACGTCACAAGTGGGCGGAGCTTATAAAACCTTTCCAAACAAACTGGTAATACCTGTTAAAAGCCCATAAGGAATTATTTATTTGATGATGTTGCATAATTCCGTCGAAAATAAGGATAATTGATATTAATTTCAATAAAGACTCAGCTGAAACTTTTTGCCGAAAAAAACAATTTCAATATTTGGAAAGGTTTACCAAGTTTCAGCCACTTTGACGTCACACTTTAGAGTTTAGGTATTCTATAGCCTACTGACAAGTCTAAACTGGTGATATAGACCGAAAATCAGTTTTCCAGAATTAGCTCATTCCAAGATAATAGGCTACAAATTAGCTACAGATTCATGTCCTTGTATTGTTGAAATTATAACCTATTAAATTGGTAATAACCAATTTTATTGTAATCATTCAGATTTGTGACCTAGTATTGTAGAAATTATAACCTAATAACTTGGGAATAACTAATTTTATTACAATCATTCCAATTTATGCACTTGTATTTAGAATTATGATTTAGCATTTTTTAGTACCTTTTGTATTAAGTTTCGGGTACTTCATTTGTAGCCTTGGGGTTTTTTGTGAAGGTCGTTGCTGCACTTTTAATTGTTTTCCCCTATTTTTTTTTTCTTTTCTAAGTTTGCTTCTTGGTTTTCAGAGGCTGAAAGAAGGCCACAACAGTCCCGACGTTCAAACGGAAATGCTCAACAAAGCCAAAGTTCAAAGAGGAGTGGTAGGTGGAAAAAGCCAATTTCTTGTATATCTGTGCGGGGTTTCCCAGGATGTAAGCAATCGTGACAAATCTTTTGTATCTCTCTCTGTAATTATTTTGTTACTGTCGTATTTTTGATAAGGAAACCACTGACTTGTATTAAATACATTGTTAATGTTTGTAAATTTATATTGTTGTTCTATCAGATGGGTTTAACTTTTTTTGTTGGGGTTTTACACGTGAGAAAAATGTATTTAATATAGTTGTCTCCGTTTTCTATCTTTGCGAGAAAGCATGAGTGCCATATACAAATGAAAAATATACCTAAATAAAAGAATTTGTACCTATTTAGATTTTCAATATTATTTGTGCATTTACTTTTCACTTTCATTGGTTGGCTGCCCTGTTTTGCCTGTTTTCATTTTTTCTTTTCAGATAGTGTGTGTCAGAGGATTAATGGCAATGCTAAGTTTACTGATAAGCGATTTAGGCATTGGCGTTACTTGCCATGAAAAATATCGTGGAACAATCATGCTGGACATGAACCACAGAACTCCAACAAAGAGTATAGTGAGATATTAGTTTATGTTTGTTTGTGTTCCCACAAGAAGAAACATAACCCTTTGGTAGGCAAGGCAGGCATGCGCGTAATGAGGTAATGAGATCATTCAGTTGCAACCCTTATCAAACTGTTATATATATATTTTGATAAGGCATGCAATTAGTTTGTCTGCTGTCTTGTCATTTGAATTTCCCGCCATTAAAGTGACCCCTGGCAACAATAATGGAAAAACTAAGAAAGCTTCCTCTTTTTATCGCGGTCTACGGAACCAATGGAGAGTTACCTGAGAAAAATAAAAGACAGATACCTTTTCCATAATTCCATCCTTGTCTTAAATACGCGCGTTTCGTGAAGACGTCACGGCGTCAATTTTTGTTGGTGTAAAGCCGGCCTTCCACACCAGCTTTTTGTCGCTGGCTTCTTGTCTCTAGTCAATCAGAGTGCTTCAAAAGTAGCCGCCGCTACTTTGTGGCTTAAGTCAATCTTTAGGTACAAATTGGATGCAAACAAACCGACTCTAGCCAATAGCCGCTACGCTTTATTGAAATCCAGACTCTTAGGCCGGGTTTTCATTCATACGATATCCGATAGTACGATAACGTTCTGATTGGTAGAATAGTTGTCACACCTACCAATTTAACCAATCAGAACATTTTCATTTCGTCGGATATCGTATGCCTGAAAATTTGGTTTTACACCAACAAAGGCGGCGTGACGTCAGACTAAACGAGGCTCCCTGAAAACTGTTCTGATTGGTCCTTGTAGGTCGCTTATGAGCAAGTCTGGTCGACTTAAATTCTTTCCATAAGACATAAGTAAGAACAAGAGACAGAGATATAACACACAGGACCACAGACTACATGTGTATACCGTCGACCGGCAGGATAATATTCGCAGTCTGCGCGAAGGGTGTGACATCAATAATTATTTTGGTTGAACTGATAGAATGTAGATCAGGCTGATCAGGTCTTTCCTGTCATAAGCAGTAATGAATCTATTTCAACTGTTTTCTCGTTATTATTCGAATTATTCGATTTTTTGATAAAAAATTGAGTAATCAGTTTAGTGATATTCTTTAGTATTATTCATAGTTTCAGAATAAGTCAATTCGAAATGGCGACAGAAGTCTAAAGTTCTATTACGTATTTGCTCAGTTCTGCAATGCTGAATGTAAATAGTACCAAAGACAAAGTTTCTTAATATTATTTTCCTTCAAAAACAAAGAGTTGTGTGAGAGGTCTCTTATGGAATTTAGCTGTTGATCACCATTATATTGTTTCACGCCTAAAATTTTAGCGCCACCTAGCGGGAACGCATTTTGCGGATGAGAAATGGAAATGATAATTTAAAATTCCTTATCATCTTATCTTTTATTAACCTCATGTTGACACAGTTCCGTGATAGAGAACTGAAAGATAAAAATGTGATTAGTAATCATTAGTCGATGTTGACCAATTAAATAAAGTTTACTTTTAGCTTTGGTAATTAACCAACAAAAGATTACCATGACATTGTTTTCAGTGATAGTGACTGCACATAGCTTGTGTAACAAGTCACTAAAATGTCTCAATTTATACTGTGCTTCTAAAAGAAATGGTATCGTACTTAAAAAATTCAGTAGTATGGCACAGAAAACTAGTCAAAACAAGACTTACATAGCTGTAGATATCCCCATAACAGAAAAAGGTCAAGCAAGAGGAATTTCTAAGTTATTTCATAGGAACAAATCTAGCACAGCGAAACAAGACCCTGTAGTGAACAAATCAGAAATAAAGAGATTATTTTCGTTAGCAAAACCCGAAAAATGGAAAATAGGTACTGCCATAGGGTTCTTGTTTGTTTCAAGTACAGTAACAATGGCCATACCCTTTAGTTTAGGAAAGGTGTTGGATATAATTTACACGAGTGGGGAAGATAGCGATGAAGCAGGAGTTAAACTAAATAAAGTATGTGGTATTTTGTTAGGTGTTTTTGTATTAGGTGCAATTTGTAATTTTGGCAGGGTTTACTTCATGTCTACGGCAGGTTATAGAATGACCAATGCCCTGAGAAGAAAAGTGTTCAGCTCAATACTGAAACAGGAACAAGGCTGGTTTGATAAAAGGCCCACAGGTGAACTGATAAACAGACTGTCAGCTGATACACAGATTGTGGGAACAGCCTTATCACAAAACATCTCTGATGGATTACGCTCTTTTGTTATGGTTTGTGCAGGTACAGGCATGATGTTTTACATGTCTCCAGAGTTGGCATTGGTCGGCCTAGCGATAGTGCCTCCTGTGGCTGGTGTAGCAGTCATATATGGGCGGTTTGTGAGAAACATTTCAAGAAAATTGCAGGATTCCTTGGCACAGTCAACGAAGGTGGCAGAAGAGAAAATTTCCAATGTGCGAACAGTCAAGTCATTCGCACAAGAACCCAGAGAGATTGAAAGTTACAACAAGTCAATTGAAAACGTTCTGAAATACTGCTATAGAGAAGCCAAAGCCAGAGCTTTCTTCTATGGAATGACAGGGTTCAGTGGAAATGCCATTATAATATCAGTTCTCTATTACGGAGGAGTTATGGTGTCTTCCCACTCACTAACTGTGGGAAATCTAACTTCCTTCTTGCTTTATGCAGCCTATATAGGAATATCTGTCAGTGGGTTATCTAGTTTTTATACGGACTTGAATAAATCTGTTGGAGCTGCCACTAGAATGTGGGAAATCATTGACAGACATCCTATCATTCCCATGCAAGGTGGATTAGTTCCTGTAGGCACCCTATATGGCCATATTGAGTTCAAGAACATCAAATTTAGCTATCCAGCTAGGAATGACATTGAAATATTCAAGGACCTGGAGCTTGACATAAGTCCTGGTCACACTGTTGCCGTCGTGGGTCCAAGTGGCTCTGGAAAAAGCACTTTGGCAGCACTTTTACTCAGGCTGTACGATCCGTCAGGGGGAGCTGTATATTTGGACAACCAAAACATAAAAGACCTAGACCCAGCATGGGTGAAGAAGCACATAGGCACTGTCAGTCAAGAACCCATTCTGTTTTCATGTTCTATAAAGGAGAACATCCTCTATGGGGCTGAGGATCCAGACAAAGTCACAGAGGAGCAGCTGATGAAGGTGTGTAGGGAAGCAAATGTGATCGAGTTTGTGGAAGACTTGCCGGATGGTTTCAACACTGTAGTTGGTGAAAGGGGCATCATGCTTAGTGGAGGACAGAAACAAAGGGTCGCTATAGCCAGGGCGCTCATCAAAGATCCCAAAATACTTCTTCTTGATGAGGCTACCAGCGCTCTAGATGCTCAGTCTGAGCATTTGGTTCAGGATGCTCTGGAGAGGGTGATGAGAGGAAGAACAGTGTTGACAATTGCCCACCGGCTTTCCACTATACAAAATGCTGATGTTATTGCCGTTTTGGATAATGGGCAGATCGTGGAGAAGGGAAATTATCAGGAGTTGGTGAATCGGGATGGGGTGTTCAAAGAATTGATTAAGCACCAAACCTTCAAAGAGTTGTGAGGGCTGCAATCATGATATGGGATTTTCTGGAATGTGTTCTATCATACAAGCATGCACAATGTTCCAAGATGTCTTCTGTTTCAATCTTATTCTTCTTATTGTGTTGAAACCATTTAAGACTTTGTAAGGAATTTGACATTTAGAGTAATGGTAAATTAGGTTGCTATAAATGTCACAGGAGTAATATGGCAAACGTATGGCAGGTTAATTCTCAGGGTCTTATTATTTTTTTTTTTCATTAGTAAGTATTCAAGAGATTATTCCTTTTGATTATGTTTGGATACAAGTCCCAGTAAATGTCTCACATTTGTAGTAATTTCAGTAAAATATAATGAATTTCAAATTGAACAAGTATCAACAAACTGAGAGTATCCAGTTGCAAGAACTATCAGTAGCTTGACTTCAATATACCACTGAATGTCAAATTTCAAACTTCATCATTCATACATTAGTTACAATTTTCATCCTAATTCAAATTACTAGTCAAATATTTTGTTGTTTTTTCTGTTATTATGCTTTATATTGAACTTCACATTTGTACAATCTGTTTGTTAAAGTTGTCATGAAAAATACAAAGGTTGAAGTCTAAAGCTAAAGAACTAATTTAAGCAGTTATATCACAGAGTAAAGATAATACCCTAAAAGTGTATGAGATTTTGTTGATGATTTCAAAATTATATTATTGTTTTACTTCTATTGTAGATAAATATTCTATTTTTATTTTAAATTATACGTTTGTAAATCAATGGATTTTTCCTAAACCCTCATAGTGAGTTTCATAGTTTCCTTGTGCATGCAAAAGTGATTTTTTTTAAATCCACTTTCACTGCCATGAGAATCAATGTACTTGTGCCATGTGTCTGTATATGGATGCTTACAGTAAACAATGTAGTTTTCACTCTAGGTAGTCCCGCTGTGATTCAACAATGCATATAATGAACTATGCTTTCAGTTGAGCTGAGTAATCCATTTCTATTCAAATGCTTGTAGTAATCAAACGAATATCTATAAACTTCTGTTAAATAAAATACATTTTTGGGCAAATTAGTTATTTAATAAAAAAAAAGATTTCAATATTTTTAGTGATTCTATAAAATATAATCTGAGATTTTAGAACAAGCATAGCAGAGTTCATTATTGTCGAACATTTTGTTGTCGAATTTCTCAATCATACTCTGGTATCTTTCTTTCCTAGAGAGAGAGTAATCGGATGTCTCTGTTGAAACTAAATGAGAAAAATTCGTAGACTCTTCAGAGCTGAGGGTAGAATTTTTCTTCAGCAATATACCCTAAAAATAATAGTAATAAAACTGTGTTATCCTTATAACTATAAATAGTATAAGACTATTAAAAAATAGTTCAAATAATAATAACTAGGCAATACAATTCACATATCTAAAGTCTTCACTTATTGGACACTATAGAGACTGTTTTGAAACATTCTTACCTTACAAATCTTACATTTGTGAGATAAATTCTCCTCCAGTGCCAATTTGTCACCAGTTTTCAAAATAGTTGTCACAGTAGCTGGAAAGTTTGCTTGCAAGTCACTGACGAATTTCTTCATCAGATCTTGCACTGAAGAAGAAGAATAAGGATTGACTTCAGGCTGCCTCACAGAGAGAGGTTCCAAATTATTCAGTTTGTTATAAAAAGCCAACTCTTTCATATCAAAGAGTCGAAGTGGTCGCAGAATTTTAACTTCTTCATCTCTATCATCACAAAAACCCTGAAAATATATTTGACAATTCTGGTCCACACCTCCAAATCACTTCTGTAGATTACTCACAGTATCGATAGGAATATGAGACCCCCTTCCTAATGATATGTTTGTGAGAAGCTGAGATGCTGTATCAATTGATAATTCAGGAGTGAATACAAATTTACACTTCAAACTTTTAGCAACATCTATCAAAAGTCGCCTCCTAAAACGTGAGCTTGAAACAATAATTCAAAAGTCCAAATAATTCATACTCAAGCAGAAGTTTGATGTCATTCGTACTAGTACTAGTACATTTATTGTTTATTAATGTTGTAATTTTATGCTGATCATCTTCAGACATTTGTAAGTCATTGGTTAAAAGATCTTTCACACTAGTGGGATTTGTTACATATTCAACAAATGAAACGAAGTTTCCAATAAATCCAAATGATTCTATTTCTTGCTTTGCAGCTCCAAAGAGTTTTTGTCTCTCGTATAAGCCAAGATGATATTGATCTGAAAAGTGGAACTAGTAACAACAAAGACCATGTTATATACGAAATCTGTTATCTACCATCAACAAACAAAATTACAGGTTCAAATCGAAGCTTCTTGGGAGTGCTCAAATCCAGCCCAGTTCGCAGGAAATGCAAAAGTGAAGTACTAGGATGTCCGACTTTGTGGCAGACCAAAACTCGATCGTTTGGACGAACAAGGCGGGACTTTCCAAGCAGCGCTTTGAATTTGTGAGTAGTTCCAGCTAGAAAACATGCCTTGCAATATGAATCCTTGCCCCTCAAAACAATACAGGGGGCTTCGTTTCTACATTTGATACAGGTTTTGGATCTGAAAAAAATCCCATAAAATCAATGCTCCTAGATTATTGAAGATACTCACAGTGCATTTTCTTCTACTGGCATGAGTTTGTCAGACTCCGTATCGAATACATCATCACCAATACTACACATTTTTATGAGTAGTTCGTTTTTCTTTATTGAAAAAAATAAACTACTTACAACAACTTTCAACCTTTGTCTTTGTCACAGAATAGAGCCCTCTATCTATGTGCTACTGCTGTTATCTTGTTGTTTGAACGTTGTCTTTCAAGTTTCAACTTTAAAAAATAGGTTATGTTTTTCGACTTCGACGTAGATTTCTCTAGTTCATCAAAGCGCAGAACACCTTAACTATTCGCGAACTAGCTCAACTTATCTATTGAACAATAGGTGGCGCGCGAGTGAGCAGTTTTATTTTTGTAAAGGGTAGCTGGTTTTTTCGAGATTCAATGAACTACCCTTTTCTATACAATTTGTGGACGATGGGGATGACGGAGTGGTGAAATGTTATCGACAGTTTGTTTATATTTAGAGTAAGAAGGAACATAATACAAACGAAGAATGTCAACTTGATCCGAATGAATTGAGCGGGCATACACGAAACTACCAGATTGAATACGGACTTAACATATACAAATATACAAATAAAGTTATGTTGACTTCAAGACAAGGATGGAAGGCATCTCTATATGGCCTTTTATTACTCTGAGGGTAGATCAGTTAGAAAATCTTCCTATTTGGAAAATTATGTTCGATTGTATCTACTCTTTTTATTATCATTATTGTAACCAGGCCGGGAAGAAACGGATTCCCGTTTACCATACGGAGAGAGCTGGAAAAATAGCGACGTTACGTAAGCTTTTCCAAGAATCCTAGAGAAGATTAGGTTAAAAAAAATAAATAAAAAATAAAAAGTCTCAAAGTCAAAACTCAGAATTTACTCAGAATCTCGAAAAACTTATCGTTATTCGTTATATTTATCTTTCTCAAGAATATAAAGGAAAGTTAACTCGACGTTATCAAAAGTTTCAAATGGAATCTGCCGAGATGGTTTTCAAAAAGATTGAGGGGTTAATTGAAGATGAGGACAAAATTGTTACTATTCCCCATTTGGCAGCGACTCTTCATATATCAATACAATCTTCACAGAACCTGTTAAACCAGTATGTAGAAAATAAAAATAAAACCAAATCTCGTGATATGACAATCACATATGTTATAAGAGGATTTCTCAAAAACGGCAAAAGGAAAGGAATTTTCATAGTGGAAGATTCTAATCTAAAAGTTAAAAGAGATTTATTTGAGAAAGTGGAGGAAGAAGTAATTTTTAGTTTACAGAAGAACAAAAATATTGATTTCAGTATAATTTCCCTTGTTGACAAGATTGATTCTACTAGAGGAAATGGCCCACTACAAGGTTCAATTGTGGGTAAAAGTTGTTTGAAAAGAGATAAACTCAAGAAGCCAGCTGTAACCCCTGTGTTCAAAACTTCAATGAAGTCTTCTATATCTGGATCAAAATCTGCAGAAAAAAACTTGGAAATTTGTTCAAAATCAGAACCCTCTAGTGGAACAGCTGATCTCCCCAATAAGACAGTGGGCCCTCTTATCCAAAAGGATTCACTCAAAAATAAATCAACCAATAGAGAGAATAAATCATCTAACAGGGAAAATAAAACTAAAAAGGGAAAGGCTGGCATATCTAATTTTTTTAAAACAGTGTCATCTAAAAATGACAGTGGTACAAGTCTTGATCAAAAAGTGAAAGGTTCTTCTAAAAGAGAGGATAGTCTTGAAAGGATTGAAAGTGGAGGAGGTGGTGGAATAGAAGATTCAACTAGTTCTATGGAAGTACACGAGGAAACAAAGGAGAGTGAAACAAATCAGCATATATTTGCTGCCAAATCAAAAGTCCTGGAAAAAGATAATAATAAGAGAAGAAGAGAAGAAAATGTGCATAAAAACACTAAAAGACGAAGAAGAATTGTAGAGAGGAATGATTCCGAAAGTGATGATATGTTTGAGAAGATTGCTGATGAAGATATAATAGACAAATCTGATGAAGAGCCAGAACAAGTTTTATCACCTGTTGTGAAGAACTCGCTCGAACCCAAAAATAGAAAAAGGAAAGCAATTGATAAAACATATCAGGATTCTGAAGGGTTTATAGTAACAAAGACCGAGTATATTTACGAAACAGCATCTGAAGAAGAAAATGAAGTTCATGTGAAAAATAAAGGAGGGAAACCAGAAATCAAACCACCGAACACACAAAAAACTGCTTCTACAGGAAACAGTATCCCATCTGAAAAATTCGTCAAAGAGAAGAAGGTAAAGAAAAATAACAAACAGAATCAGCCTACTTTGATGAATTTTTTCAAGAAGAAATAGATTCATGTATTTTACTGTTTTGCAATGATTTCTTGTTTCTATTGTATAATTTAGCAGGGCTTTGTCATTTAAATAAAGTGTTGTAATAACAATTTCCCTCATATTATATAAACCAGCCAGTGGTATTTTCAGTAATAATATCCTCACAAAATTCTGCATTTTGAAGGGATATTTGATCAGACAATTTCAGGAACACATTATAATATTATGGACTATGCATATTGCAGAAACGGTGCATTTTGTGTCATTAATTTCAGTTGAAGAGTTGAACTGTCAAACTGATGTTTCTATATTTACCATGATGTCGTATCTATGGAAATGTATACACAAGGAAGAAGCAAAACTTATTTTACAATTTCCCTTGTTAGTTACTTTTTACTTTGTTCTTGTTAGTTTCAATATGTTAATTTAAACTAATAATAATTTACATCATTTCTCTTATATTATTATAAACCAATCAAATGCCATCATTTTTGAAAACACTGCCACCAGCTCGTGGTATTTTCTTCTTCTTTGGTGTGTTGGCATCGACTACTATGGTCATTAGCCACGTGTTCTGGATAGGCCTTGTTACTAACTCCATACGCCACCTTAGAAGCAGCATGATTATTCGTAGTCCCGTCAATCATGAAACGTGGGAAAGGTATTCTTCAATAACCCAGAATTAATGTCTAACAAAAAAAAGTCTGGTTCATTGGAGAATCGAACTCACGACCCTTGGGTCACGAGCCGAGCGCTTTGGCCACTGCGCTACCTCGGTCGCCCTCGTGGTATTTTCAAATTGCTGTTTCGCTTCTTCCTTGTGAATACATTTCCATAGTAACGACAATCACAGTAAATATAGAAACTCGTCAGTTTGACGGTTCAACTCTTAACATTGATTACACAAGATGAACCTTTCCTGCAATACGCTTTTAGTGAATAATGATTCGTGAAATTGTCTGACTGAATATCCCTTCAAAATGCAGAATTTTCCAAATACTTTCACCTTGCCAGGAACTCAAACTGTGTAAAAAACTACTGGAGCAAGTGCTCATTGTTTTTCTAAGCAACACTGTTTTTGTGCTAGCAAGATGAAAGTATTTTTTGAAAATTCGTCATTTCGTCAGGATATTATTACTGAAAAGTTTGAATTTGAAGCATTGTCTAAAGATTGTGTATATTCTTCAAAGAATGTTAAAAATAACGAAAAAAAAAAAAAACAATATTTATTAATTTTATTTATATAACTCTAACTCATTTGATGAACAAATCTACCAAACGCCGCTTTATTCATTATTTGTTGAAAACTAGCCATCAATTCTTGTTTTTGGTATTCCAACACACCTCTGATTTCAAAAGCTTCACAACTCATCTGCAAATAATACATCGAAATCACTAACCCATCAACACCCTGCACTCATCTATAGTATTGTTGGTTACTAGTCCACTGAGGAGGAGCCGTAGTGTAATCAAACTGGGGAGTGGGCCTAGTCTGGGCCTGTGTCGGAGCAGCATACTGCACCGAAGCGGCTGTAGACCCAGTATAAGCAGGATAACTTTGAGCGGTACTGTACGAGGGTGGAGCAGTGTAGTATTGTGGCTGCTGCGGAGGCGGAATATGCAGAGGAGGCAAGCTCTGAGTATAACTTGCCGTGGGGTACTGGCTGTAGTAGTTCTGAGTGGTGGGTATTGCCTCGTGGACCGTTGGTGCAGATTCTTGAATGGGCACGGTTATGAGATTGGTCCGTACACCTGTGGACTGCACTTGGGCGGGGCGGGGTCTTATGTTCGCCGGCACACCACCCCCGGATCTTGGGTCGTTGGCGGTTTTGGTTCGCACAGGTGCGGCTCTCTCGGGTTCAATCGCTTCCAGGGGTTGAGGATTCATGCTGGCCACATGGCGGTGGTTGATGTGTGCTTGTAGGTCACGCTGGGACAAGTAGGTTCTGCGGCATCCAGACTGTCCGTATCTGGTACCACCGTGTGTACACATAAAGACGGTTCCAAGACCGGTTTGTTCGACTCGTGTGACTTTGTCCAAACAGCGAGGACACTGTTTTTGCTCTTTCTTTCCACATGCCAGGCAAAACACGTGTTTGCAGGGTATCTATAAAAGAAATTTGTATTTTCACACATTTTGACAATATAAAAACATTTTTGGGAATAATTAATGTTACAAATAAAAAACTCTTATGTATCAGTGGAGCCCCCCATAAGACAGTCCCATATGAGATGACCGAATGAAAAAGAAAAATATACTATCCTTTGAATTTCTAGGCTGGTCAACCTACTTAGTTGCCTAAGTAAAAAAAACACACTAGCTAATTTTCCCTGGATAAAATCAATGTGGTTGCGCCAGGAAAGTTTATTATCAAGTATAATTCCAAGAAAGCTTGCATTATCTGTATTTTGGAACACTGTTAGATTATTTGAAAAAATTAGTTTTTGTGTTTTCGGTTTGTTTAAAGAAAGTTTTTTTGTTGTGAACTAGGTTCCACCTTTCCCCATAAGATTTTCTTGATCTCTTATTTAGAGCACTGTCAGTGACGTAATATGACAGTTGCGGAACTATGTCATAGGGGGACAAACAAACCAAACTAAACAGACCCATTTTCCATAAGGCTACGTGAATCTTTCTGGTAAATTTTCTGCAAAAAGTGATTTATAAAAATCGCAATTATCCACTAACACCCACAAAAAACGGATTTTCATTTCATCAAATGTCAAATGCTATGTTTGTCCCCCCATGACCGCCATGTTGTGACGTCGGCTGACAGTGCTCTATCATAGGAGTTATGGTCATTTATCAAGAAAGTGTCATCCACAAAAAAAATGCAAGTATGGCAGGGTGAAACAGAATCACAGAGATCATTTATATTGGTTTCGTGCACAACTGACAGACCCTGGAGGTAAGACAACATAACCTGAAAAATCTGACAACCCACGTAACCCGATTTTTCCGCTTCATTTATACTAAAACGTTCTTTAGAGTCTTTCAATGGAAACGCAATCACTTTTTATTGAAAAAATCACAAATTTTCACAAATTGTTCATAAATAGGAGAACAGCAAAAGAAGCGAAATGGAAAACTAAGGTTATTTCTTCGTCTGGAAACGCAATCACTTTTTATTGAAAAAATCACAAATTTTCACAAATTGTTCATAAATAGGAGAACAGCAAAAGAAGCGAAATGGAAAACTAAGGTTATTTCTTCGTCTTTTTCTACTCTACGATTGTGTTTGTTTTACCTCCAAGGTCTGTCACTTGTGCACAAAACCAGTAGACTACCACCAGGTCAAGTTTGAAGAACACACACTGAAACATTGCAAAAGACTAGCACCTGGGTCCTTTGCTGGGATGGTAGCATCTTGAGAACTTAAACTAAAACACCTCCCAAAACATATCCTAGCTAAATAAAATTCAAACAGAATGTCAAAAAACTACTGATTGAGAAAGCCTACTGCACTATTCAGGATTATTTATTTATTTAATTTTGAAGAAGTCTTCTAGGGATAGTTATTTCATATTTTTAACGGTTTGAAGTATACCCTTATTATTATAATATACCCTGTGCATCTTTTATTGTCTCTTTTTTTTATTATATTGTATTATATTATATTTTACTGTATAC
This sequence comes from Chrysolina haemoptera, assembly GCA_958298965.1. NCBI lineage: Eukaryota > Metazoa > Arthropoda > Insecta > Coleoptera > Chrysomelidae > Chrysolina > Chrysolina haemoptera. The sequence goes on along the minus strand of OY282586.1, from coordinate 5,703,436 downwards.
CTTCCATTATTAAATAAGTTTTGTTTTATACATTTTATAACTTCTATGACTTTTTCCATCTGTTTAAGACTTTGTCAATGCGATGTGAGGCATATTTTGGTTGAATGATTGAGTCATAGTCATTTAATCTGTTTTGTATATTTTTAAGTTTTAGCAACCCTAAGATATTAAAAATGAGATTTACTAACCATTCGTCCATAAATCAGTATAGGCTTCAAGCATTTGTCACAACAGTGAATCATAGGATTCAGCACCTTCTCCCCTATCAAATTAACCTTATGTGTCCAATCCAGCCGTAGCATTGGCTCAGGTGGGCCTCTATTGATTGTAGTGAACGTTGGAGCTTCGAGTTGAGATATATCAGCTTCAAGATCAACTGGAAAAAGCCATATCAATAATATAAACAAAACCAAAAGTTATAGAATTTTACTTGGCGGAGGAGCAGTATTTTCCTCATCCTCGGGTTTTTCAGGCGGGGGCTCTTCAACGACTTCAGGCACAGGCACCTCAACCTCTTCATCGCTCTCGATAACCTTGGCCTTTTTTCCTCTGCCACGACCCCGGCCTCTGCCTCGTCCACGTCCTCTTCCTCCTCTGCCTCTACCTCTACCTCTTTTAGTAGGTTCGTCCACTTTTGCTTTCATTGTCTGATTTAATTTTGTATATGGACTCCGCTACCACTGAATAGTATGTTATTATTATTATTATTCTCCCCTATATATGAAATAATGTGAAATCCCTTTCTAAACAGTTTAACCAGTTTGAACTTTGATTACTTTGAACCATAAACACATAAACAGGAAAACAGGGTTATGGGGTTGAGGTACTTTTGACATTGACACACAGACACTATTGACAGTGACAGAATGGAACTTAATCTTCGTCTTAATGTAATAGCCTTAGCTGTTAGGGCTTTCCGGCAATGGTTCTCGAATAACGACAGTAACGGTGGGTTAAATAGTTGGCTTCTGTTAGAAGGCTCTACAGCCACTAACAACAACAAAGAATGTATGCCCCTTAAAAAAAAATTAAATATGTTAATCCCATAGCTCACAAGAACAGCTGGTCGCATTAGCTATATGCTGAAACTATAGGAGTATCCAAGCGAATGACCACAAAATACCTCACGACGTTTGAGTGTCAAAGGCACTCAAAGGGCTATGACGCATATGACCAAGGACACGATCGTGTTATTCACCAATGTCTCACTTTAATACCTCTCATGAACACTAAATAATATCACTGAACTCAATTCATTTTCCAAAAATTGATTAATAATGAGAAAACCTACCGCTTATGGCAAGAAAGACCTGATCTACTTTTTATCAGTTCAACCAATTATAGTTGTCGCACCATTTGCGCAGACTGCGAATCTTGTGGTTGTCTATGATTTCTATGATACAGAAGAAGAGTGGTTTCGCGCCAATGTAAACAGAAATCTGTAATCTGCGGTTGCGGTTCATTCAAATGAGGAATTAAACCGTCAAACCACAAACGGTCAGATTTGTTTTCGAAATGTTGGGCAAGTCAACGGTTAATTTTGGTCGTTGGTGTCTTTTCAGTTATTAATTATTCCAACTCTAATGTTCACAAACCTACGAGTTTCTACTGAAGTTGTGTTATTAGTTCATAAGTGTCGGCGGGTTCATTCGGTATCAAAAACGTTTAAAAGAAATATAAGTAATTCCATCCATCTAAAGGAAATATGGATTTCAAGTACATAAATGACAGACATTTAACACCCAAAGCTAAAGCTGAGAAAATGTTTTCAAGTACTGTGAGCTGTGATAGCCCTTTCAAAATGATGCCTAATTTTTCAACCCCGCCTTCGAGATTCAGCAAAATATTTAACCCCTTCGAACGTCATTTAATCGATAGACTGCACCTACCCACATTCAGGTAAGTGCGCTGTTGCAGATTGAATTCAGATATTACAGCACGCCTCATTTTCCATAGCCCTTCTGTATTTGCAAAAGTATCCACTCCCAAAAGTGAGGAGAAGTTCAAGTGGACAATAGATGATATATCGAGCTTGAAGCCTGCTGATATTGATGAAGAAACTATAAGTCAGCATGTATTCGAAGAAGATCCTCAAATTGAGTCGTTGGTTCAAGAGAAGATAGACAAGTTTTTCAGTGAGAAAGTGATAGTTCCTAGCCCCATGACTGAAGTCGTAAGGGTCCCTCTCATCGCAGATGACTTCAAAGACTCGCCCAGCCTGTTGAAACCAAAGCAGTATTCTCAAAGTAAGCAGCTTTTCCTTCATAAAGAAGGAACGATAGATTATGTTACGGTGTTTGGTGTTTTTCAGGTTTTGCCCAAACGGTGTTGACTCTTCCTCCCGTCCTGCCTCCTCATGTGGAAGAAATACTGAAGCCCTACTTCACTCACACCGAAGACCAACAAAAGACTGAAACCGAACTGAAAGATGCTTCTCTTTACCACCATCTCTTTAATTTTGATCAGTCTCCAGACAGGCATCCTAGCTCACCGTCCTCGGTTCAGACCTCTCCTGCATTATCTACAGGGTTGTCTCCCATTCAGTACTCTCCTTTCAATCATTCGGATAAGAGAGAGTCAACTTCAAGTGATATTCCTGAACTGAGAGAATGTAGTCTTTCTCCGATCTTCAGGAAATCCCCAAAGGAATCCAGATCTGCCTGCAGGTTGAGTTTCTCTTGCAAAACCGGGATGAGTGTTGATTCGAGTTTGGTAGTTCCAGATATTGCAGATCAGATGTCCAGCCAAAGTGTTCTTATAGGTGAGTTGTTTGATCTTGGGGCTCGGGTTCGATCCCCACTGCCCTACGGAACAAAAGTGGTTCGGAATCCTAGGAGATTTGTAAAAACAAATTCTACAAACAAAAAATTTTTTTTTACAAATATTACAAATTTTTTCACCAATTTGTTTTTTAAAATGCTTCGTTTGATTTATTTGTGAAATATCACTCTAAAACATGCATTTTTTGAATGAAAAATCAACATTTTTCAATCGCCAGTAAGTCGAAAAATATTGATTTGTCGCAAATACTACATGAAATATTTTTTGCCTAGAATACTTCAATCTACCAATATCAGCAGTTTTTTTGAGTTGAATTAGGCTTAGCAAGGGCAAAGAAAGAATGCATTGATCGAAAACAAAATTCATCTTGCAGATTCAACGAACACTTCTCTGCTGCAACTTGAGCTCCTGAGTGACTCAACCGTGAACTGGGACATGGAATACAAGCATGTTTCTCTCGCCTCGCGCTGTAGCACTCCGGAATCAGAAAAAATGGACGTATCCAACTCCAACACTCCCCACTCGAGAATCTTCACTAGTCAGAGAAAGAGATTGAGTCACAGCTTCAAAGACGAAGATGATTACGACAAGGAGAACAAACCGCAAACAGAGAACATTCGACAGAACAGAAAAATTTTCAAGAACGATGTAACAGATGCGGGGTACCACACAGAATCGGCGATATTTTTCGATGAATCTGTGTATTCTTCAAACGTGTTTGCATCTACTCCCTCCAAAAGAAAACAGGAGGCTTAGAGGGAGGTTTCATTCAGGTTGTCTGTTGGATCAATTTTAGGAATATTCTTTTATTCATTTACAGCATGTGTGTTTTAGTTTGGCCGTAGGAATTCTTAAGTTTTTTATTGGTCCCTAGGAAGCAGTTTGAGGTGATATTCAAGATATTTGTGATGTAAGACTGAAAAATATTATTTAAAAATGTCTCTGAAGAACTGAACTGAAAACTGTCTTTCCCAGCTCGTGCTGATTTTATTTCGTTATTTGGATGGAAATTCGTTTTTGCTACTTCTTTTTCGTGAAGCCTTTAGGTTGATAAAAAAACACTGCCTATTTGAAAATGCTCTCTATGCTTTGGGGCGTTCTGCCATTTTAAGATCTCTTGAGTTACTGCCTTAATAAGGCTGGAAAAATGTATTTATTTTTATTTTACTATCTTGTATTTTTCTTGGAAGAAGCCTTTGATGGATTTTCAGGTTTCTGCCTGAAGTGGAGTTTTAGAAATTGTTTTATATATTTTAAAGTATTCTGAAATATGGGAATTATTGATTATAGAGATAGAACATATATTATGTAATCCATAATGTGCAATTTACAATAAAATATAATGCCTGTACCATATGAGTTTCATTATATACGAGTTTCTTGACAGCCAACTTGATTTTTAAAATAGAGACTTCCATAGGACTGAAATATAATATACTTAGAGGTGAATGTAGTACAAACTAACCCTTAGAGAGCTCCAGAATCGAGCATCTCAGTATATCATGTTCGAGTATATCATATTTCAGTTCTCGTGCAGCGTCTGTGCCGAAAATCAACTTAACAATATTATAAACTATAGATATAAACTGCCCTTTACAAAACTCAAGTTTACAAAAATATGCTAGAAAATGTTTAGCTAATTTTATAAATGTTTCAGTATATCATAATTGAGTCAGTCCTATGGAAGTTTCTGTTGGAAATCGAGTTTGCTAAATATTTTGGAGAGCGAATTTTTCAAATATTCTATTAGTATTAAGTACCGCTTAGACGGCTATCAAGTCATTCATCTGCCAGTTTTATCATATTTGAATCATCTGGAAGTGTGCTGAAAATCGAGTTTTCAAATATTCTAGAAGTGTAATCTGCCCCTTAGGCAGCTTCAAAGTCATTCATCTCTCAATACATTATAGGCACGTATTTTTTTAGTCTACAGCACCAACATCGCTTCTTATATAACCACCAGTAAATAAAAGAAACATTCCTCATATTTCTCTAGAAGTGCCTATACATAAAATCCATTTAGGTAAATAATGCAGAGAATATGCAGGAACCCATAAATTTAAATGATAACGGTCTCTAATCACAGCCAGTGCCATATTCAGTTGCCACTATAATCAGAACATTCAGTTTAGCTTTTTTGAGAGAAATATTATTGAAAATGTTATTTCTCCCTACGCCACTGGCCGCCAGATGAAAACGGCCGTTGGAAAGTGGCCGCTATTTCTACACAGATTAGCAAAATTCCTTTTTTTTTTGTTTGCCAAATGATTCATTTTGTCAAACAAAGCTAATATTTTCATATGCTATTTCTTCAACATTTGAGCAATAAGTCGTGAAATATTTAAATAAATATTTATTTTATATTACATCTTTATAAAAAAAATAATTATAAACTAAACATCTAATTCATCAATAGCGCTCAAGTATATTACAAAATGATGTAACAATTATATCTATACATAAGTTAAATATCTATATCTATAGTCAGGATTCATTCATCAGGTTTTGGAGTAATATTTGGTAGAATCGCGATACTTGTTGGTGCTGGAGTTACACCATGTATCTGGTGTGATGCTGAAGGCCCCTGTAAAGGGAGCAAAGTTTTCGATTTTGCTTTGGCCGGTATCAACTGTTGTTTATCACTGTAGGATTTTGATAGCCTCTCACTTAGTGCTTTCAAGGCAATTTGTCTGAAAAAGAAAATAAAGAATTGAAATTATAATAGTTATGAAGTATTTGCAGTTAAATTCTGAGCAGCCTCATACAATAGGAGCGCCAAAGCAGGTTGAAGTGCAGGATTAGCTCCTTTTTGTCATCTCAGTGGACACTCACAAAAAATCAAAATGACAGTGAGGAAATTATTTAACATATTAGCAAGAAATGGTTTTGGTATTGTTATCAAACAACTTTGTTAAGTCATGAAAAATCTTTTATATATGATAGGAGCAGTCATGGTCCAAGTATTAAACCCTGAGGCACGCCAAGTTTCCAAGACTTAGAAAAAGCTCAACCAGGCATGCTATGATAAGAAAAGATGTACAATAATTCTACATTACGAAATTATTTTTAGATTCAAACCTTTAGCCACATTGCGTTAATTCTATTCTTTTTATAACTACGTAACATAGATGTAATTTTTTTTCGCTATAACAAATTCTACAATTAAGTAGGCCATCTCGGTTATATTTTTAATTTCACTGCATCAACAATTTTCCCACCAAATTCAAACAATCATTACCATCATTATTATCATTATTGGGTATAGTTTTGATTATCAATACTTTTGATTAAAAAAATGGTAAATATCATATTATTTGGATTTTCCACTCTCTTTTATTCTTTGTCCTGTTATATCTTTCAAATGTTTCCACATCAATTTCGAATAACTAGTGCCAAGATCAACTTTTCCATAATATCTACATTTTTCTATTTTGATCATTCTAACTTAATTCCTATTTGTAAATATCCCATTCATTTTGACTAAGTATTATTTTATATTGTTTGTAAGATTCATCTCTCTTTTTTATTGCATCTGAAACCCTATCATTAAACCATCCATTATATTTAACTTGCATAATATTTTAAAAATGTAACTTTCTTGCATTTCTGTGTAAAATTTGGAAATTAATTAATACTATTACTACTACATGAAGTACAATTTCCCTAGTCCAAGAGAATTGAGAATATGCAACATTTGAAAGTAATAACACTTGTCTTTCTAGAATTCAAAGAGAGAGATTGACATTGTTTTGTTACTTTGTACAGAATGATAAATAAGAAATCATTATTATTGTTAATTACCGTCTTCGTTCCATGTCATGCTGGTCAGCTGCAGGAACTGTTACTGTGACTCCTGTCGGATTGGCCATGTCAAATTTTCTAACAACTTTCCGACAAATGCCAAGCTTAACCAAGCCAGTGTGAATAACATTGCTGACCACTGCTATGGGGGGTTGTATAACGTTTGGGAAGAAACTGAAAGCAAATCAATTTAATTTATTAACTGGGCATGAAAATTCGGTACTATAAGACAATGCCAAACAGTGAGTGAACTAGAGATTGTGGCATTTCTTGTATCGTACCTTGCAAATGTGAAGTAATCAGCCATATCACCTTGTGAACCATTTGAGTGCTTCTGATAAAACCGTAAATAGACCCAGCTCACAATCAATCCGCTGAAAAACATGGTAGGATAAGTACCATCAACCAGGCCCACGAGCTTGCACAAAACTGTTGAGAAAAATACAGTTAATGGTACATTTCTATTGCTTATTTTCCCCAAAGGAGTTTTGACTATCACCAAATCAGGCATTATTTGTTTCACAGCTACAGTCACTCCTGCAATGTATCCAGCCAATCCGTGTATATGCACACTAAATAAATACTGTGGATTGGAAGTACAACAATATAAAATGAAGTAACACATTGTACTCAGAAGAGCCACGCCAAAATTCGTGATTGCAAAGAAAGTCAACATTTCCATTTGACCCCATAGTGGTTCAATCAGTTTACCACAAAGTCCAACCGTTATTATGTCCACTAGCACTTCCCAGAAATGTATTTCCATGAAGCAGAAGGTGAACGCTGTCCATAGCCAGAAAGAAGGGGGCATCAAGTACCCAGGAGTGACGGATACTGCTTGGACTGCCTCTTTCGAAAACGATGGAACATAGCTAATAATCACTACACCGCAAATAAATTTTACCGAAGTACTGGTGTTGCCTAGAAGGGCGCAAAATTGTTGTTTTAAATATGGAATATTTCTGCTTAAAGCTCGTAACATAGCCATTGTCAAGTCATCGAGGTTATGTTTTGAATGGTTTTGAGTGTTTTGTGACAGACCAAAGATTTAAGTCATAGAATTGTCAACATGGGTTTTTCCTTTACATTAAAAAAGGCTCGTTCATTCCCCTGGCGAATATTCGAATTTTTTTTTGATTCGCAAATCGGACAAGAACCGCAATGGAAACGTTCTGTTCTGGTTGGCTACTTGCTGCAATATCTTCTTTGGTTGAAATCTCGAAACACATCAATTGCAATTGCGGCAGTCATATTCAGTGGCGTGGTCTAAGTACTCTTCAGAAAAGACGTCCGAGGTCCGACGTCTACACTCTAGTCTACACCTAGGTTGTACTTGTACTGTACGTCTTTTTTGAACGCAACCCTGAAAATGAATCTCTCTATTATACAAAGTATTATGGTCGCACCAAACCCCGGAGGAAAATCGTTTACCCCTTGTATGACCTGAATGTAGTGTTACACGATCTCTCATATGCTTATACCACATTGTTTTTTGATTTGCCGCTGAGTAAGGAACTTAACTTGTCGTACTGTGTCATTCAACGACCACTCGGAAAATGGTGTGGTCTCTCTTGTCTATAATCCTTGGTGTGTTGTAACACTTGTAACGTAAAACGTAAGATAACGCTCAAGCACAGAACACAAGGTGTTCTGTGGCTCAAGTACATAAACAAAAACATATGAACTTGGCAGAACTCGAATTCAAAACGGAAATAGTTTGACATGTTTATGTTTTGCTCGTAGTCTATGGTTTAGTTAGGTATTTAAAATAAAATTTAAGGAAACAATCGCATGCAGTTTATAAAATAAACCAAAGTGGCCAGACCATGGCGGGTGTTGTGCCAAAAAAACCATCATCTGGTAGAAAACAGTGGACTCTACACGGTAAATATCTATTTTTCTATGTAGGTGTTACTTTCCTTTCAGTCTTGTGAATATAGTGAATTTGATCACTGATTATTTTCAGGTGGCCCCAAAAGCTCTCTCAAACGACTGAGAAATCAGTTAGCTTCTGATGGCTGTCCAGAATCTCAAGTTGTACTTGCCAAGCAATTATTAGATGACGAATGCGGTGAGTGGTAATGACACATTCCAAAGGTTCCTCATTGATGTAATTCTTTCTAGAATGTGACTCAGAAAGAAGAGAAAATGCCAGGCTAGGCGTATATTGGTTGATGAAAGCCTCAGAACAAGGCAACATTGAGGCGACCGAGCTGCTAAAAACATGTCTGCAAACTGGAAAAGGCATAACAGAACACAATTACATGGACGTAAAGTCTTGCATTTCCATGACCCAGGATGAGAAGCTGGCCAGAAAAGCCGCACGTGAAATGTTTGTCAGGTACAAATGATCAACTACACCAATGCAGATTAAACATTGCATAGTTTCAGTTTATCCAACGGTGGGGAGTATATCACCTCCGACCAGCTCCAGCGGAAGATCTTGGCTATAGACCGGGGTGAAACCTGCTCCAAATCCACAGAAACTAGTGATTTTGATCCTGATCGTTCTGGTAATGGTGAATTAGTAAATGATTACGAGGAACTAAGCGAGTCGTCCGAAGAAGAAACCGACTGGTCGCAGAAGTCAGACAGTAGTAACGAAAAGCTGACAGAAGATCATCTGGTGTCTGCAGCAGTAGATTATTCTCATGGGCAGCTTCCTCTAGTCAATCAAATATTATGTCTATCCGACCCGAACTTAAAAGCTTTGGATCACATTCCATTTGTGTATCGGTCTGTTCTCCACCCTCTTTTAGCTCTAAGGATACTCTACTATAAGTTAGTAAGGTTCTTGGGGCAGAGGACTCTGCCTCTGCTCTACCCGTTAGTGAAATCTGAGTTGCACGTTATTGTTTTGATGGCAGCCTATGTGTTTTTCAGTGCTGACAATGTATTATATTTTCTGCCTATGCTGGTATATTACAGCTCGTTACTAGTGATGGTGTGCACCACTTTTCAGATGCTGCAGAACCAGAGGGAGTTTGTAGATTTTCGGTTGTGGTCAGGTCTGTTTATCTGCTACTCTGGAGGGAATTTGAACGCCGATGAAACTGAGCACCAGTATATGAGGAACAACATGAAGCCCTATGGCCAGTTCTTCCTGAGCTTCCTCGTTAATCTGTTGGTGTACCCTATAATTTCCGAACAATGGATCCCGCAGTCTGAGCTAACTATTGTCACTTTCCTACTGACTCTTATGACTTTAATTGGGTTCATGCCCAAGCTCAGATCTAAGACAATTTGTGATCCTCTGGTACTGTTCAGTTTTGCTGTGAACCTACTTGCAAAGTACCCCTATGAAACCGACCCAGTGGTAGCTCAGGGTTGGAGATTCCTTGACCTCAAAGTCCCCACCTTCCCCAGTTATATAATAGGCAACAGCATTGAGTTCTGCATCAGTTTTCGTTTCGTCCTGTATGCCTGCATTCCTCTGATATTCATGAGAATTGCTTCTCGACACAGCTGGAGAGGGACCTATAAAATGCTGATACCACACTGTGTTACGCTTGGTTGGCTCCAGATCTGCATCATCAGCTCTCAGGGGGCTACGATGTTTGGCTTGCTTCGAGGGACTTTGGCGCTTGTAGGAGTAGTACTTTTCCTGCCTCTGGTGGGCATCACTAGTGTTATTCTCCCAGTGGTGGCTCTAACAAAGTGGATAATCACCTCAAATCTCATCTACACCATCTGTATCTTCGTCATACTTAGCACTTTTGGATTGGGTATATGCTACGTTTGTGCTCAGACCAGGTATAAGAAGTACACCGCTATCATCCAAATAGTGCTAATGGTGTTGGCATTTTTGGTGCTGATCAACTCCTCTGCAAGAGAGCAGATTAGTTACTTTAATGAAGCAAAACCCCCTCACGAGATGAGCTGGAATGTGTTCCAAAGGTTCTGCCACCAACCTGTGTGGCAGGAGCAAAACTTCGCTCTGTCCCAAATGAAGTGTGCTGACTTGGAAGGTAGCAGGGTACACTGGACTGGTTACATCAGCGATATCAAAGTCAAATCGATATCAAACGCTTACAAGCGGTTCTTTGACAAGTTTCCTACAAAAATATCCAGCGGTTTGCATTGTTTGTATGGGGAGACAACTGAATCGAACTGTGAGACCGTCCCGGATCTCATGAAAGACGACTGCATGTCATTTTTTGATGCCATTCGGTCGGTCAACAGGTGCTCTTTAAGGAAGTATAATGAATACACGTTTGAAATAATTCTGAAGATGGATACAGGTATCTGGGGCAAAGCCACTGATGTTAACCTCATTGTGTCCGATTATTTCAGAAATTTCGTCCTCAAGTTGAGACCCACCGATCAAATATGGTTTAAAGGGGCCCTCTTCAACAATGAAATGGCTGGTGCTGATGGCATCCTGGGTGGCTCCAAGCCGCATGTCAATCTGGAAGAACTTGGCTGTGTTTCTTGCCAAGACGGCACTTTGAGCGAAATTAAACTGGATAGTTCAACTAGAATTGACGTCGGCAGTGCCCTCAATTCACTCTATGTAAGCTTTAAATTTATTCTCAATGTGTTCTTCAATCCTCTGATTGTTTTCAAGTGATTTAATTAAGAAAAAAATCGTTTATAACAGTATTCAACAAATATATACTTATATGTAAAGATTCGATTTTTGTAAAAGACCCAAACCTTATTGTTCTTCAACAATGCCACTAATATATTTAAAGAATTCAGACCAGGCACGGAAGTTTTTTTTGGCGAGAAACTGAATACTACAAAAAAAAAGGAAAAAGTATCTCCATCAGTTGTATCAAAATCCAAGGTGGCGAATAAAACGGACGGCTGTCGCCGTTCTACCTAATCTGTACTGATGAGCGGCAAATAACTTGGAGCTAGTCTACTGCTTTTTATTGGAGAGTTTAGCATAAGGTCACGACCCCTACCGGAAAATATTTGAACCTCTTTGTCAAGGATAGTTAGGTTATGTTTTCCTGCATGAACTTGACCTGCTTTGTATAAAAAAAACACTCGTTTTCAACAATGAAAAGTTAAACACAATTTAAATTGAACGAAACAAGAAATAACAATGATTGATATTTCAAATTTCAAACATCATATTATGACAAACAAAACTGACAAATGACAAATGTAAACAAAGTCCTTGACAAAGCCGCCATTTTCCTAGCGATAGTGGCGGCACCATCGGTCGATTTACTCGCCAATTGCGTCTTTCCCGTGTCAGTTGGGCTTTGCTGCACTTGCAATGGTTCACCGTTATTTGTGGGGGTAGTGCGCAGATATTGGGTGTTATGAAAAAAGCTAGCAAAAGATTTTATTATAGGTGTGTCTTTCTCATTTATTAATGAAATGGATAGGTCTGTTTCAAGAAATCTGAGTAAAAGCATTTGCTCAAGGTTTATTCATTAGACCCACTGTCGGATATAATTCAATGTCCGACGTAGTACTAACCAAGAAAGTAATTTTTTCGAACGAAAAAGGGATTTTGTTACTATTAATTTAATGTACAGTTCCAACATTTCTTACTATATTTCAGGTTAGAAAGTACTAAACAGCAGTTAAAAAACAACGCATAACGACTCTGTGATTTAAACACAGTAAATTATGCCAATTATGGTAGTTGACCACGGCCACGGCCCACGGCACCCATATTTGGGTGGGTCGTGGGTGGGGTGGGGACGGTGGGGTAATTCCACCTGAATCGTGAGAAAATCGGCAACACCGCATGGAAAGCAATTTGACGTCCTGCTCATTAATTCTTTAATATTTCTAGGCTTATTCGGAAAACTAGGAAAAAAACATAGGGGATTGAATTTCTAGAGAAAAGAACGACGATTAATGTGGTTATTTCATTTTTTTCATCGCCAACTGGAATCGTAATTGATTCAATTTCTTATATATGCCAAGTTTGGTTTTTCCATGCCCTCAAATTCACATTTCAGAAGATTTTTTTACAATATTTTTTCTGATAAATGCAGAAACCACATAATTTTCTCTGATTTTTTTTAGATTTTTCATTTGAAATCTGACTGATGAAAATAATATGTAATTGGAAGGTACAGAATGTGCCAAACTACCTGAGTTTGGTCTATTTTGTATACTGTCCCTTGCAATAACATATTATTTTCATCAGTTTAGATTTCAAATGAAAAATCTGAAAAAAATCAGGGATCATTTATGTGGTTTCTGCATTTATCAGAAAAAAAGATTGAGAAAATCTCCCGAAATGTGGATTTTACTTGACAAATTTCTCATATATAAGATATTGAATATATTGCTATTCTAGTTTGTGATGAAAAAAATTAAATAACCACAATAACGTCGTTCTTTTCTTTAAAGATTCATTCTCATATGTTTTTTTCCTAATTTTTCGAATAAAGCCGGCCTTCCACACCAGCTTTTTGCCGCTGGCTTCTTGTCTCTAGCCAATCAGAGTACTTCAGAGTACTTCAAAAGTAGCCGCCGCTACTTTTGATTGGCTAGAAACAAGAAGCCAGCGGCAAAAAGCTGGTGTGGAAGGCCGGCTTAAGCCGGAAATTCACATTAAAGAATGAATGAGTAGGATGTCAAATTGATTTCCATGCGGTGTTGCCAAATTTCCCACCACGGCTGTGCCTGAATACATGGTATTTCTGGCAAAGGCCAACGATCGTGGAGAAATGATTTCTCTTTCTCTCTCTCTCATCCTTTATTAGCAGTCTGCGCAAACAGTGCGACATCTATAATTATTTGGTTAAACTGATAAAAAGTAGAGGTCTTTCTTGCCATAAGTGGTAGTGTATCTATTTATTACTATTCGATTTTTGGAAAATTAATTGGGAATTAATTGAGTTTAGTTTCTCAGTGTCAGAATAATTCAACTTGAAAATCTTGAAATGTTAAGAGAAATCTAAAGTTTCACTTAAGCGTATTTGCTCAGTGCCACAATGCTGAATGAACTATCATCGGTAGTACCAAACACTAACTTCTTTTACATTATTTTCTATTGAAAAACAAAGAGTTATGCAAGACATGTTGATGTCGTCGTAGATAAAAATGTCTGATGAACTCACTTCAACTTTCGACACCTCGAGTACTTCATTCAAATTTTAGACTGAAATTGGACACTGGTCTCTGGTGGTTTCTTATAGAACTATTATATTGTTTCGCCCCAAATTATTAGCGCCACCTAGCGGGAACGCATTTTGTGAATTGTCCTTTCAGCTTCCTTTAAGACACTATATGGACATGCCCCGCTGCGGGAAGCTGTATCGAGGGGATGCAGTTGTATTGAAATTTTGCATTGAATATTCCGTAACCTTGGTTTTTGCGCATGCGTATAGTAAAAATTTGACTATCTATCAGGTTTCATTATTTTGTCGGATTGATTCACTTTCAATTGGAATATCTAGTCCTTTCAGTTTATTTATTTCCAAACGTTTGTTATACTTATGTACCTGATATCCATGAGGAAAAAATTATAAAAGTTAATTTGTTCATATATTACTTCGTAGTTTAAAAAAAGAAATTCATAGAACCAGGAAAATATTTAAATTTTGCATCGAACATTTCGTAACCTTGGTTTTCGCGCATGCGCATGGTGAAAATGTCTTTATTTTAGCCGCATGCGCACATCATCGTATTCTATTTTGAGATTTTAGGGATTTTCTGATTTGTCTGAAAATTTCGTCTGGCAACACTGTATCTCGTACTCTCGTAATCTCGTGTTTAAAATGGCGAAAAAAGGTTAACACGTGTTGGCTGTTTATTTGTGAATTTATAAAGTTTGTGTCTGTATCAATTTCAAAGTAAGTTTATTTTTATTTCGTGGTTAGTTGAATGAATTTTTTATATAAAAAAATAATGAATCGATACGTTTCTAAATATAACCTTATTTTGTGTACATGTTCGAAATATTTTCAACTAGCTGTCCTTTCAGATGAAGTTATACGTTTTATTCGAGCATGCAGCCGGATACTGCGTGTTCAAAGTCGAGGAGTTCGAAGAAATCGGGATGCTGCTGCCTCAGCTGGAAAATGCTGTCCATGATTTGGCCCGATTTAATAGTATCGTTAAACTTGTCGGATTTTCACCCTTCCAATCTGCCCTCAGAGCCCTAGAGAACGTCAACGCTATTTCTGAAGGTATATTACCCGAAGAGCTGCAACAATACCTTGACATAACGATTCCTAAAGGTGGCAAAAAAGACAAGGTTACGTTAGGCGTTAGTGACCCAAAACTCTCTGCTGCTATCACAGAAGCTTTGGGTATTACTTGTACCCATATTGGAGCTGTTCCAGAGATTATCAGAGGGATTCGGCATCATTTCCATAATATGGTGAAAGGATTTACATTGAAAAGTTCAGGTGTCGCCCAGCTGGGTTTGGGACATTCTTACTCTAGGGCTAAGATAAAGTTTAATGTACATAGGGTAGATAATATGATAATTCAGTCCATAGCACTACTGGATCAGCTAGATAAGGATGTCAATACGTTTTCGATGAGGATACGGTAAGTTTGTTTTGAAAACCTCAATTTTTTTTTTCTATTTATATATATATTTATTCACCCAAGAAACATTAATTGAATATATACTATATATATATACTACCACTTTTACTGGTATAATAATTCATAAGCTATTATTTTATGTATTATTTTCTTTGACAGATCGAACATCTGAGTGGTGTTCTCTCAATGGCTTGCTGTTGAATATTACAAAAACTCAAATGCTACTTGGTGAAATTGATTAATGAATCAATACATGAATTCAATTTTACAACATTTTTGGGAGTTGTAATACAGGGTCCTGCAACTGAGCTCCAGTAATTCCTTTCTAATGCAAGCATGTTTCTTTCTTGGGAGACTATATTTGGAAAATATTCTGAAGTATACAAGATGACCCAGAAAAGTGCACCAAACCAAAGTTATGTTTTTTGTAATGGAACACCCTATATTTCATCAAATGGTCCAGTAGATATTACTTTGAACATTCAAGAAATATAGGGATTTGTAGGTTTACCAACGTTATTTCTGGAGATATAACATATTACCTCAAAAAACTTGAGTATTATATTCGTTAGGTTTCATTTACTATTATTGAAAAAGAAAACTAGTTCAATAAAATTTTGATTGATTGATTGTTCAATAATATTTTTCCTTCTCCAGCGAATGGTACTCCTACCACTTCCCAGAATTGGTGAAAATTTGTCCAGACAATTATACTTATGCAAGATTAGCTAAATTCATTAAAAACCGCAAAGAACTCACTGACGACTCCCTGGAAGGTCTGGAAGAAATCACCATGGACTCGGGGAAAGCTCAGGCTATCTTAGACGCTTCGAAATCTAGTATGGGTATGGACATTAGCGATATAGATTTGCTGAACATTGAACTCTTCGCTGTACGTGTCGTTTCGCTAGCGGATTACAGGAAGCAGCTGGCAGAGTATTTGAGATCGAAGATGTCTGATGTGGCACCCAACTTGGCTACATTGATTGGTGATCAAGTGGGGGCCAGGCTTATAGCTCACGCTGGGTCTTTGACTAATCTCGCCAAGTATCCTGCATCTACTGTTCAGATTTTGGGAGCTGAGAAAGCCTTGTTCAGGGCACTGAAGACTAAAGGTTAGTTTTTAATATATGTTCTAAAAAATTTTATTATTATGGGAGAACTTATTTTACTGTTTTTGTGTTATGAAAAAAATTATCACAGCAATGTATCATTCTTTGTCACCATGCAAATTATTATTTCATACATTTGGCTCTTGAAAGTGTCTCAAAACTCTAAATTATCATTTATTATTGAATAATGTTATCCAAACTCTTTGATGTTCTAACGTGTGATATCAGACAATTCTTATGAAAATAATGGTGTATTTGTTTTACATACTTTTTCTATCTTTCTTCCACAATATAAAGAAACTTTGCCGAGAACACACAACTTAATGAGTTTTTTTCGGATGCTCCATGTGTTTAATTATCATTATAACCGGTATTTATCTTTATCTTACCATTATAGGAAATACTCCAAAGTATGGGCTGATTTTCCACTCTACTTTCATTGGACGCGCTGGCACGAAAAACAAAGGTAGAATTTCAAGATACCTCGCCAACAAATGTTCCATTGCTTCCAGAATCGACTGCTTTTCTGAAACGCCCTCTCAGATATTCGGGGAAAAGCTCAGGCAGCAAGTAGAAGACAGATTGAAGTTCTACGAAACCGGCGACATTCCTAAGAAGAACGTGGAGGTCATGAAAGAGGCCATTGAAGAATACGAGCAGAAAATCGCCGAGGACAAGGCCGAGAAGAAAAAGAAGAAGAAGAAAAGGAAAGCTGAAGTGTTGGATGAATCGATTAAAACTGAGGTTAAAGTTGAGAATGGAGATGAGGAGAGTTTGGAACCACCTAAGAAGAAAAAGAAGAAGTCCATGTCTCTCAATAACACAGCTGATTCTTCTATGAATGAAAGTGGTGTTACAGAGCTCAACGGCACAGTAGAGGGAGAAGGAAGTGCAAAAAAGAAGAAGAAAAAAAAGAAGAATAAAGAGGTGGAATGATTAAGACATCTGTTCATTTTTTACGATTTTATTTGTATTTTTCAATAAAGTTTAACTTGTCTTTTAACCGGAGAACTTTTGAAACTTTGGGAGTTTCACAGTTTGTGCAATTCGGAAGAAATTCTGTTATAGGCATTATTGGGAGGAATATTCTCTAACAGTTTTCAAAAAAAAATATTTCAGTATCTTAAATTCCTGATGTGTTTCAATATTACGTCTGACGTATGCCCGACAGAATACAAAGGTTGTATGTCGAACGTAATATTGAAACGCCCCTCTGTACTCTCATTCTTTTGACTCTATTTGGGTTCTGTTGACGGCAAATATCAAACAAAAAAAAGTGAGAGTATTATGATAATAATGAGCAGTTGAAAATGATTTATTCAAAATATCTTGTAGTTATTTTCATTTGGTATTATCCAAATAAAGAATGCAATGTTTACAGGCTTGGTTTTTTAATCTACGTGAATATAAAAATCCAAGGGGGAATTTCATCAACTATAACTTATAATAATTTTGAGTCTTGGACAAATTTCAAATGTATCAAGAGTTTTGGCCCCAAAACAGACCCTCGAGGTATCCTTAGCAAATACATTTTTAGAATTATCTA
Source organism: Chrysolina haemoptera (assembly GCA_958298965.1). Classification (NCBI taxonomy): domain Eukaryota; kingdom Metazoa; phylum Arthropoda; class Insecta; order Coleoptera; family Chrysomelidae; genus Chrysolina; species Chrysolina haemoptera. Next base: position 5,685,721 of record OY282586.1, on the reverse strand, counting down.
ACCAAGCTGAATTATTTTATAATAATTCAAAGAATAATCACTTGTTCCTGTGAATTGAAGAGTCGTACAAAATGTATTTCCTCAGAACCCCAAGAGCTCTTGTCCTAGGACAGGACCCTGAGGAAGCAAAATAAGTGGTCAAACCAATTTTGAAGTGAGCAAAATATGTTTACTGAAGCTTAGTTATAGACCTATTATATCAATGGTTTTGAAGAATCTCATATATTTTTTTAATATATTTTTCAATAAAGCCCAGAACCAATCCCTTTGGTATTCTGAGCAAGTGAGTTGAATAGATACCTCTAAAGTACACAATGCGGCTCTATTTTAAAGAAGACGCAATATTTCATTAAATATTGTACCTATTATCTGAATCAATCTATTCCGGAAATAAATTGTTTTACTTTGAGACCAAAATACATATATTTGAATCATTGCCACATTTGAAATAATATTTTTATTGACGAAATAGCATTATCGTTTTTGACCAATTTATAAGTAAAACCAATAAAACTAAATCGTTTTATGACAGTTGATTGATACTTTTCTTTTACAATAGTTGATTTCTTAAAGAACAGTAACATATAATTTCGTATCTGGTGAAGAATCTCACAAAGTACAGTATTTAATAGAGCTCTAAGAGTTTTGGCCCCAGAATAGGTCCCTGTGGTATTCCGAGTAAATGAGTTGAAAAAATACCTCCAAACTACGTTTCAAAGAAAGCAACATATTTCAATTAAAATTGAACATGATATCCACATCAATCCATTTTGGAAATAGATATTTTATAGAATATTAAGGCTCGAGGTTTCAGCATCTGCTATTAGAGCAGTGTCAGCATATTATACAGGATTATCAGCATTAGTATGTAGAGGAAGGTCATTGACGTATAACAAGAATAACAGAGGACCTAAGATGGATCCTTGGGAAACTTTCCGTTCAACATTTTTGAATGTTAAGGTAATAAGATAACCAACGAAACCTAATGTATATAGAGGAGTGAAAGACGAACTTTTTTACAACAGTTTATTTCCCAAAGATCTACAATAAATAATGAGCGGAATGTTTACAAATGAAACGTAACATACATCAAACGTTAATTCTAATTTTGACATGACATCCATTCCACATTCCTTACTTATAAGGCACGACGGTTTTTTAATATTGTTTTTTTTCACCTCGGGATTGATTGACAAAACTCATGAAAGAACTCACAGTACAATTCAATATTTGTAAAAAACAACACAATCAGCGATATATTGCTCAAGAAATGTTATACGGGATCATCCAAGAGTGTGTCAGTGCCTATAGTTTATGTACCCTGTACATTACGAGATGCGTAACACTGACATACTTCTGTTCAATCCTGCACATGGAAGCGTCTACAATTTGTTAACTTACCAGCTGTACAGAATAAAATTGAATTACAAATTAATGTGAAAAATATCAAACTTAATTGTAAAAAGTCAGTAACAACATTAAAATATTTCAAACGAATAAAGTAATAACCCAGCACCTAATAATGAGCATTTTTCATTCTATACACGAAACAATACAAAATATACATGTGCAGTTTGTTTAAAACGACTATTTTATAGCAAGATTACCTGGCTAATCTCCATGCAACTTAACAAAAATAATACATCTTTGGAATTTGCAAAAGACAATCGACGAAATAAAAGGAACCAACGTTTGGCCAGTAGAAATGTGGCTAATTCCGACCTAACTAATAAATTAATTACTTGGCGTGTATAAGATCAAAATCAGCCAAAACCATAATCCAGATTGTATGAAAAACTCAGAAAATAACCAGAATCAATTCAGCTGCCTCCAAAATGTCTGAAGCATATAAAACATTTTCCAAGTTGGTGATAATTCCAATTCCACAAAACTACCACATCACATTTTCTTAAGACTAATTTTAGGAAGTTTTTTGTCATTGTGATGAATAAAAATTATACCTTTTTCACAAAATATTTTAGCAAATCTGAAAATAACAATGGGACCAATAAATTTCATTCAAGTTAATTTTTGTACCTTACTAGATACTTGACACAAAGAGCATGAAGTACATATTTGGCATTAGGTACTCATGGAAATATAGACAAGTTGATACTGAAAATTCAGAGTCTTGAATGAGCGTCAAATTTAATTTTATCTTACCCAGAAAATATTTACTTTATTGAATGAAATACTAATAAAAAACAAATTTTTGTTGAGTTGAAATTGACGAGATATTCAAAATAGAGGAATCAACCTATTTTGAAAAGAAGTTATAGAAAAATAATTTAAAAAACCATAAAATATCATACAATTTAAGACTTATATCATGGGTTTTCTCATATCCATGTATTTTAATTCATTAACCAATTCTTACAAGTAAAAATAAACAGGGTTATATGTGTTGAAGACATTTTAATATTCGGATATTTTGGTAATTTTATTATCACCACGTAGTATTCGAAAACATTTTCCTTCACCTGAAAGAATAGGGTGTATCTTTTCCATAACCACCTATAAATGATCAACAGAAAACTAAAAATTCTGATGTTGAAATAGTTTGTGAAAAAGGCCCATAAAAAAAACACACGTCCACTTCAACGAATACCCTGAATTCATGAACTCAAAGGCATAAATACTTTCCCTAATATTATCGACATCAGTACAGGTGATATTTGAGAACTCCCGAGTTTACATGCATCTGAATGTAACATCCCGGAAACCTTGAATATTGCCATGTGAGATCGAGATCTATGAGGCACCATTCGCTACACAATCAATATCGATGTACTCATATACAAAAACAGAGATGCATATACATGTTGTTTCATAATTAATGTTCGAAATGTGAAGTGACTTCTTGAAATAATGCAATTTTCCTCTTCAACTTTCAACACTTTGTAGGAAGTTTTCCTCATCACGAGGTCACCCCCTCAAATTAATGAAGGTTCTTAAGAAACAACCTGTGTATTCATTTTGACCGGACACTATTAAGAATTCAGCTTTTTTGATATCTGTAAGGAATTAACAAACAAATTCAGAGATTTGGCATAACAGCAGTTTCAACATATACGTATTTGAAAGTGTAATCCAATCTCAACAATTAGTACAATAACATCCAATTTCAAAATATTCAATAAGACAATATTAATTTTCTCGAATAATAACTGTGATTTACAGATAAAGTTGTATACAAACAACAAAAAACATTAAAGAGTTTCGAATATTTTCCGGTAGAGGTCGTGGACTAATGTAGAACTCTTCAATTGTTTGAGTCCTCGAGATGAATTCCTGGCCATCCTACCCACAGACTGCCACCATTCAACACCACTGGAGCTATAGCTGTTACAAGACCACCAGCACTGGCTTTCCTCACTAGAATCCCATTCTGGTTTCGTTCAAGAACAAAATGCAGTCGATGGGATACAAAGATCATGCTCCCCAACGAAGCCACCACATCACTTCTGCTTGAAAGACTGATTCCAGGAAGATTCTGAAGGAGCACAAGTTTTTAGAAAATTCAACTGAGAATTTTGCAACGAGTTCTAAACAAAAAAATATCAAGACTTTGCTTCGATAAAAATTCCCTAATTTGAAACTTCATTCTCCAATGTATGTTATTGCTTCAAACTTCTGTTGGTCTTTAGTAATAGTAGGATAAACTTATTGAATTGCGTTTTCTTTTATTATATAAAATAGTGTCTATTAAAGAACATTCATATTGAGGGGATACGTAGGTTAATCAACATTTCCCTAAGTACAGTACAAATTTATATAACGAATTGAACATTGTAAAGCAAATTGCAGTTTACAACGATTATACATATTCTTTAGTGGACAGACAGTATTTTATCAAAGAAATTATATGAAAAAGCCATTCAAGAAGTTTATCCTACTCTTGAAGACCAGTAGAAGGTTGAAGCAGTAATATATATTTCAAAATCTAGATAGAAAATCGGAAATTTTTTGATATGTTCTTAATATTGCTTTTAAGACAAATATCACTTGAAGCATATCAAGTACAATTAACAAAAAGTTGAAGAACTAGAGAAGGGTGGTCTATAAATTAACTTGTACTTGTCCAATGTCTTATATCGGACAAACTGGTTGAACTTTCTATATAAGCATAATTGAACACAAAGGAATGGAATTCCATCTATTAGAAAGTATGGACATTAATGAAGAGATAAATTATCCAAAAAATCATTAAATTGTTATTATAAACGGTTCATATTTTCGTATCAGTAGATAATTATATGCATGATACTGCTAACTCCGCCAAATTTGAGATACATTTAATGCTCGATATCGTTAGTGCCATCTATCGGGTTCAAACGAAAGCTGAATTCTTAATATTGCGCTGAAATAGTACCTCACATCCAATAAATTAATACGCGCGTTTAGTGAAGACGTCACATTGATAATTTTTGTTTCCGACTTACACCAACAAATTTGGCGGCGTGACGTCAAACTAATCGAGCGTATTGCGAACGGAATAACCTCAGAAGACCCTGCTCAACGAAAACGAAACGTCCAAGAGCGGAGTTAGATGTCTCTTCATTTGAAACTGGCGAACTGTTGGTGCGCGTTGTTGAAGTTCAGCTGCGCCCCGAAAATGGGGGATGTTACGCCTTGGTTGGCAGGCCTCGTCTGCGTGACGGGGGACGTCTGACTGTTGGCCAGCTGGTTCATGCTGAGCGTGGGCCCTGATTTCGGTTTACTCATTAACAAATTGTCCAAATCTATGTTGATGTTGCCAGAGTTCTTCCATGTTGAACCCAAGGGTAGGGTTTTATTCATAGAGGGCTTGTCTACGTTGTTGTTCGAGGTCATGGAAGACTGACGTTGGAACGGTTGAACAGAGGTGGGAGTCAAAAGTGATCCTAGAAATAAGAAATTATGTAAAAATTAATGAGTACAATATATTTTTTTCTCTAAAGGTACCTTTATTCAACTTTGTGTATGAGTATTTGTAATAATCTTGAAGTTTTGTCAGTGTTTGTCTTACGAGGGTGGAATAACAGTATTGACAAACTCAGAAAAGTGACTGCCTTAAAGAAAAGTTCAACTGTTTTGGCGTTTTCCTTCATGTTGAATTAGTAATATTATATGTAGGTACTAGCGTAAAGGAATGTGAAAGATTTAAATATGGAATTCTAGAACAGGGATCCAATCACTTGGTAGAATTCAATGCGAACAAAATACTATCATGTAGTTTTCTATAAAGGCCAATGTCACAATGTCCAAAAACTTGGTTTTCTGTTCCGTGTCGAAAACTATTTCACTTTTCGTCAACTGATTATGATTTATAAGGCACAGATCCGACCTGTCCTGGAATACACTTCTAATACACGGAGTGCAGCACATCTGTTTAATAGATATTTTCATGGGCGATGCTCTTCTGAAACATCAGCAATCGTTCCTCAGTTAACGGTCCCGTTGAGAGTGACCCGTTGAACTCAGTGCTCACACCCATTTGCTACTTAGGAAACATGCTGAATATATCTTTCCCAGGGCTCTCTCTTTCAACGAATGGCAAAGTTTTCGATTTCACTGAATAGTGAAGTGTTTCCTGAGGCATACAGCCTGTAGAAATTCAAAAAGAACACCAATTCTAGTTACTTTCCCTCGGATCTCATAATGTTTTGTGAAAATTATAGGATTTTCTAATCGTGGTATTTCAAAACCATCTTTATTTGGTGGAACAATCTTCTAAATATCACCTCAGTAGCAATAAAAAGTAAACAACAGTTTCTTAATCTTTTATATTACGAAAACATTAAACTTAGCGTCATTTAGAATCTTATATCTATCTTATACTAGAAAACCTCACACTGAAAAACGAACTTATATCTCGTCAATTTCGGCATCAAGCTTGAGTACCCCCTCGACCAAAACCATAGCGCACGCAGCCAGATTCCTGCATTCCAAATTGGGCTCTCCACGCGCCACATTGGGACTCAACACATCTCCCAACCACAATCTAATTTCGAACAACTCATCGAGAAAATCACGAACCAAAATGTCTTGCGGAACGTTAACAACAGCCGAAGAAATAAGACTCAGAATCGACATCCTCACTTTGACTTCCCTGTGGAACCTCAGAAACCAGGAGAAGTGCAAGATTTCCTTCGCCATCCTGGGCGCTACGGGGCAGTTCTGCGAAGTGCACATCACCAAGGCGAGGGTTTCTATGAAGTGTATCAAAAAAATGAAGTCGCTGTCGTTTGTTGTTGTCTGGCATAGCATTTTATTCTGGTTGAAGCCGTACAGCAACGGAAAGAAGAAGTAGCTCGCAACTTCTGCGAACTTGTTCACTTGCTCCTTCGCGATGTGCCTATTGTGCTTGGCGAAGTACCTCGTTTTAGCCTCCAACCTCTTACGGATCACCTCTTCAGCGGTAATAATGTCTTTTTGGCGTTTGGTCTTCACCTCGGGCTGGGGCTGGATATCTTTTTTAATACTGGACAGGTTTGTAGCGGTTTGCTTCAACACGTCCAACATAAACACACGCCGAGATATCGAGTACGTCCCGACATCAGCGTGAATCTGCTTGCAAAGATACTCGGCGTAATAGGCGGGATAGACGCAAGCGATAGCGGTGCAGCTGTGGAAAACCAATTCGTCGAAATTTTCCACGTAAATGCGCGGTTCCAGCGTAATCAGAATCTCCAAAATCTCCAGCCCGATCGAGCAATCATCGTCAGGTAGCTGCTTCGTAACTAGTCCCTCGCAGCTCTCCAAACTGACGGCGAACACGTCATAGTCCTGCGTCTCCAACAAGCCGTCTCGCAGATCCCTCAAATACGCAGGTGGAGGTCTCTTCGGCATCTTCACGTCTTCGGATAGATCGTAAACCTCCAAATCATCGTCGGAGTCCAATTCGAAATTGGTGCTGTCTATGATCCGTATCCGACTGTTGGATTTGCGGTCCGTGACCAGAACCTCATTCTTCGGTTCCTGCACAACTAGCCTCTCGGCGAATCTACGCGGCGGCGGAATGTAGACCGCGGGTTTCTCTTGGTCAATGGCGAGGTGCAACAGTTCGCTTTCGATGCTAGCAAACTCCGTTTTGGGCTTGAAGTAGTCCTGGATGTCTGCGTCGGCGATGGCTTGAAGCTCGTTGATGACGTTTTTACTTTCATCACTCAGGTTGTTGTACTCGAATTTCAACTCCACTTCGGTCTTCTCTGCCTCCTTGTTCAACATACCAACTAATATCTCCCCCGCTTTCATTCCTGAGGCTCTCACCAGTTCGATGGAGGATTCCAGATGGACAGGTATACCGGAGAACACCTGTTCTTTTATTTTACCCATTTCGAATTCGGTCAAGCCAATGTTCTGTAGGGAATTTGTAATGAGAATCATCAGCTTGACGATGAAGATCTGTTGCTCGATGCTAGTGCGATTCACCGAGGATTTGTCTGCCCAAATCGTAATCAAATCGAAGAATAACTTCATCAGCAAAGATGGCGAGGTCGAGCTCAAATAAACCATCAAATTGGAGATTAGATTCGAACAATCCTTTTCGAAATGTGTCAGCAAGGGAATTTTAGTGCAGAGCACAAACTTCCAGTTTTCATTTTCGATTATTTTTTTACCAAGAATTTCCTTCATCATGTACTTTGCAGGGTCTATGTTGATGAGGAACATTTTGGCTAAAATGTAAACAGCAGCTCTATCGAGATTCAACAAAATGCTCTGAAATATCCTTTGATACAGCTTGACTTTAGGGGATGGTTGGTTCGTAAGGATAGCTGTGATCACCACGAAATGCTTGAGACTATCCGATTCAAGTTTTTCATTAAAATCCACCAAAATTTTGCCCAGTAAGAACGAAACTCTCCCAAAATTAATACCCCCTTCTTCCCGGTGACCATGTCTGAGTATCTCCGATAGAAACTCCACAGTTTTCAGTACATTCGATACCAAGTACTTGCTGAAATTGCTAGTAAGGAAGAAGTTAGGTATTTTCCCATTCAGAACATTGGCAACCCTGTTCGGCAAGGAAATAAGATGCTTCACGAACTGTTGCCAAGCCGTTGCCGCATCCTCTTCGACAAACTTGTCTGGAAATTCCGTTTCAAAGACTCGGTGGCAAATTGCCGCGAATATTCCTTCAGATTCCAAAAGCAGTTGCAGTAACATCACGGAGTGTTCATCGACTGTCAAATGTTTCACGAGGACCTGAAAATTCACGTCGAAAAACCTCGGACTGTCAATCTCAAACAATTTCCTCACAGGTTCGTAAATACTCCCCTCTCTGAAAGGAAAATCAGAATCAAAACGCTGGACCAGGGTTTCAACGAAAGCTCCGTACGAATTCTCAATGTGTTCATCGAAAGAATCGATATCGGTGCCCAACAACTTTTGTGGAGTCAAAGGTCCTGGCAGAAGCGACACTATCTGAACTATCTGCAGTAGCACAGCGTCCACTTGAGACTGGGAAATGAATTTTTTCGCCTTTTCCATGTCCTTAATACAAGCATACATGAGATCCTCCAGCTCCTTGTGCTTTGTCCTGTAACCCTTCTTTCTTGAAATAACTTCACTCAACTGTTCACCAAACGTATCAGTGATACGAGCGCCATCTTTTTCGGTACCTGAAATGGGAAAGCTCTATGAGTTTCCCAAAATCAGTCAGGTTTTATAAAGAATTATCTGTGCCCAGTGGTTTCACCCGCCTTTTAATTTGAAATAAATCGGATTATTTATAGATAATTTAGAGTACTTCGGCATCGAAAATATTTTTAGTCATATTTTGGTGTGGTATTAATATATACTGGTTTTTGCCGCAACCTGATCTAGGACTAAAAATATTGTCTATGCCGAAGTATTCATAAATAATCCGATTTTTTTAAATTTAAACGGCTGGTGAAACTGCGGGGTACAACTAGTGTTTTTGAATAAGTATTGACAAATTAACAACCTGACAAACATTTTTAAATACATACTTCCTGAGTACTAACCTACCAAATAAAAACATGCAAATTATCCAACCAAAGCTCACTACTACTTAGCTACTAGTAAGCTTAAATCCCCTTGAGAATGCTTACTTTTTTGTCGAAACGCGCGTCAAGTGAAAGTGACGTAGTTTTGGCGTTTTGGGTAGCTTTTATTTCTAGAATTTTTTATAAGAATTCACGCCTATAATTGAGATTAATTACCCTTTACGTCGGCTAATAACTATGGTTTTCTTATACTAAAATATTTCCATTCATTCATTCAACACGATTATTTTTACCAATAGGACTTAGATTACTCAACAAGTCACTGTCCGCTTTTACGGATCCACAACAAAATACGACATAGCCGCCCATAGCGCATTTCGAATTGTTGTGAGCACTCTCGACGTTCCGACGCACTCCATTCCATCATCAGGTCAAATTCTAGTGATGGCTCGAGATGGGCGTTAGATTTAAAGGGTCATTTTTGAACATATCTTGCTTACCTGAACTCAAACCATCGAACAGATTGGCATTCGGGCTTCCCAGCAACCCGAAATTGTTATTCGGCTGGACGGCGGTCGACTGAGGCTGCATGCTCAAACCCCCAAAGTCCAGATCTCCCAGCAAGTCGCTGTTACTAGTCTGCTGACTCTGTTGGACGGGCATGCCAATCAAACTGGCAGTCTGGGCTCCAAAATGACCGGACTGGTCGTTACCGATGAGCAAGTTGGGAGCAGCGTTAGAATTGGGCGGAATGACGTTCGGAAGGACGTGGGGCCCCGCGCCCAGCAAATTTGGCACCGGCGAGTATTGCGGGGCATTCTGAGAAAAAGCTGAGCTGAAATCCGCGAATTGGTCGTCAGATTTCTGAGCAGGAGTTTCGTTCGCGAAGGCCGTTTCGAAATCGCCGAACTCCGCCGAATCTTTGAGATCTTTCGGCGCTTCTTCCGCGCGAGGATCGAAATCGTCGTTCAGCAAGTCACCAGCGGGCACCGGGCTCTGGGTGGATCCCCTACCGAAGTTCGCGGCGGCGCCCAAGTCCACCTTTTTCATGGGCTTGGCGGTCTTCTTGGGCGAGCTCGTCAACGAGGTGTTGATGTTTATGTTGACCTTTTTCTCGACGTGCGTCGGGCTGTTCGGCAGTTCCGCGTCCTGGTACTTCTTCACGTTGTTGGTGTGGTTGCTGCTGCTTCTGGATTCCGTGTCGCTGTCCTCTTTCTCCAAGTCGTAGTCGTCGTCGAAGGATTTGTCTCGGTAACGGTTGGGAGAGCTGGCTCCCCTTTCCCAAATGTTTGTGTCTTTGGAGTAGGGCTTTTCGTCCCACGTGTCTTGCCCCGAACCTGGAACAACGAAAGAAGCAGCTTATTTAAAAAGTAATGTCGGAAACCTTAGTTATTCTAAAGATCTGCGAATTTAATGTAAATATCTATCTAAAAATATATTAGTTTCCATTGACAGTCATGAGGGGGCCGCCATATTATAACCCCCCAAACGTGGCAACCAACTTAAATAAATAAAAAAATTCAAAACGCAACACGCTAACAAAAAAACAGTTGGCAACAATAGTCAGAAGAACATACTGAAATATAAGAAAGTGTACAAATGCCTTTCCCTCTAGAAACGAAACATATATGATTGCCCTTGCTAGTTTCGGAAGACACCGTCAACTACATGGTAAATATACACGTCCAACACAAAAAAGATTGGGAAAATATATCCATAGCAACAAATACTGGCGGGCATTGGTTGCTACAGAAGAGGCAGTTAATATCTCAATAAGATATATTTTTCGTTGACAATAAAGTATATTGATTGATCTCACAATTTTTTCAACAATCTCATTTGAGAATAGCATGTATTTTTGTTGCCTAGAACACGACCTTGTGATATCTATACTTGAGCAACTTCAGACCATATTTCTGCTGCCCATTCTCCCCAAAGTTATTGAGAGACTTTGACTTGTCAAGAACAAAAACAATGGAAAACTCCACCATTATTTTATATTTGAACTTTTTGAGAAGATAATTACCGAATCATTTGACTTCGAGGAGGTATCGTTTCCACTAGGATAACCGTAGAGAACTAATTTAGTCTATAAATAACTTTTACTGAAGTTCTCTTTAACTCTGTACTCTGACTTAGAAATCAAAACCTTTGAAGGTACCTTTCTATAATACAGTCCACTAAAGAACCTAAAGTTCATAAATAACACACTGAAATAAGTTTTTAAAATATGAGGAGTATTTTCATAAGCCAACATCGAAAAAATATTTTCAGCACAGTTCACACAGCCTTCAAATCTATTTTTTGTAATGTACTCGGTGTAAAATATTCCTTTTTTTTTTCTCAAAAATCACTGATAGTAGCGAGTTTACACAAATGCGTTGATTCATTAACTAAATAAATGTAAGAAAAAAACTGAAAGGGATAAAACCTATTCCCGTTTAATCAATAATGTAGTGATGCCAAATTCTTATTTCCACTTGTTCTCCTCAACAACGCTGTGCACAGACTTGTTTTCTATTAGGTTTGAACGATTTCAATAGGTTTTCTTAATGAAATATTAAAAAAAACGTGGATTTTATCCATTTCTTCGTTTCTGAAAAAAAAATCATCCTGCCTGACGTGACGTCACTTTAAGGCAGTTTGACCAAACCAGCTTGAAATGACGTAATTTCAACATTTTTGTGTCACAAAGCTATAGAAATTAGCGAAACCAATCTAGCGATAGATTTTAAATTGCGCGTTCGTTCGATCATGTTGAGTGCCTTATCACTGGATATATTACGAACTATAATCCGTTGTCCGACAAGTGCGCAGCACGTTTTCACGTCTAAGCTAGGCTGGTTTCACTGTACGTTACTTCAAAGCAGTGTGACTGAATTGCTTTAAAGTGACATAATCTCTATTGGTTTGTTTGACAACCCATTAGAAATGACGTCACTTGAAGGCAGTTTAACCAAAATATTTGACCTTGGTTGTCCGAGATTCGACATAAAAGTGGAAGCAAGAATACATGAGATTAAACGGCCCTTAACGTTGCATTATTACATGATCTGTCAAGTCAAAGAAGTTAATGAAAATAATGATTACACTAAAACCATTCAAGCATTATTATGAATCGTTTTATTGCACTTATTAAGAAAAAGTCGATTAGCATTACGAAACAATTGAAATCACTTATCACATATGTAAACAAGATTTTTTGAGAAACATTCTCAAACCACTTTGTTAACGATACAAGCGTGTGAACAATGAGCTTGTTTCAATACGTACGTTGCACAATCTCGTATTTTTTGTTGTAAAACAAACAGGTTTTGAAAATTTCACTCATTTCACAACGTTTCTGAAAAGACGAGATAAACGGTAACAAATTGCAAATTAAAAACCGAAGGTACGAAATAGTTTCGATAAAAAATGAATAAAAACGAAGGACATGTCATGCAGGATGCTTATATGGGATCCGTTAGATTAGTTTATATACGTAATGATCTATTAAGCGTTAAACAAATTTGCATGTGTCACACACGTACACATGTTAATCAAATCTACTTCAATTGTGTATCGAGTTCGGTGCAATGATGTCATTAGTTCTGTTGATCTAATTTTCAATCAGACTTGCTAGGTAACACAGGGTCATTGTTTATTTTCGATCGAATGGACAGTATTTCCAGAATTGATTTTTTTCGATATGATATTTTTATTCAGCGTAAATACAGGGCGTTGAATTCAAAAGCTGGCACATGTGAAACATCGAAAATATTTTGTATAGAAAATATTCATGACAGGATGGTTTATTTAAGATAATAAATATGGCATTATCAAAAAATATGACATAATCGAAAACAAAATCAGATTGAAATTATTCTTGAAGAAACGTAATCAATGGCATTGATTCATCTTTTGCAAAATTCACATTGTAGTCAGTCCCAAGCTTGAATCAACGATAGTTCATGTTTAGTGTTTTTAAAAACATTGAACCTCTGCAACTGTATGGAAATAATATCTTGTGTAAAAATGAAATGGTGTCATTCATTTCTTTATTAGGCGAAATGTACACAACATCCATCATCAATTCCTTTTCAACAATAACACAGGGAAGTAACTTTTATCGCACTCTACAGTCCCACGTAAAGTGGCTCATATCCACACTCGTACGGATAGCCGCCAAATGCATCATTTCCATTGGATTTGTCGCTGCCGAGCTATAATTTCTACTTAGATTTAACTATTTAACAATTACATTTGAACCACAAAAAACAATCTATTTTTAAACCGTAAATTTTGCATTATGCCAACAAAGGTTGGAAAATGAGTTATTTAGAAAACTTAATGATCAGGTAGACTTGGTATATTCACCCGTTTTTAATGCTTGTTAAACACATATTCAGGTACAAGGATATAGGTCATTACTTAGATACGATATTTTTATTTTCATTTTGGGTTTAATTTGTCAGGAGTAATACGGCAAGTGATTGAATTTTCGCGATAAGTCTGTCGATTTATTTCTGAACGAAACTGAATTGCTTCAGGACGAGTGGTGTTTTCTCAAAACAATTCAGTTGAGTTCAGAAATGGAAGACAGACTCATGAGATAAATTTAATCACGAGCTGAATTTTATTAGACTATTTCACGAATAAAGTTTCTTCATTAATAAAATACGAACAATGTATGACAGTCATAAACAAATTATTAAAATCGTCAATATTATAATGTTTCGTTTCATAATTTCATTTGAATTTGCAGTGAAGCGACTCATTCTGACATATCCAGCTATATTTATTATTGATCGAACTGTCAAACGTATTCATTACGTCGCTGGAAATACCGAAGCTGATCCTCCAAATCAGAATTGAAAGACAGCTGGTGTTATCGCGATAACACGAGTTGTCTTTGGCTTCCGATTGGTCAGATTAGGTGAGAATTTTAAAATAGTCATTAGTAGTATTCTTTTTACCAATTTTAACTGAGATCAAAGTAAGATTCTCAGCATAGCTCAATAGCTTAGGTAATGACATGTTACATTTACTTAAGACTGATAACTGTCATATATTGAGCAATTGAGCTGTGCTGAGAATCTTACTTTGATCTCAGTTAAAATTGGTAAAAAGAATATTGCTATTAGTAGTGAATAAGAAAAGCCTGGCATGGCAGGCAAGTGTATTGGTATATTAAATTATAGTTTGAAAATGTCCATTTAGGACGAAACTGCAGAAACGTGTAACAAATATAAAGTGGTAAAATAAAACATAAGTTTTTTTATTGGGTTACTTTACTTGACAGACTCAATAACATTTTTTGTCAAATGATGAAATGAATCGGCTTGCGAGTTCTCGTCCGTTTCACTTTATTTTTTGAGTCGTGCTCTCCAGTCTCCAAATGGGGAAAATTAAGCGCTGCGGGAACGCCTGTCTCCCGGTATACGCAAGTCATTTACGGACGTGTACACACGTGTCCCGCAATAATAGGTTAACTTGTGTATATAATTTCTAACATATTTTCTTTTTTTTATAATGACACCACAAAATAAGTTTTATTTCAATAGCCTTTATTTAAATTGAGAAGTTGTTATGATTTGATTGCTTAGAATTAAATAGATTGAAAATATTCCCACCACCATCAACCATTCACAATCGTTAAATCTTGTTGAGACCTGTTTAATTGCATCCTAGATATCAATATACGTAGGCGGGGCCGCCCGGCTTTCGCAATAAATGCGTTAAAAACACATAAGTGATAAGCCGTCTCCCGCGTATTTAGTGTGCATAGGTTTTGCAGGTTTTCCCAGTTCCGGCAATGAAAGGATTAAAAAGGAACAAAAACACATTGAACATTCTTCAAATTAATCAGAAAAAAAATTTCATGAATTTTTTGATTTCTGTAGGGGTTTCCCTCCAATCACCCTAATGAATGTCACTAAACTCGTAGTAATTCTACTGGAGAAGATTCTACTTGAGAACTTGGTTATTGAAATGCGAATGAAAATACTTGTGTGGTGAAGACAAAAAATATTTTTTGTTCTAATTATTTTCTGAAAGTATTCGACTTTCAGTTCAAATTCATTTTATTCTCAATTTTCTAGGTACAAAGCTGTTACTTCACCCTGTAGAATAAGCAGTCATAACCTAAGTAATTGAAATGAGACAACTACTTTACAATAAATAATTTAAAATCTACAAGTTTATGATCAAACCAAACATCATTCGTTTACTGACATTCGAAAAAAACCCAAGAACATTTTCTAACACATCAATATTTTAAAATGGTCTTATAATGATAATAACAAAAATCATTGAGTAACTCACAACTGAAGAAAAAAAAATTAACACCTATCATAGAAAAAGCAAATTTCATCAACCAATATTTTATAAAAGCAAATGAAAATAATATCTCTCCCAATTATAATATGAGAATTGATTGATCTCATAGAAGTTTTTTTCCCAACCACTTCTGAGGAAATTGCTTCTATCATAAAACCATATCCAAACCAGATATTGATAAAATTAATGTCAAAATACTAAAATCAGTTGATACATATATTTCCGAGCCCTTTTATCCTACCGAATCAACTTACAATTGGGGACCACAAGGTGTAATACCTGGCCCCCTATTCTTCATCATCTTTGCCATTGATATCAGTAAATAGATTGTTCATTATTGAAAAAGCTAGAGAAAATGTTTGTTCTTGATGCATATTAGTCCTAACATTCTATTAAAAAAACAATGTTTTTATCCGCCCACCATCTACAATTTTGAAAACTCACTGCTCCCTTTGAATTGAGCAAAAACTTCCCCACTTTGCCTACTGTCAATATTTTTCTACCTTATCTAATCCTATATTCACGTTCAGAATTATAATATCCGATTATAACCTCCTTCTTTAAAAGTATGTATAAAGTTAGGTTTGTAAGGGAGATTTTTTAATTTTTGGGAACATATTAATATTCCGCTAATTAATTTCTATGCTCGATATGATTATTTGATTAAAATACGCAATTGTACGATATATTATTAAATTCATGGTAAAAGGAATAAATACTCGATAGAAGGAATAAAAGCTCAATAAAAGGAATAAAAACTCTATAAAAGGAATAAATGCTCGATAAAAAAACGAACGCATCATAAAAACCAAGAGCCAAAAACTAATTTACGTATTTTCAACTCGCAAGCTAGGTTAGCTTGCTCGGGTTAGGTATGTCAAGTGCGAGCGAAAAACTAATTCACACATTTTTGACTCGCAAGCTAGGCTAGCTTGCTCAGGTTAGGTTTGTGTGTCAAGTGCCAGTGAAAAATTAATTTACGCACTTTCAACTCAGTTTGCCGTCTTGTCTTTCATTTAAACTTCGTAAACATATAAATTTATTGAGCATCTATCCTTTTAATCATGCAAATGTGATTTTAATATTGAGTAGTGCTATTATGAGTTTGCAATATTTCATAGAACATTTTCAATTTTCCATTGTGCAAATGTGCACTGAATATAAAACTCTTTTTTCCTACCCTTTAATTTTCTATACTATTCTTGGTGCTGATTTCTTACTCAATCCTATTGAAGAAGATACACTAGTAAGACTTTGGATTCTCTGTTATTAAGATGATACCTTACCTTTTGCACAGTCGTTATTTGTAACAAATTTTTTGATGACCCACATTAAATACACAAATGGAAAACTTGCAAACAGATTAGCAATGTAATTATTGATTTAGGATGTTACTTATATCATTCTGAATAATACTAAATAGAAATTTTCATCTCACTGTTTATCTTTCTAAGAACTTTGAACATTAGAAATATGGTTAGTTTTTCCGAATATGAACTTGGTGATTGTGTGTTTAGAGAACTTTATAAGTAGAACTTACCACCAAATCTCATTCCAAGTGTATCTGAACTCATGCCGATAAACTTGTCCTTATTTTTCTTGGCTTTTTTCCTCTCTTCTCTCAACCTATCATCATCTTGTACAAAGTCTATCATTTCTTTCACTTTATGTCTGATGTTAACACCCTGATCTTTTCCTACATCATCAATATATGTATAATTTTCTAAAGACCTCAAGTCGTAGATATGTTCTCTAGCTGATGTTACAACCCGTTCAGAACCATTCTTAATTAAATAATGTAAAACCAGCAGCGACTACAAAAAAAAGAGTTTCAGAATCTGTACAGTTTTAAATCAAATCACAATCAAACCTTGTATGTTCTTCGCCAGTGTTGTTTGTTGTCTTGGAGCATTCGTTTCCATAACATGGACATTACCTCAGGGAAATGTTCATATGTGAAGGTGGAATGAGCTAATTCTTGCATTATTTGGCCTGTGGGGCCCCAGGGCTCATCGTTGGTGGCTTCTCGAACCTTCGCCTCCACTTCAGTGTAGTTCATCACAACATTAGTACTGAAATAAAAATATTTTAGGACCATTTTTTTTATCATTGAATAAACCACGAAAATATCAGTTCTTTGTAATTTCAGAAGTGTCATAAACACAAACCAGATAAACATCTGGTTTTGGAAAATCACCTTACTTACACTTTATCAGCAAGCTCCCTCACTTTCCACATGCTCGGGAGGAAGTTTTCCATTTTTCCAGTGTTGAGATAGAAGTTTGCAGTCTAGAACTTTGAAAATTTACATAAAAAAAAGTAATTTCCTAAAGTTTGCAAAAACGGTGACTTGGCCAGCCTTCAGCCATGATATGATATGATACGAAATTTTGACACATACATACGAATTACGTCATCAGCTTAGGCATTTTTAAGCGAATGCCGAATGATCATGACTTATGAAGCATGAAGGCCATGGTGATTCCACAGAACACCTTTGTGTTTTGTGATATTTAAGAGGGTACTAGGGTACCACAAATTAAATGAAAGTGAGAAAAAGATTCCGTATTCTGTATTAGTTTAAACTTTCCATCGAAGTTGAAAATTGAGTCTTCCACGAATTTCAGTTTCCATGAACTGATTGAGGTTGAATTCGTTACGTGGTTTGAATCGATATTATAATGAAGTGGCACATGGGACCCTATTCTCAAATGTCGACTACCCTATGTCGCATGCGACAAAATATCTCTGTCTCTTTTTAATGCTTTGTCCAGAAAAGTGATAGAAATATTTTGTCGCATGTGACATAGGATAGTCGACATTTGAGAATAGGGCCCCTGAACATGATCTATCAAAGGAGCATCGGAATGCGTTCCCGCTAGGTGGCGCGAAACAATATAATGGCGATCAGCTGCTAAATACCATGAGAGACCATAGTGTTTAATTTCAGTCTCATTCAAATTTTAATGAAGTACTCGAGATGTCGAAAGTTGCATTGAGTTTATCAGACATTTTTATTAACGACGACATTGCCATGTCTCACATAGCTCATTGTTTTTTTTAATGGAAATAATGTAAAGAAACTTTGTCCTTGTTACTATTGATAGTACGTTTAGCATTGCAGCACTGAGCAAATACAACTATACAACTTACGGCGAGTTGTACAAAAAAAAGTTCAACAACGGTTCAAGTGAACTTAGTACAGTTGCTAAGGAAATAGAAATTTCAATGGCATTTCACTGTCGGTGAACTTGTCTTGTACAACTCGCCCTTAGTAATGAAACTTTTGACTTCTGCCGTCGTTTCGAGTTGACTTATTCTAAAACTATGAATACTAAAAAATATCACTAAACTCAATATATTGTCCAACTCCAAAAATTGATAAATAATGAGAAAAAAATTGAAATATATACATTATCGCTTATGGCAAGAAACAGCCGAGACCCTATTTTCAAATGTCGAGTACCCTATGTCGCATACGACAAAATAATTCCATCACTTTTCTCGGCTAAACATTAGATATACAATGTATCAGTTCAATCAAATAATTATAGATGTCGCACCCTTCGCGCAGACTGCGAATATTGAGAACGATTGAGTTTATGAAACTCCGACCGCATTCCTCGTAAATAGTGTGTTTTTGATTTAGTAGATGGCACAAGAGGTACGCATTCTACAAAATTGAGTATAGTAGCATTGATAGTAGCAGTGGTTGTATGATGATTAAACGTAGAAAGTTCGAGGCAAAATGAGAAATAGCATGTCATTGCATTGTCTAAAGATATCTTCAGACAACAATGATAGCATTAGATAACCTCATTTAGTGTTGCACAATACTAAATTAAAATAAACTTTTTTTTATTATTAACACTTTCCATTTTGGGACGAAAATCATGTTGACATTTCACATTCACATTCACATTTTGATGCGGCATCTGAGATTACTCTCTGAAAAAGTTTTCACAAAACAAATTTTTCATTTTCCTTCGTTACCATACTCATTTATACTCTCCAATTTAATGCGGCAGAAATCTTAGCGTGGAGAGTGACTATCTGGGTAAACGAAACCAGCGCGCCCTGTGGATGTATCGGGGCTCCGGAGACAGGGCCTGACTGGAACAATCCTTGCGGATAGAAAATAATAATGATAATAATAATAAATCGCCTTTATTTTCTTCGGTACAAAGTAGGCGAAGTTTAGCTTAGGGCTCTTACTCTTAACTTATCAAATTAATCGTAATGAAATGCTCGTTTTTCCTGACCCGACGAGCCACTATGCTGTAAAATTGAAAAAAGATATAGTAATAATAATTTTAAGATGAAATTATATACTCAGCAGATGCATTTTGACCAAAAATTGTGAAGTTGTATTTTTCCCAAAAATGGACATATAAAGTAACAAGTGATTCATGGTTGTATTGAGAATGTCATATGGAGATAAAGGAAATGAAAATATACCAAGTGTCTCGTTTAAAAATAGAGAGTTTCTCTAAATTGATTTAATTTCAATATCTTCAAAAACAAAAAAGTTATAGTGGCGAGCCATCTTCTATGGACATACCAAACAGTAACAATAACTAGCAGGCGAGAGAACTATATTTTACGACCGTATTGTATCATATCATCAACTACACGCTTGAATATTTAAACTGACCGACCCATTTTTCTCTTCCGGCAATTTAATTTTAATCTTTATATAAGTACGTGCTCACTGTGTGTGCAACATTTATAGTGGGTATTTTGTCGATGACAATTTATAATCGGATTCAACCAAGTTACCCATGGTTATTGTTTTGTTTTCGATATTTCCAGATCGTCATATATATTAAATATTTGTGAATTTTGAATCGAAACCACAAAACCCCGCGTTTTCCCGTTTCATCGGATACTCGTTGGACTTGTTTCGTTTTTAAACGAACTGCATGCAGCTCATGTGAAAACAGGTTGTTGCACTTGACGCATACTTCCTTTCATCAAGGCTTGAGTTTCTGTGCTTCTAAAGAGGTCGGCGAGCTTCATATTTTTGCATAAACGCAACGCGCGCGTATTCTAATTTTGCGATTTTTTAATATCTTCACATCTTCAATTCATCTCAAGATATTCAGTGTTGAAAGAAGAAAGAAGATTTTTTAATGGTATTGGAAATTTGAAACTTCAAAGATTTTTGACTATTTTGAGGCTATATTGAACCTGGTGGGTGAGTCGTTTGATTGTTTTCTGATGTATCCTCCATTATTCATTGATTTATATCGGGGTTTTCAACATACCTACCTACATATTTTGCTATACTGCGTGTCAACGTATTCTTTAGACAAAAATTGGATTCAAGAATTTGAAAAAATTTGTATCATTCACATTCATACTCTCTCCTATTAGATTTGGATATTTTATATTTGCATCTAGAGTACGCTGGACGCACTTCAATCAATGCGATAAATATTAATGATGAAAAAAAAATTATACTCACTTTTTTCCGCCTGGTTGAGTATACCTATGGCGGTTTGAAATTTTCAATAGGTACCACTATTTCTTAAAAAAGTCAATTTTTTCAAATGGAAACATCTTTTAGACAGTCGATCATTCCTTAGATTCTAATTTTCACGATGAATCTATTGATGGTTTCAAATTGACAATCGTATGGATAAAAATCCTAAATTAACGATTGAAAAATCATGAGCAATTCGGGTGTATCGCTCATCAAGTATGCTGTGTATACAAAATTGAATTATACTGAATAAAAACATCAATTTTTACAAAACAAAGGAAATACACTCTTAATAACACAATTAGTTAAAGGGAAGTCAATGGTCGAAATGCATTTTGCCAACATGTTGATATTTTCTTAAAAATAAAATATTCACCCTTCCAGCTCTTTTTATTTTTGAAACTGTCTGAATCATTTATAAATGTAAAAGTTCATTCTTTACTAGAGTTCTTGTTTATAACACACGTCAGGAAAACAGCATGTGACTGCCAATTCCAACATCAACTCTTGTTAAGAATTCTCTTATTTATAATGGTTTGAAAATGTTTAACCACTTGCCAGAACCAATTAAAAGTATTGAGGCCTATTGTAGGTTCAGGAGGGCAACAAAAAAAAATACTTGTAGAACATCCATTTTATTCTGACGAAGAGTATTTATCTTCTTCTATCTGAAATTTATCTTTCTAGTTTGTTTTTTATAAAATATAGATTTTATGTATACATAAATAAATATATGTGTTTTAAGTGAATGCTTCATACGAAACAGAACAAGAAAATGTTGGGTAATTTTTCAGGAAACCAAAAATAGTGAAAATGATAAATCTTTGAAAAAAATAAAATGGTTTTTCAACAATTAGACTTTAAAATTTGGTCTATTTAGAATTCTCCAAAATGTACATTTAAAGAAAAAATAAATTGGAAAAAAATAGCACTTAAAAACTCGGGACATGTGATGTTTCTGAAATGAACAATAAATCCTAACAAAAAAGCATTGAAGAACTTCATTGAACATGAAAGAGAGGTCACAAAATAACATTTACAAGAAATTAAGCGTTGTCTTCATTATTTTCAGTTGTTGGCAAACAACATGTTATGCACGTTACCAAAAAATATGGAAGAAAAAATGATCTGGGCCGCTCTCGAGGGAAGTATGAAAAACAAGAAAATCCTATTAAAATTTTACCATCAAAAATTCTTCTTCGCGAGTCACTCGTCGATAGCAAAAAACTTCGAAACGGTGCTTAACGAGAAAAAATTAACAACTTTATTTTTGTTCACACTTCTTTTTTTCAAAGTTTGGTGTAGTGTTTGTGAAACACCCTGGAAATATTTATCAAAAAAAATATTGTTTATCTATTTTATCGAGTGATTTGAAATGCTCATTTTCTGGGTAACAGATGTTTTGAATACGGAGAAATCAATACATTAAGAATATTCAAGGTTCTTCAGCGTAAATACTCCTAATGAAGCAATTAACCCAACTGATTTGAATAAGGAAGTGATTAACCTATCTTTATGTTCGATTAGGAACTAGATTGAATGCACAATAATTATTATTGCATATATCTTGCAGCTTGGCTTTCATTACATACAAAAGCGTTTGTAATCAGCAATTTTGTGATGTGGATTTGGTAATTAAAATTTTTTATATCTTTTATTTTGTACAGTATTGTTGGCCCTGAGCCTTGTAATTTCAATACGTTTGATGAAACATGCTTGAATTTCATAAAAAAATAATATGAAATGCAAATATCAAAGTTCAGTTTACAAATAGATACTGAATATTCCATTGATTTAAAACATTTTAAAGTGCTGCTTCAACATTCCACACGGAAAGGACTACGCACACATCCTTTGGGAAAAAGTCTTTCTGTGAAAATGGCTGGATTTTTGATGTTGTAGCTGGAGTCATCCTGAGTAATAGTCTCCAGTGGCCCAACTTGATCGTATGACTAGAATCGGCGCTAGATGGCGCCAAATCATGAAATTTGTGATTTTTTGAAAAATTCAGCGGGATAAAAAATATCAGTATCTCATTTATTTTATTATTGTGTGCGACGGGGCATTCCGAAAATTCGTAAGAAATATCCTTTCCATTACACAGAAATAAAACGCGACTGTTTTTCTACAGGGTGGTCAAAATTATACTCAATCCTTCAGTGAATGAATTATACTACGAGGTTGATTTATTGAGGATCAATTAGAATGGTAAAAATGCAATAAAAAACAGGGTGTTTCATTAAAAAAAAAACACAGTTGGGAACCACTTCCGGTATAACTAGAAGTGGTAGACAACTGAAATTTTTTTAACTGAAACGAGCTCCTCGGAAAACTCCCGTATACAAAGTTTCAGAAAAATACTTCCAGTAGCTTCCTATAAACATGTCGACTAAGCTCATTGTGGTATACCCTGTACGAGAGTGTATTATCCATATTAAAATTTCGTCCGTCATCCGTTACATAATCAACTTTCACTAGTATGGCAGAACTCGTCCTAGTCAGCAAACTCCTATAAAGATTTTGAAAGTAAAAAGTCCACCTCTGATATAATCTTTATATTCGTTGTGCATTGAATGAGAATACGAACTGAATATGTTTCTAGAGCATGCATAAGTATTGCATTGACTGGTTTGGGAATTCTACACTTTTCACATTCGTATCACGCTTCCTTATTGATTTGAATGAATGACATTGCAGTGTTTGAGTATTTGTAAAGATGAATCCTTGAAAAAACAATACGTAGTTTCAACTTCTAGTGTATAGTTTGGTATGAATATTCTGGTTCTCATAGAATTGCACCTCCCATATGTTCCAAAATTGATCAGTGACCTCCTGAAAAAAGAATATTATAATAATAGCACCTATTCATGGCATCACACGTTAAAAGGTCAGGGCTGCATCATCCCTAGCTCGCTCAAGACATCTGAGGGTTGCTCGTAAGGGGGCAGCCGGTTGATGGAAATAACAATTTCAACAATTTTAACGATGAAAAAAGCTCACATCTAAGGTAATTTCGAATCAATCAAAGCGTCTATCATATTTTACAGCAATTTTCATGCTAGTATATGGGAGTAATATATAGTAAAATATTATTGACTGTTTTTTCTAGTTATAAAAATATCCTTGATTTGAAGAAAAATGTGACTTAACACGTTATTTTCCTGAGATCTTCATTTATTTGATACTATCCGGCAAAAATTCTTGAACTCTGTTCACTTTGCTACCGAGGAATGCTTTTTGTTTTCCCCGCGGGTGGCGTTGCGACTGACTTTACTGTAGGTTGCTGCTTCATTTATGAGAAAATATTAGTTATACAGTGGATTATATATCATTGGGCTGAGGCTGGACTACTTTATGACGAGAGGCAATAAACGCGTTAGCAGGTGGCCTTGCTCAGCCAAATCAATGATAATCTACTGTTTAATTACAATATAATCATTTGCAATTGAGTATTCTTGGAAGAAGGTTGCACAAATATCTGTCAGATGTAGCTCGATGTCCGTCGTGATATTAGCCAAGGAAGTCGTTGTTT
Source organism: Chrysolina haemoptera (assembly GCA_958298965.1). Taxonomy (NCBI): domain Eukaryota; kingdom Metazoa; phylum Arthropoda; class Insecta; order Coleoptera; family Chrysomelidae; genus Chrysolina; species Chrysolina haemoptera. The sequence goes on along the minus strand of OY282586.1, from coordinate 5,661,435 downwards.
TCTATCTAATTCTTGAAATTAGGAAAGAAGAATATCGCATGTCCGCTCTACGCCTTCGTAATTATGTATTTTTAAAAATTACGCGAATTTTTCTAACACGACAACAATTCATAACATAAAACACACTTCCCCTTTTTTGTACTCGCGTGTTTTCTGAATTCGGCTGCGTCTCATTCAACAAACTTCACGTTCATACAAAAAAGTCTTACTTCACGAACTTGTATAATAAATAGCTATAAGAATTCATTCGACATTTTACTCGGTGCCGAAATTTGTTGCATATATAACCATATCAGAGAAGGGTTTCAGATCCCACTTCTCACCAAAGGCTCTTTGCCATGTCCAGCTTGCCGCCATAGCCCTGGAAAAATTATGCTTGATTTGGCTGTTCCATATCAGCTTTTGTTTGATCATAATGCCCAGATATTTAACCTCTTTTAAAAATGTTAGCTGAGTTCCATTTAGTGTTGGTACTTTTAAGTTCGCACTTTCACCTCCTGGTGAAAGAAATATTTTCCAATACTAGACAAATTCCAATTGCCTTAAATTCAGTGGGAATTCTAAAAAACTTTACAATTTTTTGGACAAGGTTACAGAATATGCTGAGACTCGTGATCTCGATAAGGTATATCTTTTTGAGGCAGCTGCCGAACTTTTTTGAGGGGACGTCTTCCTTTTTGCAGACTTTTTGAATAATATAGTCGGTCTTATCGTGCGGGTTAGCGCTGCTGAAAATTATTATTATCACCACATCTGCTTTTCGCATGTGGAAATCGTATATGTCTGTCCCATGTATCATTGGGATTTTATTTGAACGGGTATGATTCAACACAAAGGAATGAGATGAAATTAAATAAATTGTCGGTGACTAAGTTTCGCACCTGCACGTTAGGACCGATTTTGACTATACCTCTTTTTCCTATCAACCTGAAAATTATAACATATTGATAAACTCCCTTCTTATCGGAGTGGCTGGTTACTACCAGCCACTCCACTGGGTATGAAAGTCAGAACATTGCCTATGAGCCCACTTCCTTCAGGTTTTCCCACATCTCATCAAAGCCGGTTATATTGAATTATATTTTTTTCACATGCATAAACTTCGTCTGTGAATAATCGCACTGAATGCAGAATTCGACACGGCTTCACTTCAATCAGAGGAGAAATTCAGCGTCATGCGTCTTTTCAATTTGGTCAAACTCTCCCTCTCGTTACAAGGTCAAGATTGTTCTTTCTCAAAAGCAAGAATCATTCTATTGCATTCCCACCTGTCCTGCTGCGTGTTGTTCACCTGGTGAGGTGGAGTCAGTCTTCGCGCGATCGCCCTGCTGCAAAGACCGCAGGAGTTGATTTCAATTAATCCGATATCGCAATAGTAATGTGCTCATTATAAAACAATGTGATAAAGTTGCTAGGCCACGCACATTTTCATAACGATTCAACAGGAGAAATTGTTTTCGTCAAAAACCGGTGAGTCACTACTTTTACTTCGTTACTCAGGTTGGTGGTCTCTCCGCGTTAGAAATCTGACTTAATTATATGCTAGAAGGAATAATTAAGTGTGACATTCATTTCGAATGATAATAATAATTATCAGTATAGCGTGAAAACAAAGTTCAAGGAGAATTAATCTCTAACTCATTATACTGCAATTATTTGTATTTGCATGCAGAAAAACTCTAGAAGCAACTGCAACACCCTGTGAACCAGAGGGATAAGGTCACCAATTCATTCAATGGATGTCTGGTTTGAAACTATATGCCATTGTAGAAATAATCTATGTTGTCCTAAGTATGGTAAAAAAGTACAAGGGTGATATTGGAGGAGAATTTGGGGTTGAAAAATATCTAACGATGCAAGAAATTGGGGATATATTCACGTTGTAGATGACAGGCCTCAAAATACCGATACCAATACCGATACCAATGATTATTAATCCTTGCTAAAATTTATTAATTGTATTGGCAAGAAATACTCTTTGATAGTTATAAGAAATAACATTGAAAAAAGTTCCATCTGCCTTCCACAGTTATGGGAAATCTTTTCAAGAGACTTCGCCGTTTGCGCCATAAAACAACGAAGTTTCGGATCATTAGAAAAAAAGTATTGCCTGATTACATTCCATATTTAGCATTACAAGATTTCGATACCGTTCAAGATCTTATTGAATTATGTAAACGCGTAGAAGAAGAAAATTATATCAAATATAAATCCATTAATAAAACCAAAAACTATGGTATGATATGGTCATCAAATTTGAGCCTATTGTCAATACAATACAAATCGGAATTTTACTTCAGAATTCCTAACTGTATCTCGGAATTTTAACAAAGATGATTTTTTTATTTTGGGTGTCCCTTCCAGAGCTTCGTACTATTGACAGTCTACTATGCCAACTTCTATTCAAAAATGAAAATTGGGATAGGGACATGGGGAGGAGCATCTGAATTGACTTAAATGTTCAAATATTAGAAAAAAGTTATGACAATAATTTTTGATTTGACTTGTGCTGAGGACTATTTGAAAATAACAATATGCTAATAGTATCAGCACATTTACGAGCACATTAAGTTTCCCATTACACATGAGTGGTAATTCAACAGTTTCAAAATGGCTCATGAACATAACACCATAATGGAAAATAATTATAACTACCCCAATTCACAAGAAGGTATTTTCGAAGCAAGTCCACAGTACAATGTCATTAAGTTTTACAATCATCTTCCACAATAATTTTAAGATATGCAAAGTTTGAAAGGATTGTTAGGATCGGTAAGGAAATATTTGTGTAAACTGGAGCCCTACTCCATTGGTGATTATCTCCATCAAGCCTAATCTTTTAATTATTTTAATAATGATAATTATATTTGAATACGAGCAGCTCAGATGAATGTTTACTAATATTTTAATGATTTTGTCATGTGTAACGAGTGAAAACAATTCTGAAGAAATGAAATAAATCTATCTTTCTATCTAGTACAAAAAAGGGATGGCGTATGTCTACGTCCACATGTTTTGCCAAATGGACGCCTTGTGTCCAGTTTTAACTCCAGGTATCCTAACATCTGTAGCCTATCACAAAAGTTTTAAAGAACTCTGTTGGTCTCTAGGTTTCTTTTTCTGGTGAAAGGAACTATCGTGGTTTCACTTGGATCACGTCTATTTATCAGAATCCAAACAGACTCTCATAACCATTATGACGGTATATCATCAGCGTAGGACGAGCTTCCAGAGTACGGGGGATAGATCTTTCCATTACTGGCATAACCTGCTTTTCAGTTCTAAGAAGTCCAACTACTTTTCTAGTTATAGCCAGAAAAGGCTTAGTTGTTTTTTTGTGAATATTGGTAGAGGTTTCTTAATACACTTTTTGGCTTGTTTCATTCTTGGCGAGTTGTTTCACATATTTCGGCTTTTTGTTGAATCCATGCTATGGTTTCGCCTCTTCTCCTTTTTTTATTTTCACATAAATTTTCTTGTCAACATATATTTTTTGTAAGAAGATTCAAATTGTGAACTTCAATATCTATGGAACAATAGAAAATCACAGCACAAGCATACTATAGGAATGTGGGTCGTCTTCCAGTTGGGTATCTAATATGATGTACGCACATAATATTGTTCATACCATACTTCATTTCTGACAGAAATCTGAACTCTGAAAAATGGTACATCCAAATAGAAACAATGTTTCAGCTAAGGTTTTGGAATGGAGATGTGATCGAAATATTTGTTGCAGACATTAATTATTGTCTGCAGAAACCTACCCTATACTGATGAGGGCAAAACCCAGAAATAGATCTATAGGTGGTCCAAATGTTTAGATAAACATGTCCGTGTAACTAGCAATTGCAGAGAAAGCCATGTAGGAACTCTGCACCAAAATCCATTAGATGTATATAATTCAACGTTCGTTGTGATATCAGCCAGGAAAGTAGTCGTTTTCTGATGGATATTTGACCAAATTTATGGCAATTAGCAGTCCCGGTAGGGCAGTGCATGTTGTTTCTCTCATGATAAGCTCATTGTGAACAATTGCAGATTCCTTTACCCGTACATATAATAAATCGATTTTCTGTTTGTTTGGTTGTTTGCCGTCCAGTTTTGAGCTAGATTTAGGGCAGTAATTTCAACATCGTGATTAACTAATCATGATTTTAACGAAGTAATAAAGTAACGACTTCAAAAAGTCTTTCGCTCATCGGGAAGTTAGTTAAGAACCTACTGAAAATTCCACCCGGACAGATGAACAGACAAGAAAAGTAGTCAATGGAAATGATTCGCCGAGGTCACAATCACATACGTCTCATTTTTCCGAAGAAATCATGTAAATATTGTTGTTGTGGAATTTGTTCATTCATTAATTCTGGCCAGACAAGGTCTTTAATCTGTTCAAAACAAATAGCTGCTTTTATTGTTGATGAGATTCTATCCGATAAAAATAATGATATAAAAGCGGTTCAACCTGCAAAATCACCCTGTAATTGTAAATACGCACCAATAACCAAATGTGTTGCAAGAATCTGGTACCGGTTGCCGAAGTTCTACATAGAGAAAATTACATGGAATTATAATATGTTAGTTAGGAATCCCAAGTGTATTTCAAAACGTTGTATCTCTTCTTTGAATCATCCTTATGCAAGAATGCTAAAATCAAACAGTTATTACAAATCCACTTGTGAAAGACACGCCGTGATTGTCGAAGTCATTAATGTAGAAAAAACAATAGAAAGGATATTATTATTAATAATATTGAAAGGATACAGGAAAAAGAGACCTTGAATCTGTACAATTCATTTTTAATTGCTTTAGTAACTGTGCAGTCTGTCTGCACTTGTGCTTACTTGTGATGATATTCGAACCGTGAACAAAATTAATTATCCCAACCACACAATAGATTATGATGTGTCATCACGCGTTTGTATCTAATTGTTTGTTCCCGAGTTATGAAATCAAAGCGAAAGTCAAATCACGAGAATTTTTAATGCGATATCAACAAATTAATTACTCAATACTAAACTAGATTTTATGCATTAAAAGGGAGCAGTATAAATAAATATTTGCACTGCATTGTTTGGAACCTTTAATGTAGTAATGAATACAATGCGGTTTCATCTCAACAATAAACAGCCATTTTTATTATTTCGACACTTCTTGTTTCAGTCACCAAGTCTCCATCTTTTGGAGAGATTAGATTAGATTAGATTAGATTGTAGGGGGGTCATGAGGCTATGAGACCCCACAAGCACTTGGATCTTTTATGCATGATCTTTAATCTACCTATTCGATGCCTGTGAATTTCCTATAAAGGTTATCAGTTTCCTGCTCTCGGCTTGTCTTGGCCAGACCTCTTATTTCACCATGTCAGACCCGTTGTTTTTGTATAAGGACTACCTCATTGATCCTCATACCAACTGTAAGTACTGCCGAAGTCGACCTGCAGTGCTGGAGGTTAATCTGAATGATCCTTATTCCTCGGCACATTTTCTTTGGGTTTTTCGTTCAGGGTCCTCAAGAGTACTTTTCCAAGTACGTGATACGCTTGGGACTGCAACTTCTTCAGTACCCTATATGAAACATTCACGGAGAAGGCCAGAAGGTGCCCTTCTGTTGTCTCTCTGCCTATCTTGTTCTCAAGAGTATGGGGAAAGGGGTAAGTCTGATCCTGCAGTGCCCAGTTGCTCAGAGTTGATGACACCGTATTCAGAGACCTCGGTTTCATTCATTCCCAGCCATGGGTTCCCACAGCTCTGGATTTGGGTCTTAGTCATGCACGAACTCTTGGGTAAACTCGCAGATGACGGAATCGAAGTAAACGGTGGAGAGATAAGTAAGTGAGAATGGCTGTCTGCAGAATAATTGAAAGATGACGTGAAGTAGGGCTCTCGGTAAATCCGACGAGGACAGAGATGATCCTGTTCACCGAACGAGGGAAAAAAGACCGGATACCAACGAGAAAAATATGAGTCTATAAATTAACCATATTTATTGAAATCCTATATGTCTCGAAAACGAAGGCATGAAATTGAATCCTCAAGAAAGTATTACCAGACATAGGTAGTTTAATAACTCAACATTGTTGAATTTGTTTCCAGGTTATGAAAAAATTAAATACGGTTACTATACAAGGAAATCACTGCAAAAGATACCTAAGGATACTTCCTCTTGAAGAAGACGTTTGAAAACCCATAATCTGTGGAAGTTATTAATGTTATAGTTTCATTATAAAACTTCATCGTTACCAGTTTCTTACATCACGATTACAACAACTATAAATGCATTACGATTAATTTTCAAATTTTCGTAGAGATGTGATGGGAAAAAAACCCAGTTGAATTATCAGCCTCACGAGATTTTTTCAAATCTTGGAAAAACTTCGGGACCTCTAAGAAAACAATCCTATGTAGAGCCAAAGAAATGAAACTATATCAGCCATGATAGTCGAATTGGTGTTCGAACTGGAGATATGAGTTCGAGTTTGATCTTCACTATTCACTATATATACATTATCTTCAAAAATAAGTCTCGTAGTTTGTACACGTTTTCAAGTAAGTTTATTAGGTACAGAAATTAGACATTAAAAAAATTACGCCTTTCATAGTAAAATCAAACCGGTCTGTGCCCAGATAGGTCGACAGAAAAACCGACTACAAATTTCCTGTAAACTATCCATAATGGAATAACAAAGAAGAATTTGTAGCTGCACTGTTATTCTATTTAACCAAGGCCTTGGATTCCATAAATGTTGATATAATTGTCGATAAATTGTATGCAATAAGTGTTCGAGGAAAATTCATTGCATGTGTTATTTCTGATACGGACTCGGATTTATGTAATGTGAATATTGATCTTGCACAGGGCTCAGTTTTGAGACCTTAGTTTTTTCGCCTAAACAAGAAAACTAAAAAACATATCTCTCGAAGATATGTTGAAGCCATTGTGTTAGTTTCACAAAATTTAATGAAAATACATTCACAGATTGCAAAATCTCCATTGATACATCACTATGGTTAATTTAATTTCATTCATAGTATAATGCGAGATAAATTACCAACATAATATCTCAAAATTGTTTATTTATTACAGAAGATGCACGACAATTACGCTGTCTACGTGGAAAATGTGGCAAAAAATTATGGAAGTAAGGAAATTTTGAAGGAGCTCAACATGAAGGTTGAGCGGGGAATAATGTAAGTATATGAAATTACGGAATAACTGAGAGTATGTCATGTTTTATTCCTTGGTGTGTCGGCATCGACTGCTATGGTCATTAGCCACGTGTTCTGGATATGCCTTGTTACTAACTCCATATGCCACCTTAGGAGCAGCACTCTTAATTATTAACGCAACAGCGAATCGTGGAGGATTAATTAAAAAAATTTTTCGTTTCTCCCTTTCATTTGATTATATGCGAAATTTGTGGTTGTGAAAGAAAGCACAGTCTGTTACTCGGTTAGAATGAAAACTCGCTTTCAGCTCGCGCTCCGAACTTCCCACTCGCATCGAGTTTTTCATTATAACCTTGTTACAGAATATACTATTCAATCCCAAGAGAGATAATGTTAGTATTTTGTTATCAAATTTGATTTCAGAATTGGCAAATTCTGTAACGGTGGAGAAACAACATTTTACAGTTGATTGATTGCCAAATCTATGACAACAGTCACTACTGTTAGATACTTAGTATGTATTATTCTGGCCTTTCAGATATGGTCTTCTAGGTGCCAGTGGTTGCGGAAAGACAACTCTTCTGAGCAGCATAGTAGGACGGAAAAAAATCGATGCCGGCGAAATTTGGGTTCTGGGCGGAAAACCAGGGGAAGTTGGCAGTGGTGTCCCTGGTCCAAGGGTTGGATATATGCCACAGGTAAGATCTACAGTTATACTATAAAAAAAAGAAAGAAGTATTTGCAATGCCATCATATATAGAATGCACAATGCCTCAATTCAAACAATTGATTGTGCTAGAACTGAAACTGTAATCAACAACATCAACAATAATACTGCTGGTCCTACTAATTCCTATTCCATAAATACCTTTCCAGCCTCAGATAAGTTCTGAAAGTAGCTGCATATACTCAAACATTGTCTATAACTACCTTGATAAAAACAAACTCTTGTTGGAACACCAGCCTTGTAAAACAGCTCTGCCAGAAGTAATATCAAGGCGGAAGTTTGGCCACATACAATGAGATAGATAACATTATATTTAATAGAGTTAATATTGCTACAGATGCTCTCCAAGGAAGTATGCTGGGGCCTTCTAACTCCCTCAACAAACAATTAAATTAAGCAGAGTATTAACAGGACTGAAGCAATGGTAATAACAACCCACTCTTGAAATAACTTGATTGAACGGACGAAGCGTTCAATTCGTTCGTTTGAGCCTGACTGATTCGGTGACTGTACAACGGATACAATCACTGTACAATCGAATCTGCGTCGTCGAAACAACCGACAGCCATAAATTAACGAGTATATTTGAAGCACCTGCCAATATGATCATAACTCTGAAGCTCTTCAGTTTTGAATCAGCATCTCAAAGATAAACTGTTTCAACGTATCAAGCTAGAAGAATATCCCAATCTATACTTCGTAAATTGTAGATAGTGACTCAAAGTTTGTACAGTTCATAATTTGAATAAAGCAGGCCAGGAAATGGAACAGAAATCAGCTAGGTACTTAGGCTTCATATGATGTTAAACTTTGCCACTTTCTTACATTCTCTTCTCACTTTCAAATTCCGTAAAACCCTGAAAATGTACGATGAGTCACTATCTACAATTGCCGATTGCCGTTACGATCTTCACGCAGTTATCGTTTACTGTGGTTCTGGAGTTGACCCTGGTCATTATTACACCTTAGCCAAAGACAGAACGGACTGGTAAAAATTTGATGATAGTTGCGTAAATTGAATATCTTTTTATGATGGATCTTTTGGACACCATACATCCTATTTTACTCTCGAGTAGATTGTCACAAATCAACGCACACCTTTAACAGTTTTCATCAAAAAAATTTCAACTCTTCAGCTAAAGTGGTGTTACAGTTTTTTCCGGGTTTCTCTGCAGCTGTGAAAGTGAATGCGCCACCGAATCCATTTAAGCCGCCCCGTAGCGCCGATTAATTGTTGTAATGTTGTTACTTTGTTATTGTTGTTTTCGATATTTCAATAAAGATTTTGATAGTATCCTTCATATCATGTTTTTGAATGAAATTCCGTATACTCTCTGAACTCTTGAAATCATTTTGCAGGATATTGCCCTTGTCGGTGAATTTACAGTAAGGGATGCAATTTATTATTTCGCAAGAATATTCGGTATGGATGAAGGACTCATTGCAGAGCGCTACAGGGACTTACATAATTTACTCGAATTGCCGCCAGATGACAGGTATGTTTTTTTTCATGCCGATGTTCATTAAATTATTTTTAGTTATTTATAGCCATTTGAGCTGACAAAAAAACTCCTTGAATATCAAATATTATTTCATTGAGAATATAAACTGCTCCATGATTAGGGTATTCATTTTAATACAATTATTATCATTATCGACCCTGGGTCAATGAAACTCCTTGTACTGTAATAACGTTCTCAAAGTAATAGTTGCATAAATTATGAAGGTAGAAATGTATGATTGTGATAAGTCTACAAAAATGAATCCGTCACGCACTTTGTCAATTTAAGCAAATTTCAGTATTATTTGGGTTCATCGATCGCTGGCCTACTTAGAAAACAAATTGTTCTCTTAGTATTTGTGTTCAGGAAAAGTATGAATAACTAGGAAGTTTTTTGGAGAAGTGGAAGGAAAGAAATAATTTCTCTAATGTAATATAACGGTACATAACAATCATGCACAAGTAATATTACTAATAATCTTACTAATGATTAATAATAATTGAATGATTCAACCGATGGTTGAACTGAACAAGTCACCAATGTCGTATGTGATGACCTACTAGTATGATTAACATAATACACGAATTCGATTTGAATATTATGAACACAGAGTAGAACGCACCGACTTAATCTGCTGTCACCCCCCTACGAACGGCAGCCCTCAAAAGTGCGAACCAAGGATTAACGAGGTCTTATTTTTTAACGTGCGATTCCTAGCACGATCCTAGGAGAATAGATCTTTAAAGAGGTCTTGCGTATAACATCATACAAACGACAACCTCGCCTTGCGTTGCTTGGCTTTAGATATGGATGACCCAGGCGCTCTAATGTTCGAGCTATCCTCTCGGATAACTCGAATTGCCATTGAATTTGCCTGCGGTCTAATCAAAGATCGATAAATAAAAACTTCAACTTAAGATAATCTTATTTCTTTCGAAAAAGCAAAAGTAAAAGCCCGGAAACTGATACCAGTGATAAATATGGATACATTTTGTGTCGTCATTGAAAAGCAATACAGCACTCACTGTTCTACTACTTCACAAACCCTAATCGTTGATGGACATTTGAAAACAAATGACAGTGACATTTCAGAAGCAATTGCCATACAATTACAGGAAACCCGTAGTTCAAAAAATTGCGATCCAGAATTCGTACAACGAGAGCGACGATATTCTTATGCATTAAAAAAATATATATACCCATCAAAAGCAAAAACAGTAATTTTGTGACAGGATATGTCTGGAATGAACATATCCCAACTAGTGAAGGAAAATTTTCATCATTCCTGTCTCGAACAAGATAAGGATAATAAATTACTATCAACCTTAAGAGACAAAGATAGCCATACTATGAAAATTGTTAAACGTTGGCGACGGTTGAATACCTTCTCTTAAAATTCAACTAATATGAAGGTACTCGACAGAAACATGAGTTGTTACCAAATGGTATCAGATCTTGTCTCAATACCAAATATTTTATTAACCTCTCAGTAAAGTGAGAACCTCGGTTCCTATAAGAAGAGGCAAATGCCTCATATCAGACCCCTAGGAACAGGAATCAAAGGTAAGGTGGTGGGGCCCATAACGATGGATGGTCAAATGGTATCCGAGTCAACCATCTACGCTTTGGGTTCATTGCTCTGGGTTCAGAGCAGTGAACCCGTCCGAAGAGGATGCATGGCGAATATGCATGCTCTATGGTGTGAAAAAAACCCAGAGCATGCCCAAAACCTTAGGGATTATGTTTCGGGGTCGATGCTATATCAGAGCTCCTCCTCAGCTGGTTAACGAAGTGACAGAAATGCTAGGTATCGAAATGGCTGTAGAAAAGCCTCTCATCATATCGTCAATGGAAAGCATCAGAATCCTAAGGGTGATTCCGAAGACCAAGCCCCTGGAGCCACAACAACCGCCACGGACGGATGCAAATATTTACGATGGGATTTCAGAAAAGGCACATCTGGAAAATCAACTCTGCCGTGTATGACGCCGCTGCTATTCAGATTCCGTCCGAATCGAAGAGGAGGAATACTGCTGCTCTGATTGTGATGCATAAGTTACACATAGACAAGATGGAAGCTGAAATTAATACGCGTCTCGTATTCAGTGTGTGGTGGATCAATAAGCGGTCAATAGGCATTTCACGCGGCGAATAGCAGCAAAGTTGAGAAGAGCTGACCACACTTTGAATCAAGGCGTGCTATTTGCCATAAAACAGTACTGTCTGGATGAGATACGAATGCTGGTGGCTGCAAAGAAGTCACTAGTGGGGCGGGCGAGAAGCATTGCTGAAATTATGAAGTTCTGCCATAAATCATTTCACTTTTTCCAACACCCTCGATGTGTTGTGGATAGCCCGCCAGTAATATCACGTTGATAATTCTTATCGATTTTTTTTTATTGAAGGTACTTGAAAAACTGTAGTGGAGGTCAGCAAAGGAGAGTTTCCCTAGCAGCATCTTTGGTGCACAAGCCTGAGCTGTTGATAATGGATGAGCCGACAGTAGGGGTTGACCCAGTATTGAGAGACAAGTAAGATGTTTGAATATGTGACTACTTATCACTCATTCTTCTGAACGTTTCCAGAATATGGAATCATCTAGTGGGGATAACGCAAAAAGAGAATACGTCTGTGATAATTACGACGCACTACATTGAAGAGGCCAGACAAGCCAATAAGGTGAGTTTTTCCCAGGTTTATGTATGCATGTTCGTCCATTCTACTTCTGAGGATTTATATCTCGAATAGCTAGTGTTTTCCAAACTATTCTGGTCAATTTCATTTAAATAATTATTTCCGGTTTGAAAAATTCAAGTTAGAGGGAAAGTTATCATATTATAATCATATTCGACAAAGTGTCTAGATTTCGATGAAATGGGCTTCAATCGATTGGTCTCGATGTTAGTAAACGCATTTGAACATTTTCAGATTGAAGAAGAGCAGAAGAAGATAACTTCGTTAGATTTATACAACATGTTGGTATTCCTAAAAGATGATTTCTGACGTATATTTCAAATTTACAAATTTCGTCATAGTTATTGTGAAATCTCTACATCTTTCCTGTTTTTATATACCATAGAAAACACATTTCACTTTTTATATATGTCCAAAGGCAGACATTAACAACTTTCCTGGCTATTGTCACGGCGGACAATGAATTACACTCAACAGATATATTCATCACTACTCAATTTGGATGAGTAATGGCTTTGGTCTTGCGGAAAGGCTGGGGGGGGGGGTTAGACCCCTACTTTACGCACTTGCTTGCCAATATCTCCAACTAAACCATTTTTCAGTCAGTAATGAAGCATTTTTCGTGAAGAGGTATTTATTAGAGGAATCAATTATGTGATTTTAATATTGAAAATTGGACAGATCTAAACAACTCGAAGAATTCAATTCCGTTGCAGAATTATCAGATATTCTGTTACTGATCAACATTGAAAATAGTATTGATATAATATATATAGAAATCATAAAATATTTGGGAGTAATGACCGACGATTAAGTATCTCAAGTTACCTTAATTTTTTTGAAAAAAATCAGTTGAATTATTGAACGAAGAAATCTCTAAATTCTCTCTTGTTTCATTTATTATGACTGATTTTGGCTTTTATGTCATCATCAAGTAACCGTTACTATAATTACATTGACTCATTAATTTATAGAATGCTAGAAAGTAACACTTAACCTAGTGTCCTAGTTGATGTGATTCATATATCGTTGATTCCCAATCACACTTGAAATTGAAGGAACACTTTTGTCAATGTTTAGCAGATATGGCCAAAGTCGGTATCCAAATTGTTGGCAATACATATCTCTAACACAAAAAAAGTGATAGATATGTGACCCCCAAAATAATGAATGGGAGAGAGAAACTTTTTCTGGCAGGTCAATCCAACTCTCCCTCCCACTCATTGAGCTTATGGATAAAATAATTGGCCTGTCTCACACGGTATGTTAATTATATTTAGATACTCTATAAATTAACAAGTTGATGTAATTATAATAACTACCACTTACCTACTTGATAATTGTGTAGAAGCCGAAACTGGTCATAAAAATGAACCAATATTGATGGGAAATTGGACAAATTGTTGTTTTTTTATCAATAATTCAAGATGAGTTTCCACATAAAACGTATGAACCATTGATCGAACAAATGATACACTTAACTAGGCGTAAAGCGATTATCACCTCCCCTCACCTCCCGGTTTCTCCTTCTACGCGAACGCTAAGGTGGGTTCGGCCGTTTTCAGTCATGTTTGCAAGCATTTTTTACCCATTTCGCGGCATTGTAGCCAGAAATGAGGATATACGTTTTGTAGTACTATATTTCTGCCTTCAAAATCTATTTGAGAAATTGAAACAGGAGCATCACTAGTGCATCCAGGCACTCTGCAAAATAGCGCAAAAAAAAATGATATTGCAATCGTGCCAAAACTATTAATGGTCCGACCACACCCGTTTTACTCATAAATGAAGTACTTATTAATTCACTACTCTCACGAAAAGTGCCAACGCTACAAATTGAAAAATGACGTAGTTGTGAGTGTGAGAGTGTGTGAGAAAAATTAAAATTTACTACTACATTACTCATTTCTAAGCATTTAAAAGAATTTAAATTTAAAAGCATAACCTCCTTTCCAGAATTTTATCAGATAATTTTTTTACTTTTTTTAGTTAAAATCATTCATCTTAACGGCCTCGTGATTTTATCAATCGATTTGTTTTCATATTTTTGCCAAACAAAGAGTTTTTGTGGGAAATAAAAAATTATCTATCGAATTTGAAGCACTCAAGTTATTACCCTTGGAAATTGTATACCTGTTATTTTAAGCCAATCATATGCTTGCATTTTGACATGTCGCTATTATAAAAATCTAATTTTTTTCGAAAATCACCTTACCCAGCAATAAGATTGTGAATCTCCCTGGCTTGACAGCTGTACTTCTTGTTCTCCAAATACATTAAATACTTGAACATGTTTTAATAGTACAGTAACCACAGACAAATGTAAGGCACAAGTGAAGAATAAATCGTAGCACTTTGAAATATTACATCATGTATTGTTAGAAAAAAAAATGTTTCCAAAAAAATCAGGGGTTGAACCCAAAAATTTTTTATTTATTTAAAAAAAATTATAATTTTTTGATATTTTTGATATGAATAAGCGATTATTTTCAACATTTAGTGAAGAGAATGTCGGTTTTATTAGTAAGTTGAAAATGAGTCAGGAGTAAAACAAAGTTTTTTTTGGCATGTATAAGTGGGACCAGTAACACTACTCTAAAATTGTTGCATTTAGTCCAAAGAGGGAATGGGTTGCTGCTTTAGTATAATAATTCAGTATTTACTAAATTATTCTTCACATCTCCGTCCTCCTTTGGTTATTGATAGATCCTTGAATCTTATACCCCTGTATACGGTTCAGCACAAGTTTTAGAGATAAAAACTACTAACGTTTTTATGATACGTACTCATCGCTCGTCAGACCTGCCCCGCTGTTAGTCAGTCTTTAATTTTGTGCCTCTGAATGCGGTAGTGTTAAAAACAATAAATTCGTACAATATGCCTCGCAATCATCGAAAACGGAAGGCCCTGGAGGAATTACGAAAATTGAAACGGAAAATGGCTCGGTTGGAACGAAAACTCAGTAGTGAGAGTTCAAATAGTGAAGGTTAGTACCATACAGGGAAAACGAACGACACATTTCGCTTCATCTTGGGCGAACTCATAGAGGGTGAGGTCTCAGTTCTGAGTAATCCAATAATCCCGGGGTATCACTCGATACCCACACATTTTTTGTGCTGGTTATAGTATGTAAACGAATCAACATTTCGACATCACTCGATGTCTGCCAAAACAATGAAACCATACTCATGGATTTTTTCTTTGTACTAGGCTCTCAACATTCGGACTCGTCTTCCGATAATTCCGATTCAAGTGAGAGGGATGACACTCGTCATACCGTTACAACTCATGCACAAGTACACACCGGTGTAACTTCTGGGGTGGAACAAACAATGCAGGATCAGAGAGATTTTTCTCTATTCTTAGGGCAGTCTCCAAACTGTCAAAATAAATTGGGTGCACCTATACATGATGAAATAGTTACGAGGTGGAAGACATACATGAGAGAGGGTGTCTCCAATGAAATACGAAAGGAGCTGCAACAAAAGTACTTAATACCCGATAATTGTACCTTTCTGAACGCACCAAAATTGAATGATGAATTAACACAATTAATTCCTGAGCATATTCAAAAACGAGAAAAATTTTTTATTGCTCTTCAAGATCAAATCGGTGTGGGCCTGAGTGCCCTGAGTGGACTTCTCAATCAAAAGGCTCAGGGTTCTAATGATAATATTACGCTCACCAATGAGCATAGCCAGATGTTGGCTGATTCTGCTCAGATTATTGGGAACGTACATTATGCTCTTTCGATTCATCGCAGAACTGGAATACTTCCATTCATCAACACAGATAGCAAGGCAGCCTCCCGTCAGAGCCCAATTGACGATTACCTTTTCGGATCAGGGTTTTTGGAAAAAATAAAAACATGTCAATCTGCACGAAAAGCATGCCAAGACATAAAGGATACTAAAAAACCTCTTCAAGTGCCTACCAAGAAAAATTTTTTATCCAAACGCCCATATCAAAAATTCCGGATGAAACAAGAAGGGGGGGAAACTCGATTGGTAGAATCCAGACCATTCTACAGAGACCAACACCAGCTGTCAGGGAGGATGAAATACAAATCGTCGAAGCACCAATCACAGCAGTACAACATTCACCGACAAAAACGATAATCCAGGTAACACATAGTTATGCAGGTCGATTACAATTTTTTGTCCATGCTTGGACCAAAATAACCAACAATACTGTAATTCTTGGTTGGGTAAAAGGTATTACTTTAACTTTTACAAACAGTCCGTATCAGGTTTATCACCCCTCTGTAAATATTCCGGGGACCCAACGTCACCACTATATTTCAGAAATAAAATCCTTGTTGACTAAGGGGGCCATATGTAAGTGCACACATTCAAAAGAT
This sequence comes from Chrysolina haemoptera, assembly GCA_958298965.1. Lineage (NCBI taxonomy): Eukaryota > Metazoa > Arthropoda > Insecta > Coleoptera > Chrysomelidae > Chrysolina > Chrysolina haemoptera. Next base: position 5,644,983 of record OY282586.1, on the reverse strand, counting down.
GAATTCATTTCCAGTTATTTTTTGATTCCAAAACCAAATGGAAATTTCAGGTTCATTCTTAATTTGAAACAACTAAATCATTTCATTCCAGCGCCTCATTTTAAATTGGAAAGCTATAAAACCGTTATGCAACTATTATCAAAAAATTATTACATGGCAAAAGTTGACTTGACTGATGCTTATTATCTTGTTAATTTAGCAGAAAATATCAGAAAATATCTCAGATTCGAATTTGAGGGTACCCTTTATGAATACCAATCTTTGCCTTTTGGATTGAATTTAGCTCCATATTTCTTTACAAAACTATTACGACCAGTTGTGAAATATTTGAGACTCCAGGGTTGTCATCTTGTAGTTTATTTAGATGATATTCTCCTTATAGGAAAAACATACCAAGCCTGTGAAAAATACGTTCAATTGACAATAGACATATTACAAAATCTGGGTTTCTTGATCAATAAGCAAAAAAGTGTACTTCAACCTAAAACGCAAATTGAATATCTTGGTTTTATGTTCAATAGCCAGACTTTGACAATAAGTTTATCTGCAGAAAAGAAACATAACCTCAAAATAATACTGAAAAACTTCAAAACCAAAATCAATTGCAAAATTAGAAACTTAGCTAGCATAATCGGAACATTGGTTTCCATTGCACCTGTAGTGAAGTACAGCTGGCTCCATATAAAAGAAATGGAAATTGAAAAAATCAAATCACTCAAGAAAAATCCTAATTTCAATTCAAAAATAGAAATTTCTTCTGAAATAAAGAAAGAAGTCGATTGGTGGATCCTCGCTCTTGCCAGAGCTGAAAGGAGTATCCGACCCCAACAATATTCAACCACTATATACTCGGATGCTTCGACTACCGGTTGGGGTGTGTTTTGTGAAGAAACTGAGGCTTGGGGTTGCTGGGACGAAGATGAAGCATCACATCATATAAATTGGTTAGAGTTAAGAGCGGCTTTTCACGGCTTGAGATGTTTTGCAAAAGATTTAAAAAATATCAATATATTGATGCGTCTAGATAATAAAACGGCTATAGCATGCGTTTCAAAAATGGGAAGTACAAAATTCCAACATCTGAATGACATATCAAGAGAAATGTGGAAATGGTGTGAAAATAGAAATATTTTTTTGTCAGCATCTTACATAAGTTCTTCTGAAAATTATATAGCGGATGAATTATCTAGAAGAAAATCTATTGATGCCGAATACGAACTCAATAATAAAATTTTCAACAAAATTAAAAAACAGTTTGGTCAACCAGATATTGATATTTTCGCTTCACGCATTAACAAAAAATGCCACAACTACATATCGTGGGGCCCCGATCCAAACTCGGATTTCACAGACGCATTTACCATTCACTGGACATCTCTTTATTTTTATGCTTTCCCGCCTTTTGCAATAATAGGAAAAGTTTTGGAAAAGATTATTCAAGATAGAGCTACGGGTATTATGGTGGTGCCAAATTGGCCAACACAGGCATGGTACCCATTATTTTGTAACTTATTAACTGAAACACCCCTAGTATTCCAACCTACTGAATCATTACTTTTATCCCCTTTCAGGGAACGTCACCCACTACACCAGACACTTTCCCTGGTGGCAGGGAGATTATCGGGGAAGCATTTGGAAAACGAGTTCCACATGAAATAGTTCCCACAATGATGGCTTCACTTAGTGAAAACACCATAAAACAATACTCTTCATCCCTCAGACTTTGGTGGGAATTTTGTGGAAATCAGGAGGTAGATCCCCTGGAATGTAATATGAACATAGTACTTAACTTTCTACTGAACATGTTGAACTCCAAAAAATCGTATTCATCCCTAAATACTGCCCGATCAGCATTAGCGCTGATTTTTGACTTGACAAGAAAATATTTTGAAGAGATTTTTTAGAGGGGCTTATAATATTAACCCATCTTGTCCCAAATATTCTTTCACCTGGGATCCGAACCCAGTGTTACTATTGTTGGGAAAGATGTTTCCTTTAGAAAAACTCACACTTAAAGATCTCACTATAAAATTAACTACATTATTGGCATTAACAACAGCCCAGAGAGTACAAACACTCTCCAAAATATCTTTGAATAATATAACTAAATCAGACAATAGACTAGAAATTAGAATTTCTGATCGCATTAAAACCTCAGGGCCAAACAAAAAACAACCCGTGCTTATCTTCCCATATTTTCGAGATAAGCCAGAACTTTGTGTAGCTTCCACATTAGAATTTTATATTGAAAAAACAAAATCATGTCGAAGTGACGAAATGAACTTTGTCATATTGACTTATAAAAAGCCTTTTCACCCGGCTTCATCACAAACCCTGAGCCGTTGGATCAAAAATATACTACAGAGCAGTGGCGTAAATACTAACATATTCGGCAGTCATAGTGTTCGGCACTCAGCCACTTCATTAGCTTTTCGATCGGGTATCAGTATAAGTACCATACGAAACACAGCTGGCTGGACTGAAACTTCTAGCGTATTTAATACATTTTATAACAAACCTGTTGTTCAAAATGCAGAAGAGTTTGTTAATTCCATTATTTTGAGTAATTCAAATTAATATTGAGATTACGAAAATATACATTACAGATTTATTATATGTAAAAAAAAAAAAAAAAAAAAAAAAAAAAAAAAATTGATTGTTAAATAGGGTATATAGATACATTTACAATTCTTATTATTTTTTTTTGTAAACTATTTACAATATACATTATTACTTGTACGAATGACGCACTTTTATTATTTCTCTAAATATCTATCAATAACCAAAGGAGGACGGAGATGTGAAGAATAATTGAAAGATTGGTCGACTTACCTGAAGGAAGATCAATCTCAATTATTCGAACATTGTAGTCCTCCTTTGGTCAGGAGCCCACCCACCACTTGAATATAAATTTCATCCCCCAAAAAGTGCGAATGGGCCACAAAATCAGACTGACTAACAGCGGGGCAGGTCTGACGAGCGATGAGTACGTATCATAAAAACGTTAGTAGTTTTTATCTCTAAAACTTGTGCTGAACCGTATACAGGGGTATAAGATTCAAGGATCTATCAATAACCAAAGGAGGACTACAATGTTCGAATAATTGAGATTGATCTTCCTTCAGGTAAGTCGACCAATCTTTCAATTATCCGCAAACATCTCCGTGAAGTAGGACAAAACACATTTTAGGTACTCAGATACTCACCTATTACATTATGATCAATGAAATGTGCGGCTCCGCCAGAACTTTCAGCGGCGGGTAAGCGTGAACCTGAAATTTGTCGGCGTTCAAACACGTTTTCTGATAAGAATCATTTTTGTGGAGAATTGAATTGTCTTTCATCTTGTTGAGTTGTTTTTCCGATTAATCATATACTTTACAAGATTACAGCAAAAATCTATTTATTTTTAAACGAAAAAAAAAAAAATAATGTTATACCCCTGGAATTTCGGTAAACATTTTTTTCGTATTTATTATGGTTCCAATAACTAGTATACCAAGTTTGGTGGTGCTACAATCGATCCTCGTCTCAAAACCCAATCGTACTGAACTATAGATTCTGTACAAAAGGAACAAAATTGTATTTAATCAGCTCTGCTCTTTACGATACTCAATCGTCCAGAGGGTGATTTACTACAAAAGGGACTCGCTTATAGCTTATATAATTTTAACGTATAAAATCATTTGTATTCTGTACATTATTAATATTGATTCATTTAGATACTTTTCCCTTGTTTCTAGGAGTATAAAATTACGAAAACTATAAGAATTCACATGGAAAGTGAAAAAAAAAATGCAATTAAAACTGTTTATGGTTTAACAAAATAAAGTGCATACTATTATTTATAACACATGTTCGTATTTTCTTCTATATTATCCAGTTTTATAAAGTAATATGACATACTTATGGCAGAATATTTTCTTCCTTATTCAATTATCTAAATCTTATTCTACTAGAGCCTAGTATAACGTCCCTTACATAGGTTCGGATAGTTTTGGCATGAAATATTCTTACCAAATCCTCCGCGCCCTTGAATTGATTGCAGGAAATATTTCAAGAATTTTTCATAAAAATTAATGTACATGCAAGCACTTAGTAGATTATAATTGAAATCCTCTTCAAGTTGTCACGTGTCGAGATTCAAAATTAATGATTTCCTCATGAACATCATTCTTCACATTGATGAATTGAAACAAATATCATTATCATGCAGCTTTTCATGAAGTTTTTTTCTAGCGGAATTTGTTTATGACTGATTCATTGCAACTCTCGAAGTTGAGCTGGCCGAATCATCCTGTATTAAGTAGAATACTTTCTAATCACATAGCGATTGCATAACTTCCATTACTTGACCGTAAAACGATTTCGTCGTCGAATTTGAATAAGTCATCAACTACCTACTTGAAAGCAAACAGCTAGTTGAAGGCGAATTGATATACGCTAGTGAATTTCATGATGAATTTCAACGTTTTTTTGACTTTGGCTAGACAGGACTGTTTCTATTTTATCTTAACAATATGCAGACTAGCCAATTTCCATGCTACAAGTAAAACATTCAATTGCGACAAGTTCCTTTAACAGTACATTTTACAAATGGACGAATACCGTTTGTAAATATATTAGAACATAAGCTTCATATGGCATAGCTTGTTATTGTTTACGTGTAAATGTATTAGATTGATTGGCTCATCCAATATTTTCTACTACCTAATTTCAGCATCATTTTTATTTAAATGAACATATGCTACTCAAACAGTCTACCTTAGTGCGACAGAGATTCGAATATAAACTAGAAAAAATCATATTTTTCTTCAAACCGTCTATATGTGTCCAATCTAAAAAAATGTATCGTCCAAAAATTGATTGTTTGATATGGTATCCAAGAAATATAAATTTTAAAAATTGTTTGAGAATAAAGTACCATTAGGACCTACACAAACTTATTATTCAAATAGTGATCAACTACCCATTTCAGATAAACGATTTTATAGTTGAAAAGGGGGACATTCTACATGAAAATTGAAAAATGTGATTTATTTGTAATATCTAACAGAATCCAAATACTTCCCCGCTGGACATTGAACTACATCTGATAGATATTGTGGAAAGACTCTAACTGAAAAGAAAAAATCTGAAAGTGATAATTCTCATTTTTATTCAAATAGTTGAGTTTTTCAAATTTCTCTAGTTTTTATTGAAAATTCATTAAATAAATTAGATAGGGAGAATGTTATTAAAAAATATCACTCACAGAAATCGTTCATTTAATTGAAGCAAGGTTCGCTTCTCTCGCATTAAATCCCCAATACATATTGGTCGACGAAAATTTATTTCGCTTTGCCAAGTTCATCAAGATTTTATAGTTGTTTCTTTTAGTTTTTCTTAATACCCTGTATATTATCACGAACAGTGTTATAATTATTCTTTGCATTACGATACTGATATGAGTTTCGTAATGAGATACTTACTAATTTAAGGAAAAAAATATTGTACAATATTTGTGTCGTAAATTCATATTACGATAATCGATGGGTCTAAAGGCCTCGTTTGACAAATGTTCCATCTCATATCGTAATATGAATCTTTACGACACTTATATCGTAAATATCTACTAAAAGACAATTTCAATCAGTTTACAAACCTGTTACCATTGATAATCATTAATAACTCGATAAATCAATAACTGCAAAATAACTTTGGAAATTATTCCAAACAAATTATCTGTTAGATCCAAATGAATGTTTATGACCTGCTCTGATGGAGTTTCACCGATGTTACTTAAAACTTGCTACACTAGCTAAACCACTTTAGTTCCTTTTTTAAGAATCACTGGATTCAGAGGGATTTCCTCACTTGAAGAAATCAATCTTCATCAACTACGCCAATATCGAAGTTTGGCGACAAAGCAAACATAAAACACTATTGTTGTGCTCACAAGCTCGCTCACTTCTCTGAAACACCGCAGAAACGTTGACAATCTGTCTCTGTTTTATAAATATTTTCAAAATATCATCAATCGCTCCACTGTTAGCGGTCACATCGAGACTGAGCCGTCGAGCTCAGACCTCACATCCATATGCTGTCACTTTAGAGACATGCCGGATATTTCTCTTCCAGTGCAGCTTCTTCCCGTTCTCCCAAGGAACGGCAATGCTTTGGAACTTGCTGTCTCAGGAGAGTGATCCCTAAGGCATGCAGCCTTCAGAATTTCAAGAACACTAATTTCTACCTACTTTCCCTCGGCTCTCTCGATGTTCCCGTAAGTATACAGAATTATCTTTTCCAATTTTCCGAATGGAATAGTTTAATTTTCTAACGAATAATTAATTGAAAACAAATTAATTATGACGTTGCATGTTTTTGTAGAATCTCGAACTTGTGGCAAACAAATCTTCGGAAGCAATTATTTCAAACAACTTCATGTCAGTTTTTCAAAGACATATGTACAAGTACCTATCTACCTACGAATCTTTATCAAAGTCCAATATTGATGATCCTTTATAAATTGATTATGTGTATTCCATGGAATAATATCCATGTATTTTAGCTGTTGTGTAATTGACACTTAAATATATACAGAGTGACCCAGTTGAAAGCGGGCCACCTCTCTAAAAATGTTATTTATTATCCGATTCAGAAGTTTTTTTTTTCAATAGATAAAGCATCAATAGTTCTAGTTAAGTGCCATACATTCGAAATAAAAATAAGAATTTTAAGTCCTACTTAAAATCAATCAATCAATCAATCACTTTATTATCCTTTCGACATATACATGTATAGGAATTGTCAAAATAGTTTACAAAACAAAATAGTTTTGTGAGATACAATAAAAAATATATAAATATACATACACTATATAAACTTATACAGCTAAAAATACGATTTTATATCACAAAACTCACTAACATTATAAAAAGATTTGTCAACTAAAAACAGTTTGAGTCTTCTTTTAAAAAGTAAGAACGAATCGCAAGATTTTATTTCCTTCGGAAGATTGTTAAAAAAAATTGGTCCAATAAAATTAGGTGCTAATGAAGAAATATTCAACTTTGTTCTGTCTACATGGATGTCTTTTTTCTGCCTTGTATTATGTTCGTGAATATTCATATTCAAGAGGAATTCACTTTTGTTTTGGAAAACATATAGGCATAATTCAAATATATATATATTCGGGACTGTCAAAATATGAAATGACTTGAAAATATTTTTACAAGTACCCATACGTGGTATTTGGAAAATATACCTCAAAATTTGTTTCTGAACGATAAAAACATCTGGAGCAAGTGTGGAATTTCCCCAGAAACAAATACCATATTTCAGTCTGGATTCAATTTGAGCATAGTAGAGATTCAATAGCTCATGTTTCTCCAATACAGTACGTAGATTGAAAAACATATATTTCAGTGAACGCAACCTTGAAATTAGGTGCTGGCAATGAGGTTTCCAATTAAATTAAATAAAATTTTTTTCAAGGTCAAAAAACATAGTAGCGATTTTTTTATATAGAATTTGACGGCACCACTGGATTCACGACATTTTCAAATGGTATATGTGAAAATTACTTAGGAATGCATCCATCAATAAAAGAGTTATATGGGAATAAAATTTGAAAATTGTATATTTATGTATATATGTTTATTTTATATATATATATATATATATATATATATATATATATATATAATAAATTTTTATCGTGAATATTTGTTCAAAGTATTAAAATGCATACGTTATAAATTCTGCTATCTGGTTACAGGGAATACTTGCAGTCATCGTATTAAGAAGGTTGTTGTTCTTTTCTGCCACAATAAGCATATGTTGTAAGTGTATAAGGTAGTGTAAAAGGTAGAATATCGTTTGGCAACGACGTTCGTTATCAAACTATCTCTCAAAATAAGCTTTGGCAGCTGTGACATCAGACTGAATCTCTCAACCCGGAAAATCGGAGTGCTTCTTGATTTGCTCACTAGGTGGAGCGGCTTAAACCTGTTTCACCAGCGTGAGACCAAGTGACCAAAAAGAGAAATTGCTGTAATGATTCGCGGAAAACACATAGCCTCAAAGCTGTTTGTGGTATCCTACCGTGTACTTATGACGGAGAAAAACTGCGAAATTAGTCTACAGATGATATCCGTGTCCGAATCGAAACATAATTCTGCTATTTTGTTACAGAGGAGCACTTACAATTGTTTCCTCTGCAATGAAGTACATTGCACAAGTATCTGTTAGATGTAATTCAATACCCGTCATGGTATACGCCAGGGGGTAGTTGTTTTCTGATAGATATTTGCCACAATAAGCCTACGACGTTGTAGGAATAAATGGGAGTAAAAAAGAACTCTGAGCTTTGTGTTGACTCAAAATAGACCTCCCCTTTCATGGTTCTCACAATGTGATCTGAATATCACCTAACTCGAAAATGAAAATTAATGTATTTCTAGGTTGGACTCATGCGAGAAGGCAGACTCTTGGTAGAAGAATCGCCCTATAAGCTATTGACTATTTTCAACACCGCCACGCTGGAAGAGGTTTTTCTGATCCTCAGCAGGAGACAAGAAGAAGGAACACTGGAGGATGCGGCTTTGCAAGCGTTAGCTGACGACCAAAACAACTCCATTATCGCTGCCAATCACATTACAGGATCGACGGTCAGCGTAGCGACTGTGTCCACCTTCGAAGTTGGTCATGGGTCCACAGACGTTAGTACAATAATTGTAACACTATAGTGTATTTACATTTCAAATACGGACGACAAAACATTGAAAGCTCGTGAACGCCAAACTTGACAGAGTCGTATTATGCTTGCTGAGTACAACTCTGCGAAAACATTTCGTTTTGTGTTGTGTCAGTTGATGTTCTAACGACCAATAGCGTTGCTAGAATTGGCGATCACTTGGTGGACACGCTGCAAGCATGCATTGATCATTGTTTACATCGTACGTATTTGACATGTGAATATACTATAATAATAAATAAAATTAAACAGATGCCAAGATATGAGGTCTTGGTGGGCTCCCATATAAACAAAAGCTATTTTTGACAAAATAGCGTTTGGTCACAACTGATTAATAGAGAGGAGTCATGAATGCAATACCAAAAAAAATATTTTTGGAACTCTGGGCTCTCTTGTTCAGAAACTAGGATCATACCCCACATGCCTCACCTTATTTTTTCAATTTTTTTTTTGCTCCCTTTCGACTGGTTGCTCCATCTGAAGCATACTTTGTTGACGAATTTGTTACTTATGATAAATTCTGTCAACTCTGTTAAATAAAATACTTTTTTCTACTCATGTATAAGAAAATTATCATTTTTCAACCGGATACCCTACATGAAAGTGATAGTTTTTCACTCTAGAGATGAAAATGGATTTTTGACACTAATGACAGTTAATTTCACTACTTGGCACTTGGGGCCCGGAGTCCTCGTGAAACCTAATGATAATTATTGCTAGGCAGCTGAATTTTGAAAAAATAAAAGATGATTTTTCATTCAGAAAAGTAAGAAAAGCGAATTTGATTTAAAAAATTAGGTATTGTATTGTTGAAAATAATAATGTTCTATTCATTTATTTTATAGTTACAAGAGTTTACATTTATGTTGATGTATGTAAAAAAAAAATTTCAACAAAAATTCATTTTTGCCAATTGCATCAAACTTCGAAAACTGATGGTATAAATAGAAAAGGAAAGGACGTAGGGGCCCAGCTCCAGATTGTTTATCAATGTTTGATACAATTAAAGTCATTGAAAAATATGGATATTGATGACGTACTTTCAGAAGAGACTCAGATGTCAGTATGTTAACATCGCTGTGTATAACGCTGCAAAAGAAAACAGCACGTGTATGATTCACAAGCACAAGCACGCACATTCAAATTCTCTAACATTCGAAATCATCAAACCAAATTAGAGAAAATAATAAATTCTACCAAGTTCCTGGGAACCGTGGTGGACTGTAAATTAGATTTTAACATTCAAGTTGGGGCAATCTGTAAAAGGCTCAGAAAACTAAATCATGCATTATGAACACTCTGGCTGGGAAAACCATATTATGCATTCAGAACACTCAAAGAAAATTTCCACAGAAAACTTTTAGTGAACATTCACAATGTACTGCTTTATTTAACTAGAACAGATACGTTATTAGGGGCCCTGTAACTGATTTTTTTCAAAATGTTAATAATACATAAACGAATCATTCGTTTGATATTTGACGTTGATTACACAAGTTTAGGAGAGAAACCGGAATCAAATAATGACATGAATCAATATTTAAGCCAGGTTTCATTATTTACTTCAGGTTGGTAACGCCTACTGATGAGGATAACTTGGTTATCGAAATGCGCATTATGTGGTAAAGGGAGAAATACTTTTGGTTCTCCTTGAGTAACACCACAGGCGTCCAATCTCCCAATTTCGATGTAATGGTTATTTCCAATCGATTTATGAACTGAATAATAGATCATTAGACTCGTCTCTTATTTTACAAGTTACAAGTTTGCATGTATAATTACTTGAGTTGTTTAACAGGGAGAAGTACCATTTGAACGATTTGTTCTTGGTAAATATTGAATTATTATCTGTTCAATTATGTGTCTTATTTAAACATTTTATGGAAAGCGAAAAACAGAGTTACAGACATAATATTTATGCTTGAGTTTACTGAGATCATATGAACAAATGTAAAGGAATGTTTGTGAACTTTTTATACATACTTTCACACTTGTCAGACATACTCTATACTCAAATAGTTTTGTTTTTTGTTCAATTCTTGGTCTATTATTTATAGAAGTCACTATCTTCATCTTGCGGATTCATAGTGCAAACACTTAACTATGTGAGCGTTTCGGGATGTTTCTGAACCGCTTCGCTATCATCGGATCCAACGGAAAGATTCATCCCAATATCCCCGAGGGCACCCTTGGGGACAACCCCCCAGGCAAATTCATGAAGTGACTGTTTTTTTTTTCACGGTGGGCAACTTTATTCTATTCTATTTGTCATCAGACAGCAATAAAATTCTAGACTGATTTCGTCCTAGTTTCATAAAGTCTACTCAGAGCATATCAAAATTGGATCCATTGATCACTCGCCCCTGTTGAGTTTCAACGCGCAATTCACGTGCAATATCGCCCATAGGACAATAAATTTTACATCAGTCGCTGATACATAGTTTACGACGTGTACTTTTTATCGTTTTTTAACAAAAACTGTTCTTCTTTCTTTATGCTTTCGAAGGATTCTTGCAATGGACAACTGTCCAATGTGAAGGTGAAATCACCTTGTGTTCGGTTGTCCAACAATATTCATGACTTTTGATCATTTCAGATGTTAGCAAAGGAAAAGCTGCGAAAAGCCAAGCATTCAATAAGCGCCAATCGGCTGAAAGCTCTGATGGACAAAAATTGGAAGCAGTTCTACAGAAATGTGACGTAAGTGAAATTAACAAAGGAGTTTTCTGGCAAACAAAAGATCAATTTCTCTTCTAGGTTTATCAACTTGATAATCCTAGGTTATAATTTTTAATTTTCGTAATATAATAGCGTGGTTATGGTGGCCATATTTTTCTTCACATTTTATCAGTTATATATATGCATTTTTCGTGCCTATTGCTGTGCATATTTCAATGGCTATTTAATGGCAAAATTTTCTCGAATTCTCGTGTTAAATTTGATATTTCCGTCAACCGACTGCATCCTCACGAGCAGGAAGTCTTCGAGAGACTTGTTCAAGCCTGGGAAGACGTAGCCCAAAAATATCTGTAATTACTTTTATGTCCATGCACTTTTACACTTCTTTTAAATAAAAGAGAACAGAAAAAAGAGAGCTAGATGGTGGATGAAGCCTTGGATGAATCAAGAATTAGGAAATATAAGATTTAATGATGACAATAATTTAAAATCATTTTTGTTTCAAATAATTGCTGATGAGTAAACATTTATGAGCGAATCCATACAGTACGAATTTAAATAGAGAAGGAGAATATTGTTTTTCGTGATTTCATATTATACAGGGTGGGCAAATGGAAAATGTCAACCCCAATTTCAAGGATTTATATAAAAAACTCGAAAAAACGCCCAATCACATCGAATTTTGATTTGAAGGGAATCAATTTTCAGCTTTTTTCACCAACATAGCTTCAACCCTGTAGCTGGGGGTTGAACAACCCCAAAATTTCGAAAGGAGAAAGGGATCGTGTCACGCCTCTTTTTTAAGATCTCATATGACGACTTGTTGAAAACTTGGAAACAGACTATTGTTGTAGTAATAGTTAAAGCAATACTTCTCTCCCTTAATAAAAATACCAAATAATTTTCAAGTTTAATAATCAGGTGTACACGTCAAACTTATCTTACAAACTATTCAAAATTTCCGCCATCCATGCAATACTAGAATCACCAAGGTTTTCTCAGGCGTTACAATAGAGAACAGACAAGAAATAAAAATAATTTCACCCAGTATTAACTGAAGAAGTGCAGCTTCAGTGTGTTAATTTAACGCTGGGTCTGGTCATAAAAAACTTTTTTGCACGATCCAGTTTCCTTGATTACTTACGGTATCTGTTGCCAAAACGGTAAATTTCGTTTACTGGGCCAAAGGCATCGGTAAGTAATACTTACCGACAATAATGGGAGTCATCGCCACGCTCCTCCTCCAAACAATTGTCTTCGATCGGTAAAATATGCTTACCGTTCTTGAAACTTAATATACTAAAACTTAAATATCATTTACTTTTCAGGGGAATCTTCTTTTTGATGACATTTCCACTGATTCAAATCTGCGTTTTCTTGGGAGCCGTCGGAGGTGATATAAAAGACATAAAGCTGGGCATAGTAAACGATGAAATGATGACTGTCAACTGTCCTGGATTTTCTTTTAATGGAACTGCAGTGCCCTACGATACTGGATCCTGCCAGTTTGCGAATTTGAGCTGTCGATTTTTGACCTATTTGGACCATCCAATGATTGACAAGGTGAGATTTTCAGTTGGATTGTTTAAATATATAAATCGCATTTCCCGGTTCATTTTTTAACATATTTCAATGAATTCTTCACCGTTCGATAGCCTGATCTCTGAAGATACTATTATCGTCGAATTTGAGCCATTATCATACTCAACTGAAGCAAAAACAAATGTAATACGTATGAGAAATATGCATTTGATATTTCGGCATCGAGTGCCTTTCTGAATTGTTGACGATAGATATACAGGGTGTTGATTAAGTACGTTGACAAATTTCGAGAGAAGATTCTTTGAAAATTTTCAGAACGAAAAGTTCATATGAACATTTGTCCCAAACGGCTTGGTTTTCGAGATACAGGGTGATAAAAATACATTTTTTTCAAGATTTTCTGGAGTTAACTTCGACATTTTCGACAATAATGAGTTCAAATTAGGCAAGTACAATCCATTCAATAGTACGTACGATAAAAAATAATTAATTTCTTAAATAATTCACAGGGTCCTCCTTTTTTCAGAGTCAAGACTTCTGCCACCAGTGAGAGATTGTGAGAGAAGAATAATCAATGATATTTCATCATCATTTTGTTTTCTTGAAGTTTTTCATTTTCTTGTACGGTTCAGAAGCTATAACGAAAATATTGAAACAAACATTTTCCATTGTCCTATATAACATTAGAAAAATTTGAAAATAAAACATGTAAATTGGAAGAAATATTTTTTCACAATTCGAAAAATCTACGATGAATGAAAATGATAAAATAAAAAATATATAGACAAGCTTTTATACAAATACACTGAAAATGAAAAAAATATTTCTTTCATTGTTTGATCTGAGTACCAAATTCAAAGGCTTCCGCGGATACAAAATATACAATCTTGTACAGGAAGATATTTAATCTAATACCCACAGAAAAGTAGGACCCTGTGAATTATTTGAGGAATGAATTATTTTGTATCGTGTTTACTACTGAATTGTACTCACCTAATTTAAACTGATTATTGCCGAAAATGACGAAGTCTACTCCAAAAATATTGTAAACAATTCATTTTTATCACCCTGTATCTTGGACATATACTTATATGAACTTTTCATCCTGAAAACTTTCAAAGAATCACCTCTCGAAGTTTGTAAACGTATTTAATTAACACCCTGTATACTGATATTGGGGAAACTTTTTTATACCGAAAATGTTTGCGGTCTGTATACTGCTTAGCCGAAACTGAATGCTTTCGATATTCAGTTTGTGATTCGATAAATATTCCTATCCATTATAGTTGTTTCATGATCATAACCTATTGAGTAAATAAATAATGGTACAATTTCGTTTCCGTGAAAGAGATGTACTTATATCAATGGCATGCCTAAAAACATTGACTAATGGAAATTCGCACTCGTATTACCCAATTTTTTTTCTTCTGATAAATATGATCAGAAGTATCTGCAAAGATCAAGGTATTGGGTGGTGAGGAATTCATAGAAATGTGTTGAATATAATCGGACAAAAACTCAAAAAAAAAAAACTGGAATCTTCCAGACTGTTATCGTTGAAGATTTCGTTGCCTCTTTTTTTATTGCATTCAGATTTTCTCTTTCTTACAGGTTCCTTATTATTCCTTAGAAGAAGGAAAAGAAGCAGTCAGACACGGAAAAATTGTAGGAGTTTTATACATGTCTGAAAACTTCACCGACTTCTCCCAGCAAAGGATAGAACTAGGAAAAGATGTGGATGATGGTGTGCTGGATTTGAGTCAAATCAAAGTGTGGATGGACATGTCAAGTGTGTATTGATCCATTCCAAACAACTATTTTTTGTTCGATTCCATATATTTATCTAATCAATTTTTTGTTTTAGATCGACAGATTGGTGCTACATTAAAATACAAGCTGATTGATCTGTACATCAAATTCCAGAACGACCTGTTTGAGGACTGTAATTTTATTCGAAAACTGGGAGATCTTCCTGTGAATATTAAATTCATTTATGGAGACAACACTGAACCTTACACGGTCTTCATGCTGCCAGGAAGTCTCATAACGTAAGATTATAATGATTATTTTAACCCTATTTTTACTGTGATATTATTTTTATTCCTTGTCTTATAAATATAAATACTGAGGTATATATTTTATTTATGTTTATGGATATAAATCATCATGTTGTATCCAAATAATGTCCATCTTCTTCATTTCCCTATACAAATAATCACTTGGATATAATCACTTACTATACAAGGTGACCCAGAGTTAAACTGCCAAATATTCGGTATCGGTCATTTGGTAATTAACTTTATTCTGTTACATAGTATTAATTTTTGACCAATATTTGTCTTAGTTTTATTCACTGTTATATTGTTGAAATATCTGGTTGAATAATCATGTTGATCACTATTGATTTTGAATATTAAATCAGAATGTTTCATATTATTTTCAACTAAATGAATGAAGGTGCAAAATTTCATTTTATATAGTGAATGAAAATCCAGAACCTTTTTTGGTGTATACAAATTATCAGTTGACTCATAATAATCAAGGCGTAAGCAATGAATTTGTTGCTGCACTGCAAATAGAAATCAGGTATTGCAATTTAGAGTAAACTAAAGAAAAATAAATACCTATGAGATGTTTAAGGGGTAAAAAAATTTTTATGTTGAAAAGAATTCCAATAATTGGAGAAATCTGCTTCTTTAAAATCTCTATATGTTTTGACCACGATAAAATCTCATCTACATAAAGTCCAAGAAATTTTAATGTGGGAGAGTATTGTATACTTTCATCTTTTATCCAATAGGAACTTTCAAGTTGATACTAGAAGACTTTTTTGCGTTGAACATAAACGAATATTTTTTAGTTTATGTGATATAAGCCATAACGTTATTTTTTCAAGATCGCTTGTCATATTACTTTCAATTTCACCAAATTTATTTCCAATTTCACTGTTTGATAATCACTGTTGTTTTTAGTATAATGTTCTTCATGGGGGCCATCATGACCTCCCAGATCATCATAACGGATAGACACGATGGAGTCTGGGACAGATCCATAGTGGCTGGAGTGACCTCCATCGAGATCACCATCACCCATCTGGCTCTGCAAGCGTCTATTGCAATCGTTCAGACCCTGGAGCTTTTGGTGATCGTGTATGCGGTCTTTCAACAGGAATATATGGGGAGTCTGATCCTCATTTATTTCATGGTGTATTTGCAGGGTGTTTGCGGTATGGCGTACGGTAAGTTTTTTCATGAGACTGAAATCAAATTTTACCAACGAATCATCATATATTTATTTATTTATTTATTTATTTATTTATTTATTTATTTATTTATTCATTTATTTATTTATTTATTTATTTATTTATTTATTTATTTATTTATTTATTTATTTATTTATTTATTTATTTATTTATTTATTTATTTATTTATTTATTTATTTATTTATTTATTTATTTATTCATTTATTTATTTATTTATTTATTTATTCATTTATTTATTTATTTATTTATTTATTACACGGGAAAACCTCAAATAAAAGATGAAATTACATGGATATGAAGTTAAATATTAAGAAATAAACTATAATTAAAAGCTCATTACTAAGTTCTTAGAAGTATCAGCAGATACTTCTAATGGGACTAGAATATTATGGGTGCTTGATTGTTAGTTTTCAAATACACTTGTTACGTTGAAATTGTATATTTACCATGTCTGTTTTTATCCCTCTATTTGAGAAGTGTAAGAAATACATATTTATTTATTTCAGGATTTTGGGTTTCCGTTATCAGTACTGACCACTCAATGGCAAACACCGTTCTCACTGGAATATTTCTTCCAATGATGATGCTTAGTGGTAAGTTGAATTACATCAAAAAAATTATAATAATAATAGATAATAATAATAAATATACTCTGTCAAAAAAATATATTCTTGCCGACAAAGCATGTATGCAGTAGAAGAATATGGTATATAAAAAATAATATTGTATGTAAAATTACTATTAATTTAAAATTAACAATAATAGAATGTTTAATAAATATTATTTTGTCAAAACTTAAAATTAACCACAAATAAGTAACAAGGATAACATTGTTGAATATTATTTTGTCAAAAGATACTTTTTCTGAAATAATTTTTGCAATCTAGACCATCTTATTTACAGCCTACAAGAATTTTATGATGATTATTTCCGAAAACTACTTGATTGTTCTACAATATTTAGGTAACTTAGTGTGCTTTTATTTTATTATTATTGAGATGTGATAAGTAAGATAAACAATCCTATATACTAAGTAATACAATAATCTCAATTTCAATGATATAAATGAATAATGGTCACGGTAAAAGCAGGAGAGTAATTATTTTCTGGCAAATACTTAAATTGTTTCGGTATCCAATATGACAAATCATCAGTAGATACGTTTCAATGATGATTAACTGTAAGGGGTTTTCGTGAAAATTCTAATTCATCTATAATTCTATTTGATGATAGATATCGATGATTGCACTACTGAAACTGCTAGAGTCTGAAGATGGTAGAGGAGTTGCACATGTATGGTGTAGTAGAGTTCGTATACCTATTGAATGAAATGGTTCGACTTTTTTAAGAAACCACGTTATATACAGATTTTTATTTCCCTTGGGGTAGCTATATCGAAATATTTCATTTCCCACTACTTTCATGAACTACTAGACTGTCATTGTAGTTATTAACGAATTTTATGATCATAAATTGTTAACGCCTGTCTAATAATTTGATATTTCACATTAGTATTTACAAAATTCGTTAAAAAAAAATAACTTATCGAAAATGAGTAGTGGTAGTGACTCCGATAATTTCAATATAAATTGATGACAATCGAATTCTATATTTTCGAATAGCTGGCAGGATGTTTCTAAGCAATAACTTATTATGTGCACTCGTAGCAGCGAGAATTTCAGGGGACGGTCGGGTTGGGTATTAGGTTGGATTATGAAATCGATTAGTTTTCAATTTTTAAAATAATTTCAGGCTTTTATGTATTATTGGAATCACGGGCGCTTGTCGCTGTCAAGAATTATAAATGTTATTAAAAATATTAGAGATTTGTTCATGATTCAGTTGGTTGTAGGAAAAGTAAAGTGTACAATGAGAATTAAATTTTTTAGTACGAGCGTAGCCAGTAATACAAAATTTCATATGCCTATTTCCGACAAGCGTGCGTAAAATAGTTCTTTTCCGGAAATATTGGCGTGCGCAAAGTTACACTTTTCGGCACACCGTGCGTAAAAGTAACACTACTCAAATATTGCATTGGTAAAGAAAATTTGTATTTATTTTAGTAGCTGACTTTTATATGCAATGTGAGAAACCGTTTTACCGTTCAATCATAATTCCAATATTTGTATTTCAGCTTAAATGACTATAAAATTTTCACGCGTGTCTGTCGACTTTCACACAAGTTCGATTGAAAACAATTGAATAATTTATAATTTTTAATTTTTTTGGTTAGGTGATATGACGCTCGTAGGAAAAATTATGTTCGCTTCGCGTCGTTCATCTAGCTGTATTTTCGTGCTGAAAGGCATCACTTTGCGCACTTGTTAGAAAAATAACTATTTTGAAAGAAGGTAAGAATATAATTATCATTAAACTTTTCAGGGCTGATGTGGCCAACAGAGGGTATGCCAGTGGGACTAAGAATGTTTTCGCGGTGTCTACCATTCACCATGGCGATAGAGTCACTCCGAAACGTTATTAAGAAGGGATGGACCATCACCCACTTCGAAGTGTACGACGGCATCGGAGTTGGACTGTTCTGGACTCTGTTTTTCGGAATTCTCAGTGTATATTTGATTAAGAAAAAACGCTAATTGTTAGGTTTAAATATGTTGGTTGAATTTGTTTGTATCTCGTTTTAATAAATACGAAAATCGTTGTTTGTTGTTTCTTTGCCAGTAGATTACGATCAATCTAAGAGGAAGTCAACCAACTCATAAAACAGCTGCCAAGTGACACCAAAAAATAACACCGATTATGGCTCTCATCTCCTGAAACATTCCTATTTTATACTTTCTCCTAAAAGTCGAGATTTTAAATTGCTTCAAAGAAAAGTATGCTTTCCTGGGTACCATGCCATTTTTTAATGAATGGCAGGTGTGAAAAATTCGAAAAAAAATTGTAGAATTTTAAATTTTGTTGGAAAATTCGGAAAATCTTGGAAACCGCTTTTCGAAATTACACGGTTTCTTCCATCCGGCAATTTCATCAGTATTAATGCGGCTCTGCCCCGGTCAGCTGACGTTCGGCGGACAGCGGTTCCCAAAATTTCGACGAATTTTCCAACACAATTTAATTTTTTTTTCGAAATTTTCACACCTGCCATTCGTTATAAAATAGCATTATACACCCGTCCTTCACGGGAGTGCAAGTGGATATATTACACCCTGTATACTTAGATCTATAACAAGGAAATTCAAATTTTAAACTTTCAAACTTTTCCGGATCTTCAAAAAAAAAAAAACTTTTAAAAGACAAGATTTTATTCAAATGCCCTAAAAAGTAAAAAAATAATTTCTCTAGATATGAGTTACAGATTGGAAAGCTTTCCAGGCCATCGAAACGTTACATTCATACTGCACGGAGCCTGTATGGAACATAATGTCAATGAGTAGGTTTCTTGTAGTCAGCGACCACCTTTTTAGACCCTCTTTGCTCATGTACTATTCATACACCCGGTTAGGAGTGGAGGGAAGTGGAGAGGATTTCCCTATACAAGATGCGCGTAAATATATCTCATAACTTGCATTCAAGCATGTTATCGTTCTGTAATTCTTATAAGCACAGTTCTTCCCTCAGTATGCCAATACGCAAACAATAATTGTTCCCCATCTAGCAATGAGATGAAAATTCTTGCCAGGTGGTGGTTGGTATTTGGATATTTTCCCTAAAATAGTTATTTAATGCATCAGGGCATCCAAGCCTGAAAATGCTCCTCGACTTTGGTCCGAGGTTATGTTAGGAATTTTTGTTCTTTTGTAAATTGGTCACCTGCAAATAATTTTTCCTTCATATATTATTTATGATTTTTATTGAACAAATGGCTCAAGTTGACGGGTTAGGTAATATTTTGACAATTGACAATTTTTATCGCGATCCGAAAACCGTTCGAAAAAAATATGAATTTTAAAACGGTACATAAATAGTACACGTCAGAAGCATGTGCAATAAATAAATCAGAAATAGCCATGAAACCGTCAAACCGTCGGCTGTGACAAAACAGATTCATTCAAAAACAATTCGTTTCGAGCAGTTTTAAAGAGCCTGAAAATGTTTTCCTGTTTTGCCGTACCAGTGTGTGACACTTCATATAATCCGTGGAGGAAAAACAACTTCTAACTTAATTAGTCAAAAACGTTTCAATCAACGCCGGCCGCGAAAGCTTTTCACAATTCAAACATTCACCAAACACTCAATACATATTTTCTTGAGGAAATAAATCAATCATTATAGCTACTTTTATGGCTACGTCCTCCATATTATCATCTTATAGTCCCATCTATCCACCGATTTTGTTGAATGTTAAAGCGATTGACTCACCGTCCCATGTTCCTTGCTCACAGCCAGCTTTGCCTGGACGCGGACGGTGCTATTCAAATTCAGTACCGTTAATGAAGGTGTGAGGAGTGTGTGTGTCTGGGAGTTTGTTTACATTTTCACAATGCAGTAACAAGGAAGAGATATCCGAGGAAATGGTTGCAAACGAAAATTGCGAAAGCTGGAGAGATAGCTAGAAATCGCAAGTAAGTACTTAAAACAACGTATACTTGTTTTTAACTAGGATGGGTGTCATGGCTTTTTCCACATATTCGTGGTGGTTGTTATGTATGTATAGTTTAACGACTTGTGGGATCTTCACAAAAGGTTGACAGAAGTTCCTGACGAATGAGCAACATCAGTATTTGGTCATGACACGTATCATTCTTAGGGCTTGGGACAACAAAAGAACCTTCAACAAAATTTTCCACGGTATTATTTGCCGTAAATCTTCGGATAGAATGAGGCATCGAATTTTCAAAAAAAAAAACTTCGAATTTCAGTCTTTTCTACAAAAAGTCCAAATATAAAATTTGCCGGTAACGACTATTTTCGAAGGTACAGGTCCATTTTGTTGTTAAATTTGACCGATCGAATTTCTGTTATTGAAAATACACAAAATATGTCCTTGCTAGGATGGCGGATTCTAGCGCACCTTTTACATTTTTCGCATTTTGCGACCATAACGAGACACATTCGTTAAATACATTGGTATATAGAAAGAAAGCTAAGAAAATTTGCCACAAGAAGATGTTATTGTTTGCTGGCCTAACAGTTCGTTTGTAGGTGTTCTGTTTTGTGTGCTAGGATGCCGGATTCGTGGGATATACATTCTTTGTTGCACATTTATCGTTGTTTTATGGTACACCGTGTATCCGAACATATTCAAATCATACATTTTTGGTATGAGCATAAAATTTTGAGTATATCGGTGGTAATTTCGAATGAATCTGTTGACTTTGGATTTTTGGCCATTTTTAAGGTAATATCCCTTTGATGTTTTTTCAGCTGAAAATTCATTTTGTGCCGATCGACTCGAAAATCACAGCATATACTAATTTTGGCATGCTGAATCGATTGGCATTGGCAGAATTGCTCTATCTCGATTCGGTCGTCGGATGAAAATGTTATCTAGAGGTTGCAGGTTCCATTTTCCCGCCAAAAATTTCTTCTGTTTTTTTTTTATGTTATATTAGTTAAATTCAATCTTTTTTCTATACGCTGACCGAATTTGAAATCGATTGCTAGTCAAACATAGATTTGGTGGGCGTTTTTACGAACGTGTGCACTTTGAGTTTGACCGATTTTTAAATTCATCATTTCTCAGTTTTCGAATACTGTGTCATGTTGAATTGATAGCGTAGAATACGGGAAAAATATTAAAAATATTCTAGAATTTTCAAAAATATTTTTCGTTGGCGGTTTTTGCTAGGATGGCGGATTCTAGCGCACCTTTTACATTTTTCGCATTTTGCGACCATAACAAGACACATTCGTTAAATACATTGGTATATAGAAAGAAAGCTAAGAAAATTTGCCACAAGAGGATGTTATTGTTTGCTGGCCTAACAGTTCGTTTGTAGGTGTTATAGGTTGTTTTGTGTGCTAGGATGCCGGATTCGTGGGATATACATTCTTTGTTGCACATTTATCGTTGTTTTATGGTACACCGTGTATCCGAACATATTCAAATCATACATTTTCAGAATGAGCATAAAATTTTGAGTATATCGGTGGTAATTTCGTATGAATCTGTTGACTTTGGGTTTTTGGCCATTTTTAAGGTAATATCCCTTTGATGTTTTTTCAGCTGAAAATTCATTTTGTGCCGATCGACTCGAAAATCACAGCATATACTAATTTTGGCATGCTGAATCGATTGGCATTCGCAGAATTGCTCTATCTCGATTCGGTCGTCGGATGAAAATGTTATCTAGAGGTTGCAGGTTCCATTTTCCCGCCAAAAAATGTTTCTGTTTTTTTTTATGTTTGTTATATTAGTTAAATTCAATCTTTTTTCTATACGCTGACCGAATTTGAAATCGATTGCTAGTCAAACATAGATTTGGTGGGCGTTTTTACGAACGTGTGCACTTTGAGTTTGACCGATTTTTAAATTTATCATTTTTCAATTTTCGAATACTGTGTCATGTTGAATTAATGGCGTAGAATACAGGAAAAATATTGAAAATATTCTAGAATTTTTAGAAATATTTTTCGTTGGCGGTTTTTGCTAGGATGGCGGATTCTAGCGCACCTTTTACATTTTGCGACCATAACGAGACACATTCGTTAAATACATAGGTATAAGAAAGTTAAGAAAATTTTCTACAAGACGATGTTATCGTTCGCGTGCTTAACAGTTCGCTTGTAGGTGTTATTCATTACAACACAAGGTAATTTTATACCAAATTATAATTTTCAAAAAAATGATACATTCATTTGAAATAAAAAAATTGGATGCGCTTCCGGTCAAACCGGAAGTATCATACAGTGTGACTCACTTAAGACCGGAGCACCCTTATAAAATCCACATTTCCCAACCGATTGAAATGATTTTATTTTTCATTAGGTAGATATTTAAAATATCTACTAGAACACCAAATTTCATGAATAAATCTGAGTTTCCAGGGCCAACTAATCTGATTTTTTAAGGTCAAAAATCTTAAAAAAATACTACCGATTTTTTTGGAAAATTTCTAACTACACCACTGGATCCACGACATTTAAAAATGGTTCATATGTAAATTACGTTGAACTGCATCAGTCAATAAAAAAGTTATGAAAGAATTAAATTTTAAAAATATGCCGTTTAATCAACCCACAAATTCAATTTCGAAACTTTTGTCAGAACTTTGACTACATGATGAAATTACAGATAGTGATATTCCCAGACTGGTGTAGTCAAAGTTCTGATAAACAAATGAAATTGAATTGGTGGGTTGATAAAACGGCATATTTTTCAAATTTCATTGCCTAACTTTTTTAATGATTGACGCATTTTAACGTAATTCACATATGAACCATTTGAAAATGTCGTGAATCCAGTGGTGTAGTTAGAATTTTTCTAAAAAAATCGCTAGCAATTTTTTCAGATTTTTTACCTGGAAATAGAGATTTATTCATGAAACTGGATTTCCTAGTAGACTTTTTGAATATCTACCTAATGAAAAAAAAATCATTTCAATCAATTGGAAAATTTAGATATCATAAGGTTGCTCCGGTCTTAAGTGGGTCACACTGTATTTTGTTTGATACCTGCTAAATTGTACATTCTTGATATCAAATAGATGTACCAAATTTGAAACAACCAAATAACAACGAAGGTACAGGGAAGTAAATCGGTTCCGGGTGACCCGGTATATGTTTGCTACCCCTTGACATCTAGCTTCTCGGCAAGTAACTAACCTCAATGGATTCATACATACATACAGGTCAATCTACGAAAATTATTCGAGTTTTTCCCAATTTTTACGGAATATTTCAATTTTCTTTTCGTGAACAAAATTCTACTATTCTGAACTTTTTTTCTAGAACGAAGACGGGTTATCAAGCCCCCAAACGATTTTTTTTTCATTGTTCGATGGTTCCACGTTTTTCACAATTTTCACGGATTTTTCCCATTTTATTTTTGCGAGCCCTCCGACCAACACATTTTCCACTGTGATTTTCGACGTCCAAAACCGTCGGAAAATTTCCCGAATTTTTACGCGTTCTATATCTAGCTTACGGAGGGTAAAACTTTTTTAATTCAAGTTATTCGACGATCCAATGTTTTTCACTATTTTCACAGATATCTCTATTCTATTTTGACGAACTTTGGAAATTTTTTTTGGGAAGGAGAGTGCCGAAAATATATTCGAATTATCTCGCGTACTCTATTTAGCGTACACGGAGACAGGGGGTGACATTATTATTCTCGACATTTCGAAGTGTTTCAGAATGTTTCAAATTTTCTCAACTTTATATTCGCAACCCAAACAGACATTTTTTCTGCTATTTGCCACGTCCAAAATTTTTCCGAATTCCTACATGTTCTTCATGTGGCTGTCAGGAGGACAGGAGGACGAAATATCTTCAAATTACATTATTTCGTAGTGTCATGTTTTTCATTATTTTTACGGATTTTCCATATTTAATTTTCGCTCTTTTACGGATTTTTCCGATTTCATTTCACAATTTTTTTGAAAAAGGAGGTCTAATCTATCCAACCAGAATAATTTTTTTCCCTTAAACCGTCGGAAAATTTTCCAAATTCACACGCGTTCTCCATGTTGCTTTCAGTGCGGCAGTGGGTTAGTTTTTTTTTTTTAATTTGTTCTCTCATATACACCTAGAACGTAGGCTTATTGTGGCAAATACCTGTCAGAAAACAACTACTTCCCTCGCTAATACCTCGGCGGGTATTGAATTGTATCTAACAGATACTTGTGCTATGTACCTCATTGCAGAGGAAACAGTAACAAATGTTCCCTGCTACCAAATATCAGAATTTTGTTTTGATTCGGACAGGAGGAGTGTAAGTGCCATATTTATTTATGCCATATTATGTATGATAAAAGTGATTTCTATTGGTAACAGTTCATAGCTGCAAGTGCTTTTTTAATTATTGAAACCTGAAATCTCAGCCATACTTCACGATCACACTGTAAGTATATTTACTTTATACAAAACGAATTCATCTGCATTCAGTAATACTCCTGTATGTACTATTCTTCATTTCACCCTGAATTATTTTATGAGTAAACTACGAAAAATTCCGATAAGCGACGATTCAAAGCGAATTGTGTCATCATGCATCATCATACCGATGACACACTGATGTATTTGCTTCGAGTCTCGAGTCAGTCTAGTTCTGGCCGG
The DNA here is from genome assembly GCA_958298965.1 of Chrysolina haemoptera. Taxonomy (NCBI): domain Eukaryota; kingdom Metazoa; phylum Arthropoda; class Insecta; order Coleoptera; family Chrysomelidae; genus Chrysolina; species Chrysolina haemoptera. Next base: position 5,619,583 of record OY282586.1, on the reverse strand, counting down.
CAGACAGAGCGGATCGTAAATTTTACTCGGGTATTCGGTGAAAAGATGTGAATTTTCTTGTGTTTTGTGTTGATATAGTGATATAGTGAGTGTATACCCTCACTGGATATAAGAAAAAAGGCGGGTGAATACGCATGCTTTTAGATTTGTTATTGTTTGAACGATACATGGGCACGCGGAACTTGTATTTTTTTTCAAAATTTTATTTTTTGTTTTGGTTTTTACGTACCGTACTTACCCGGGAAGTTTTTCTTCTTGGAGTCGATGCATTAATACAGCGTGAATCGTTTTAGTGTCAAGTGCATTATTTCATGAATTTGAATGCGTGAATGTGGGTCTATTTATAAAAATATTCAATAAAGATTTAACACTTAAGATTTAAGAATCTATAGAGACTATTGGTTGAATTCTGTGGAATTATTCAAAAGGGCCAATCAGCATTGTTGGATCCTTAAATCTTAAATGATAAATCTTTGTGCCTCGGAAAAATCAGAGTGGAAGACTTTTTTAGTTGAGCTCTGCCTCAGGGTTTCCCAAATAAACAAATTGAATAACTCGCGGAAGCGGCTAAGCTGAAAAATTGAAAACTACACTTGGGTTAAAACTCAAGCTTCCAAGTTTTGCATGGAGCTTCTTCAGGTGCAGGAAGTCCTAGTTTCCAAAGGGAAGACTTATTGGCCAACTTTTCACGCCTTACTCTTTCGACTTTGATTAAACAGAGAAAATAGAGGAAATTCAAAAGGGACAGGAAGAAACGAAAAGTTGGTTTTCTGGACCCTGAAGAAGCTCCATGCACAATTTGGAAGTTTAAGATTTAACCCAAGTGAAGTTTTCGATTCTTCAACTTAGCCGTCCCTGCGAGTTTAGCAATTTGTTTATTAAAAAAGTCTTCCACTCAGATTTTTCTGATGTAAAGACATACAAAATTAAAGGAACACATAATCAACCATATAGGAGACGTCGAATTTTTTCAATGATAGATTTTTCGGCAAAAAATCTTCGAAAATAGGTTTTGAGTAGTGCACCTCAACCAAATCGTCTTCGGCTTTGTCAGATTATTACCAGTTCGTTATTTTTGATTTTCTGACTCCTTGAGGTGTCAATTTTACCAGATCAGGTGTTCTCTTAATTACTAGTCACTTTCTAAACAAAATCATCATAACGGAAGACATATATAAATCGTCGAACAAGTCGATCCCTTCGTACTGGAGTGGGCTCTGCCCGATTTCAAAAGTACTTATTTGAATTTTGGGGTGTTCGACTTTCACCTCACCAACTCATTCTTATAAGCCATCCTCATATTTCCACGAATATTATATTTCGCTTGCATTTCGGCTTGAAATACTGTGCTCTTCATTCGTTGGTGAAATTACGCTCACAAACTAGCTCAGGTCTCCGGAACACCGTAAAAAGATTGACAACCTGTTGCTGGTGTTCTACAGGGATCCATTCTACCACTAACACTGCATATCAATGATTTGTTGGGAGCTCTCTTATGTCCAGTGCACAGTACGAATCACAATAATAGCCATTCTGGACTTTACAAACAGCCTAGAATGGAGATCCATGGATAATCATGTGAGGTCCATTGTCAAAAGTGCCTCTCAAAAACTTTGTTGTCGGTACAGTGCCAAGAGCTCTTTCACTTTCCGTCAAATGATCATGACTTATAAGGCATAAATCCAACTAGTCCTGGAAAACTGTTCCTATATGGAACACACTGAAACTTTTGTACTATTTCTGAAAAAAGAGCCAATCGTCTCATCACTGGTAGTCACTTGGATGCTCACTCACCTCTCCGGAAAACTGCGAAAAGGTTGGCGATCGGTCTCTGTTTCATTTTCATGGAATTTTGAAATATGTCAATTGTTCTACCGTTATCGGTCCCATCGAGACTGACCCGTCGAACTCAGTTGTCTCATCCATTTGATGCCATTTTAGAGACATTTTATCCCCAGGGTTCGTTTTTTCAACGAACGGCAAAGTGTTAGGTCTCGGTAGGTGTTCCTTGAGGTATAACAGCCAGAAAAATTCAAGATGAACACCAATTCCTACATACTTGTCCTCGGAACGATGTTCGGATCAAAAACATTTACCCACTCTTCAAATCACTCAGTCAATTTGATATTGGGCCAAATCCTACTCCCAGGTGGATTTTTTTTGAGCACCTGGGAGACTCTTACTTGTAGCTGGGTTGAATGAGGCAGTTGCAGCACTCGAGTTCACCCTCAAGACGAATTTTGGGCCTCCACGACCAGTGAGTGGGGTCCACTGAAGCAATATTACAAGTTTTCTGATCTGATTGAACCATTCACAGGAAACGTACTTGATTGCTTTCAGTGGACACTGTTCCCTGGAAACAGGGTAAGAGCCAGCCAAAAGGCGTTTAAAGTTGAAAACGTGCTGTCGTTGATTTTTGAAACGATAGTGGGCCGAATCTTTCTTGAGTCTATAACCTTATCGAATTATCAAAAAGGGGAAGAACAAGAGGGTGCATCTCCCACAGATTTATGGTGAACGTGAAGTTTGCTACTTTTCGGACAACGAAGTAACAGCTGGTCTATCATTACATTTTAGTGGTCAGAAACATCATCTGGATTAAATACTTTGTTTTACTATCTGATTTATCTTCAGAGCCTTTCGTGCTGGGGGTAATTTTCCCCTTCACTCCTTTATCTGAGTTGAATGAGGCAGTAACAACTCAAGTTCACTCTTAAGACGACTTTTGGGCCTCCACGACCAGTGAGTGGGGTTCACTGAAGAAATATTACAATTTCCTGATGTGATTGAAACCATTCACAGGAAACGTAACTGCTGTCAGTGGACACTGTTCCCTGGAAACGGGGTAAGAGCCAGCCAAAAGGCGTTTAAAGATGAAAACGGGCTGTCGTTGATTTTTGAAACGATAGTGGGCCGAATCTTTCTTGAGTCTGTAACCTTATCGAATTATCAAAAAGGGGAAGAACAAGAGGGTGGATCTCCCACAGATTTATGGTGAACGCGAAGTTTGCTACTTCTCGGAAAACGAAGTAACAGCTGGTCTATCATGACATTTTAGTGGTCAGAAACATCATCTAGATTAAATACGTTGTTTTACTATCTGATTTATCTTCAGAGCCTTTCGTGCTGGGGGTAATTTTCCCCCTCACTCCTTTATCCGAGTTGAATTAGGCAGTAACAACTCAAGTTCACCCTTGCGACGACTTTTGGGCCTCCACGACCAGTGAGTGGGGTCCACTGAAGCAATATTACAATTTCCTGATGAGATTGAAACCATTCACAGGAAACGTAACTGCTGTCAGTGGACACTGTTTCCTGGAAACGGGGTAAGAGCCAGCCAAAATGGCGTTTAAAGTTGAAAACGGACTGTCGTTGATTTTTGAAATGATAGTGGGCCGAATCTTTCTTGAGTCTGTAACCTTATCAAATTATCAAAAAGGGGAAGAACAAGAGGGTGGATCTCCCACAGATTTATGGTGAACGCGAAGTTTACTACTCCTCGACCAACAATGCTAAAGCCGGGTGTGTTTGACATTGTGCTGATCAAGTGGCAATTTCGGCAATTTGTTACAAGGGAAATTCTGTTATGTTCAGAGCATATCGTAAGAAACGAGTAATTGTAGGTAGGAATTGGTGATCTTGAATTTCTACAGGCTGTATGCCGTAGGAAACAATTTCCGAGTCAGTTCGGGTTAGTCTCGTTGAGTCAGTCTTGATGGGACCGCTAACGGCGGATGATAATTCAACAGAGATAAATCGACAACTTCTCTGCAGTGTTCCAGAAAAAAAGGGTGCGCTGTCATTTTTCATTATTAGTTTGATGGTCGGTTCAAGTCTTGCTTTTTAGAAAGTTAAACAGAACTTTCATAGCCCCCGTTATTGCTAAGTCCCCGTATTAGTTCAAATTTAATCGATTAGGTGCCTTCTAGTAAAGTCACACTGATGAATATCGAGAATATTTCAGTATTGAGAAATACTACCGGAGCTTTCTCCTTTTCATCCGAATGACTGCTCTATGTTCATAGTGCAAGAAGCTCAGTAGGATGTAAGACAGAACCACATCCCTGAAATTCCTGCCAAGCAGTTGTTTTAACATTTTTTCATCTATTGACCTCAGGGGCGTCCTAGCTCTTTGTATGAATACCACCCTGATTAGCGTTTAGATCCTTGGTATGGTTTCCAGTACTGACCTAGTACTGAGCAGTTGGTATGTTCCTTATCTGATCATGTCTGATGGTTGATGATTAGACTAGCCAAATTAATTTTCAGCAAGTATACTATTTTCTGGACGGAAGTGTCATATTTAGGGCACTGGAAGGTTCATTCTCCAACACTATGTATGACAAAGTTGAATTTTATTCGTGAAATTTTTCAGCCGCGACTATACTTACATATAATAATAAACACACTGTTGGTATATTTATTTTATAAAATACGAATGCATTCTGCATTCAGTGGTATCCCCGTATGTAACTTTTCTTTATTTCACCTCAGATTATTCATGAGTAAACTACGAAAAATTCCGATAAGCGACGATAAAGAGCGAACCGTGTCATCATACCGATGACACACTGATTTATTTGCTTCGAGTCAGTCTAGTTCTGGCCAGCAGAGAGAGTGGATCTTAAATTGGATTCGGGCACTCTGTGAATAGATGTGATTTTTGTTGTGCGTTTTGTATTGATATAGTGAGTGGATACCCTCACTGGATACAATCAGGGCCAGGAGCAATAGACGGGTGGATACATGTTTTTAAATTTGTTATTCTTTTAACTATAAATTGAGCACGCGGAAGATGATTTTTTTTTAATTTAATTTTTTGGTTTGGTAGTTATTTACCTGGAAATTTTTTCTTAGATAGGTTGGAGAAAATGCATTAATACAGAGTAAATTGTTCTAGTGTCAACGGAATTATTCCAAATTGTACTTCTATTCCTTTTCGAATTCAAAATATGTTTTGAAATTATTCCAGTCCAGTTAAGTCATGTATTTTAATGTGTAAATGTGTTTTGATGTGATGTTAGTGGCATGATTTTCGAAGATGTTCCATTTTGAGACATAATCTGTGGGCAGGTGATGTTGGAGTCGATCCAGTGCGATTTTTTGTTTTTGATTTGGCTTTCGCAGGAGAGGTCCAGTGGTTTCATAGTAAATATCCTCAACTTTTTCCTGCTCAGAGTAAGAAACTGCTGATTTTTCAGGAAATCGTCCTTGAAAATATGTATGGAACAAAAACACATCGACAAATTTTTTGCGATGTTCCAGAGAAGTAGGCGAACTTGAAGGCGAAGCATTACCCATGCAGCACTACCGATGAACGCAACAGAATCTCGGTAGTGCTGTTTCGAGATGACAGGCAGCAGTGGGATAAGTAGTTGCTAGGTAAAGTAAAGATGTTCGTTGACGAATAGTAATTGCACCAACATGACTGTCAAAGACTAACTAATTAATTAAGAAATGTTACAGGCTATGATCGATAAATCAGCAGACATTGGCGCCTCGATACTGGCCGGGGGTTCACCATGTGCTCTCGGCGTCGGACGAGGAGTGCCTATGGTGATTCCAACTGTTTGGTTGAAAGCCGGTAGGTCCTCGTCCAGTGAACATGGTAGTGGCTTGTGTGAAAAAGTCACGAACGGTTACCCATCAAACGTGGCTGGAGGAATCTGGCCGACATGGGTATGTAGTAATTGTAAATTGCTGCAGCCGGTTACCAATTAAACGGGGTTGGAGGATCCTAACTGACTCAGTGATGGTCTTGTCGAACATGATGGATCAGTAAGTCGCACTGAACGCTGAGGAGAAGAATATCTGGAGCACTCCTGAGATATATGATTTTCAGGTGAATTGAACGATGCAGTTGCAACATTCGAAACAACTATTAAGACCGCTCTTGAACACCAGTGATCTAGACCTTCTGGAGCTTTATTTATAAAGAGGTTTCTGAAAGGACGTATCTCTATTTCAGAGAACATTTTCCGAATGACCTACCAGCAAAGGGGCTATTACGCAGTGATGGTCTCCGCATGCATGATGGTTCAGGAAGACGCACTGGACGCTGAGGGTAAATATGTCTGGAGAACTCCTGAGATATATAATGTTCAGGTGAGTTGAACCAACTATAAAGACCGCTCTTGAAGCCTTCATGACCAGTGATCTGGATTTTCTGGAGCTTTATGTGTGAAGAGGTTTCTGAAAGGATATATTTTTCTTTTTCAGAGAACATATTACGAAGGACCAACCAGCCAACACTCGCACCCAGAAAGCGAACGAGATCAAAGGGGCCATCGCTGATTATTCAAACGATAGGTCGGTGAAACCTAATTCCATCACTGAATGATAATAAGCTTCGGAAATTTGTCGATAGGAAAATTGACTGAAGGGTAGATCTTCAGCAGATTCATGAAGATGCAGTTTTCCAGCTGAGTTGGCGGAGACAGTTGCAACCTTCGAACTCACTGTTAAAACCGCTTCTAAGGCCTCCATGACCAGTGAGCGGGGTCTGCAGATGCCGTATAACGAGTTTCCTGATAGGATTCTCATATTCATCAGGAAACCTAACATGTTATGACGGATCTATCAGCGGACACTGTTCCCTGGAAACAGGGTAAGAGCCAGCCAGAAGGCAAATAGAGTTGAACGGATTATCGTTGATTGTTGAAACGATAAGTGGGCTGAAGCTCTCTAGAGTCTGGAACCTGGAGACAATAAGCTTTGGCGAATTGTCGAAGGGGAAAGAACAAGAGAGTGGTTCTCCCACTGATTTTTGGTGAGCGCGGATCCTGCTACTTCCCCGTCGACGCAGTGATGGTCTTCGCAGGCGTGATGGTTCAGCAAGACGCACTGAACGCTGAGGGGAAATATGTCTGGAGAACTCCTGAGATATATAATATTCAGGTGAGTTGAACCAACTATAAAGACCGCTCTTGAAGCCTTCATGACCAGTGATCTGGATTTTCTGAAGCTTTATATATGAAGAGGTTTCTGAAAGCATATATTTTTTTTTTCAGAGAACATATTACGAAAGACCAACCAGCCAACACTCGCACCCAGAAAGCGAACGAGATCAAAGGGGCCATCGCTGATTATTCAAGCGATAGGTCGGTGAAACCTAATTCCATCACTGAATGATAATAAGCTTCGGAAATTTGTCGATAGGAAAATTGACTGAAGGGTAGATCTTCAGCAGATTCATGAAGATGCAGTTTTCCAGCTGAGTTGGCGGAGACAGTTGCAACCTTCGAACTCACTGTTAAAACCGCATTTAAGGCCTCCATGACCAGTGAGCGGGGTCTGCAGATGCCGTATAACGAGTTTCCTGATAGGATTCTCATATTCATCAGGATACCTAACATGTTTTGACGGATCTATCAGCGGACACTGTTCCCTGGAAACAGGGTAAGAGCCAGCCAGAAGGCAAATAGAGTTGAACGGATTATCGTTGATTGTTGAAACGATAAGTGGGCTGAAGCTCTCTAGAGTCTGGAACCTGGAGACAATAAGCTTCGGCGAATTGTCGAAGGGGAAAGAACAAGAGAGTGGTTCTTCCACTGTTTTTTTGTGGGCGCGGATCCTGCTACTTCTCCGTCGACGCACTGATGGTCTTCGCAGACTTGATGGTTCAGCATGATGCACTGGACGCTGAGGGTGGATATGTCTGGAGAACTCCTGAGATATATAATATTCAGGTGAGTTGAACCAACTATAAAGACCGCTCTTGAAGCCTTCATGACCAGTGATCTGGATTTTCTGGAGCTTTATGTATGAAGAGGTTTCTGAAAGGATATATTTTTCTTTTTCAGAGAACATATTACGAAGGACCAACCAGCCAACACTCGCACCCAGAAAGCGAACGAGATCAAAGGGGCCATCGCTGATTATTCAAGCGATAGGTCGGTGAAACCTAATTCCATCACTGAATGATAATAAGCTTCGGAAATTTGTCGATAGGAAAATTGACTGAAGGGTAGATCTTCAGCAGATTCATGAAGATGCAGTTTTCCAGCTGAGTTGGCGGAGACAGTTGCAACCTTCGAACTCACTGTTAAAACCGCATATAAGGCCTCCATGACCAGTGAGCGGGGTCTGCAGATGCCGTATAACGAGTTTCCTGATAGGATTCTCATATTCATCAGGAAACCTAACATGTTATGACGGATCTATCAGCGGACACTGTTCCCTGGAAACAGGGTAAGAGCCAGCCAGAAGGCAAATAGAGTTGAACGGATTATCGTTGATTGTTGAAACGATAAGTGGGCTGAAGCTCTCTAGAGTCTGGAACCTGGAGACAATAAGCTTCGGCGAATTGTCGAAGGGAAAAGAACAAGAGAGTGGTTCTTCCACTGTTTTTTTGTGGGCGCGGATCCTGCTACTTCTCCGTCGACGCACTGATGGTCTTCGCAGACTTGATGGTTCAGCATGATGCACTGGACGCTGAGGGTGGATATGTCTGGAGAACTCCTGAGATATATAATATTCAGGTGAGTTGAACCAACTATAAAGACCGCTCTTGAAGCCTTCATGACCAGTGATCTGGATTTTCTGGAGCTTTATGTATGAAGAGGTTTCTGAAAGGATATATTTTTCTTTTTCAGAGAACATATTACGAAGGACCAACCAGCCAACACTCGCACCCAGAAAGCGAACGAGATCAAAGGGGCCATCGCTGATTATTCAAACGATAGGTCAGTGAAACCTAATTCCATCACTAAATGATAATAAGCTTCGGAAATTTGTCGATAGGAAAATTGACTGAAGAGTATATCTTCAGCAGATTCATGAAGATGCAGTTTTCCAGCTGAGTTGGCGGAGACAGTTGCAACCTTCGAACTCACTGTTAAGACCGCTTCTAAGGCGTCCATGACCAGTGAGCGGGGTCTGCAGATGCCGTATAACGAGTTTCCTGATAGGATTCTCATATTCATCACGAAACCTAACATGTTATGACGGATCTATCAGCGGACACTGTTCCCTGGAAACAGGGTAAGAGCCAGCCAGAAGGCAAATAGAGTTGAACGGATTATCGTTGATTGTTGAAACGATAAGTGGGCTGAAGCTCTCTAGAGTCTGGAACCTGGAGACAATAAGCTTTGGCGAATTGTCGAAGGGGAAAGAACAAGAGAGTGGTTCTCCCACTGATTTTTGGTGAGCGCGGATCCTGCTACTTCTCCGTCGACGCACTGATGGTCTTCGCAGACTTGATGGTTCAGCAAGACGCACTGAACGCTGAGGGAAAATATGTCTGGAGCACTCCTGAGATATATAATTCCCCAGGTGAGTTGAACCAGGCAGTTGCAACATTCGAACCAACTATTGAGACCGCTCTTGAGCCTTCATGGCCAGTGATCTGGATTTTCTGGAGCTTTACGTATACAGAGGTTTCTGAAAGGATATATATCTTTTCCAGAGAACATATTATGAAGGGCCTACCAGGCAACACTCGCACCCAGAAAGCGAACTTGATCAAAGGGGCTGAAGCTCTCTAGAGTCTGGAACCTGGAGACAATAAGCTTCGGCGAATTGTCGAAGGGGAAAGAACATGAGAGTGGTTCTTCCACGGTTTTTTGGTGGGCGCGGATCCTGTTACTTCTCCGTCGACGCAGTGATGGTCTTCCCAGGCATGATGGTTCGGCAAGACGCACTGAACGCTGAGGGGAAATATGTCTGGAGAACTCCTGAGATATATAATATTCAGGTGAGTTGAACCAACTATAAAGACCGCTCTTGAAACCTTCACGTCCAGTGATCGGGACCTTCTGGATCTTCATGTATAAAAAGGGTTTCCGGAAGAATACATATAGGACCTACCAGCCAACAGTCGCAGCCAGAAAGCGAACCAGTTCGAAGGAACTATTGCTGTTTATTCAAGCAGAAGGTGGGTGAAACTCTCAGTTCCATCACATAATGAGCTTTGGAAATTTGTCGAAAGGAAGATCAACCGCAGAGTAGTTCCACAGATTTATGAGAATGCAGTTTTCCAGCTCAGCTGGCGGAGGAAGTTGCAACCTTCGATCTCACCGTTAAGACCACTCCTTAGGCCTCCATGACCAGTGAACTGGGTCTGCAGATGTCGCATAACGAGTTTTCAGACTGGATTCGTTGCTTCATCAGGAAACCTAACATGTTATTACAGATCTATCAGCGGAAACTGTTCCTTGGAAACAGGATGTGAGCCAGCCAGATGAGTGGGCTGAAGCTCTCTAGAGTCTGGAACCTGGAGACAATAAGCTTCGGCAAATTGTCAAAGGGGGAGAGAACAAGAGAGTTGTTTTTTCACTGATTTTTGGTGAGGGCGGGTTCTGCTACTTCTCCCTCGACGCAGTGATGGTCTTCGCAGACATGATGGTTCGGCAAGTTGCACCAAACGCTGAGGAAAAATGTCTGGGGCACTTTTGAGATATGTAATTTCCCAGGTGAGTTAGACGAAGCAGTTGCAACATTCGAACCAACTATTAAGATCGCTCTTGAAGCCTTCATGTCCAGAGATTTGGGGCTTCTAGGGCTTTATGTTCAAGAAGGATTCTCGAATGATGTAATTTCTTTTCCAGAAAACATTTTACAACGAACCTCCCAGCCAACACTTGCAGCGAGAAAGAAAACAAGATCAAAGGGAATATCGCTGTTTATTCGAACAATAGGTTGGTGAAAATCTCTCTATTCCATCACTGAATGATAATTAGCTTTGGAAATTTGTTGTAAGGAAGAACAACTGAAGGGAAGATCTTTCACAGTTTCATGATGATGCATTTTCTCATCTGAGTCGGACGAGGCAGTTGCAACATTCGAATCAATTATTAAGACTGCTCTTGAAGCCTCCACGACCAGTGGTTTTGGTCTACTGGAACTTTATGTATACCAAGGTTTCTGATAGCATATATTTCTTTTTCAGGAAACATAATACGAAGAACCTATAAGCTTAAACTCGCAGCCAGGAAGCAATAGAGGCCGAAGGTGCTATCGTTGATTATTCAAATGATAAGTAGGTGAAACTCTCCCAATTCCATTACTGAATGACGATATGTCGAAAAGAAGAAGAAGAGGAAGATGGATCTTTCACAGATTCATGATAGCGCAATTTCACAGATGAGTTAGCAGGGCCGTTGTAACTTTCAAACTCACCGCTGAGACCGCTTCTTAGGCCTTCATGAGCGGTTGTCTTATAACGAGTTTGATAATAAAATTTTTATCTTCATCAGGGGACCTTATATGTTTTCATGGATCCATCAGTGGACATTGTTTCCTGGAAACAGGGTGAGAGCCAGCCAGAAGGCCGAGAGATTTGAGCGGATTATCGATTAACGATTATGAAACGATGTGGACTAGTGGACTATAGTTCCCTGGAGACTGGACCCTGAAGACGTCGTCAAAGTGATGGACTTCACAAACATGATTCCTCAGCAAGTCGCAGTGAACGATGAGGAAGAATATGTCTGGACCACTCCGGAGATATATAATGTTACAGGTGAGTTGGACGAGGTAGTTGAAACATTCGAACCCACTATTGCGACCATCCTAGAGGCCTCCATGACCAGAAGGGTTTTTTGGAGATTTATGTATAATTTTTTTGGGTGTTAAAATCTTTTTGAGGAAACCTCCAAAAGACCTTGTAGCGATTCAAGTTTGCAATAGCCTCCGGAGTCTCGGAAGAATGGCAATTCGAACTGGGCATGTCTCTCGGAATAAACAGAATCAAAATGAGACTGTTCGAAGGCTATTCGCAGTGCAGTCTCTTCGGGATCGTTATAAATGCGCGAAATCGCGCCAGTTAATCTTAAGGTATGTAACATATTCTAGGAGGAAGAAACCGGACCCAAATTTTTAAAACTGGACCATCAATTAAAGAAAATCACTAGGAGGAGCGAAATCTTTTAACACACCCTGAGAAAAACTACGGCTTGACACTACCTATAAGCTACAGAGACCCGAGAAGACACTCGGTAAATGTATCTGGAAGAAGGATTGTTTGGTTTGTATAACTCTTTTTGTTTTGTTTAGAAGTGAATATCGTCTTTTCCGAAAGTCATTTCCATATATATTTTGCTAATACAGGAATTCATTTCAGTCTTCATCACAATTAGGTATCCTATATACTTCTCTCAAATAAATGTTTCAGATAACCCAGTGCTAGTTCTTTCGGGTCGTTGAAAATGGGTAGTCGATTTGGATCACATCCAGCTAAGAACTGTAATGTGCTGGATGAAAAAATAAGGCAAATAGTAGGGCGAGTATCAGAATAATACAATTTAGTCGATATCAGGTTTCAGATAGTTCAGTGCAAGTTATTTCAGAATGTTTGAAAATTTCGATCGCATCCAGGTGAGAACTGGAAAATATTACAACTTAGTTGATATCACAGTTAGGTATGTATATATACTTTTTTCAGGTTGAAGGTTCCAGATAGCAAGTTCTTTCAGATTGGTAAAATTGGAAAGGGAAAGTTATTTTAGAGTATTGAAAATGTACAGACTTGAATCGCGTCCAGCTACAAACCATAATGTAATGGGTATTAGTAAGTAGCCCAATATGGTGAGTATCAGAATTCCATAATAGTTGTTATCACAGTTTATTTTTATGTACTCCTCTCAGATTGAAAATTCCAGAAAATGGAGTGCAAGGTTCTTTTAAATTGTTAAAATAGTGTTAAAAGTGTGCAATCGGTTTGGATCGCATCTAGCTCATATAGCCCAATAGGTTGAGTATCAGAAAATTATAATCAAGTTGATATCACATTAAGTTATATTCATATATTTCTTTCCGATAACAGGGCCCAGAACGTGCAACGCAAGTTTTTCAGAATGTTTAAATCGTGTGGTGCAAAATGTTGAAAGTTTGCAATCGATTTGGATAGCATCCAGCTAGGATCCGTATTGTGGTAGGTTTTAAAATAGGTGAATAGCCCAATAGGGTATCAGAATTCCATTTATTAGTTGATATCACAGTTTATCCTAATTTACTTCTCTCACATTGAAAATTCCAGGAAGTGCAGTGCAATGTTCTAGTAAATTGTTAAAATAGTGTAGTGCAAGTTATTTCAGAGTGTTAAAAGTGCACAATCGTTTTAGATCGCATCTAGCGAAGCGCACTGTTATGTAGCGGGTATTAAAATAAGGTAAGCGCCCAATATGGTAAGGATCCAAATATCAAGTTAATATCACAGTCAGTTATATGTATACACTTCTTTCAGATGAAACGGTCCAGAAAGTGGAATGCAAGATTTTCAGAATGTTGAAATAATGTGGAGCAAGTTATTTCAGAGTCTTGAAAGTGTGCAATCGATTTGTATCGCATTCACCCAAGATCCGTAATGTGGTGGGTATCAAAATGAGGTGAGTGGCACATTTGGATGAGTATGAATTTTGCGATTTTGAAAATTATGCAGTTTTTAACTGAGATAGAGGCCGTAGTACATTACATTATTCTGACCCCTTTTTCATTTTCATATACGTAATGATATTGTTGAATGTCATTCTCACTAAGCTGAGATTCTTGTATGTATGATATATGATATAACTAACATTCCATTCCTTCACTAAAAACACCTTTTCCAATCCCATCCCGACAAGGGCGCTCACACCTTCTCGCTGGTCCTTGTCGAGCGATAACAGTTTGAATCTAAGGAATTCAATATATTCGCATCGATTTTTTTTCAATAAGAATGGATGGAACTATTATCGGCCAAGTGAGCATCAATGTATAAATGATTAAAATAATTTATACGATGCACAAAACTAAATACTGATATTATTATTATATTCCTTCACTTTCGAACAAATTGTGAACAATTGAAAAGAAACTCTTCGTCGTTATATACACAATCCTGGTACAATTGGCTTACACACGATATCAAACTGTCACCTCCTGGGATATAAGGACCAATCAAAACGGCGCCGGCGTGCCTTTGATAGTACACAGTTCCTTCCTTTTGAGCCTATAAGACCACGTCCTTATGGGCAACCACTGATACAAACAACAATGATAGGTATATATTTTTACCTAGTATGGCATAATTGTTAGGCTGATTGAGTTCATGTTTATTATTCATTAGGTATACCTCTTGAATTGATTCGTGATAATGAAACTTTCTCGATTTGTTCGTGAAATTATCTCTGGGTAAGGGCCAGCCAGAAGGCTAATAGAGTTGAACGGATTATCGTTGATTGTTAAAACAATAAGTGGGCTAAAGCTCTCTTGTGTCTGGAACCTGGAGACAGTGAACTTCGGCAAATTATCAAAGGTAAAATGAACGAAAGTTTGGTTCTCCCACTAATTCTCGTTAAGCGCGGAGTTTGTTACTCCCGAGTCGACAAATCGATAAATAATCTTCACAGATATGATGGAACAACAAGTTGCACCGATCGTTGATGAAAAAATTTCCCAGCTGAATTTTCCTAATACGATTACACAACCTGTTAGAATGTTACAGGTTGTTACCGATAAATTAGCAGACACTGTTGCTTGAATAGTGGCGGAGGGTCTACCATATGCCCTCGGCGTCAGACGTGCTTGCGACTACTCCAAATATTTGGGTAAAAGCCTGTAGGTCCTCGTCCAGTGAACATGGTAGTGGTTTGTGAAAAAATGGCCATGAATGGTTACCCATGAAACGTGGCAGGGAGGTATCTGGCCGATATGGGTGTGCAGCAAATGCACATTGCTGCAGCTTGATATCAATCGAAAGGGGTCGGGGGATTCTAACAGACATTGGTCCCTGGCATGGAGGAGAATTTCATCATCAAGACACGTCTGGATGCCTTTTCTATTCACAATTTCCCAGCTGAGTTGGTTTTTGTTTAAATATTGGAAATGGTTGAAAGAAAACCTGAGATATTTTGCTGCGATTTCTGTAATTCCAAATTGAAATATTTATTTTTTATCTAGTGTTACGTGATATATTTCGGACCCATTCCCCACCATTATACGTCAATAACCGATAACATTTAATTTTTGTATATATTTTTCTCTCTTTCTCTCTACAGCATCGAATTGAACTAAGATAATTTTTCACAGTAGCTGGTTCGTGAATATGAAAATGCCACGTATTTTATACATTAAAATGTTTTTTATCAAAAGTGTGGAAATCTTAGGAGCATGAACTGTTAGTTGAATAACAAAACTTTGAGGAGGTGAAAAGTGTATGTATATTGCAGACGAATTAGAGGATAGTTTTTCGGTAAGGGAAAAAATTATACTGTTGAATGAAGTCAAATATTATGCAAAGTGGATAGAGGTTTACAAAGCGATTTCATTTCATTTTCAGATTAGTAAGTCTAACAGATAGAAATATAGCCAATATTATTCATAGAATCACCAGTTTATATCGAATTGACAAGTTACAAGAATAATAGTTATTTATGATGCAAGTTCGTAGAGTAACACTTTTTTATATGAGTTCAACAAACACGCAAGTACAAAAAAACCCTTAACGAAAGTTACCATATATCATATAGTTTTTTCATCGACAGTTATTATAGTGCCAAATTATTTGATTGTTTTAAGTTATGAATTGTCGTCATATTATCACATGATGATATCCGCACAAGTTACTTGAAGACTTGCGGTGTATGGAAATACCAATTTTTTAAAAAAATCTCTTGTCATAACTTGCGATATTTTGGAGAATATCGATGGACAGCTACAGTATTCACTTAATTTTTCAGAAAAATGGGGCCAGATTTCGCAGTTTGCATGAAAAATGTCAGAAAACGGTATGGCAAGACACATGTGCTTGAAGGGTTGAATATGGAAGTGGAAAGAGGAATAATGTAAGTTGACACGTCTTACTGGCCCCTATAAAAACATTTTTTTGCGATACCTTGTTAAGATTCTTCAACATGAATTCCAGTTTTTAGGATATTCATTTAATTTTTTGTAATATTTCCTAGTTGCTAATAATTTTCAGTTCATATTTACTCAATTTTCGCAGATATGGTTTATTGGGTTCAAGTGGTTGTGGAAAATCAACGTTATTGAATATGTTGGTGGGTCTAACAAGGTACGACCAGGGTGATATTTCCGTATTGGGGAAGAAACTTCATGGACGCGACTCTAACGTTCTAGGCCCGAGAGTAGGTTACATGCCCCAAGTAAGTTTCTTAAAGTATTCGCAAACATGACTTCATGATTTTTTTATTACCATCTCAAAATATTGTATTAATAAAAAAAGAGGGAATATCCCATACCAAGGTACTTGCCTGTACTTTGAAAGCAGCCATTCTGATATTCATATAATGAGATAGGTACACTGATCGGTTGCTTTTTTCATTGCAGAAACTTTTTGTCTTGTAAGAAAAGATATTCTGAAGTTCAATACTATTCTTCCTCAAGACAAAGTACTAGAAGTTATTTAAAATAACCCGTACCGTCATCGTACCCAATTAAAGATTCGTTTATTTATAAGTGAATCAGGATGTATAATCATTTACCAGTCAATTTCAAATATGTCGAGTGTTTTAGAAGAAACTTGAAAAACCTGAGTTGAAGACCGTAGAATCATCGTTTTTTATTTTATCAGTGCACGCTCTTTTTGTATTTTTAAGGGTTCTAACAATTTTTTAGCGTTGTCAACAAAATTTTCAAAGTTATATCTTAGAAGAATATTATCGAAGAATACGGTATTATAATATATTTCACAAGAATTAGATAACGACAATCTGTTGATTAGATGATTTACTCAATAATTTTCTTAGTGTACGATTGTTTTGTTTTTTGTAATTATACTAGTAGGTGAAAAACCTAGAACTCAGTGATATAAGACCAGTATCTTTCCTCCACGTATTTGAAGCTTTGTCAACAATATTTCATCTTTGGAGAACAAAGTATATTCATTCATCATCAATTGAACCCACATGTAATTTAATTAGATCGATAAGGTAAAGAATCGTCATCAGCGCAGATGCCTTGTAATTCAGCAGGAAAATAGTATACTTAACAACGAGTAACTTAAAAGCTATACGAATTTAGTGAAACTGCTTTTTTTACGAGGTTTGTTTATACTAGTTTTTTGCATTTTATGTTAGTAATTATAATCAAATCATCATAGATAGGTACCTGTGTAGAATTTCAGTGACCTAGTAACCTGACGCGGTTTGCTTATTTTCAATATCAAATGACCAATTTTTTTCAAACTTGGTTTGAGTTGAAATGCGATGCATAATATGATTTATAGTCGATAAAAGGCTTCGGCGACTTTCCCAACGTTCCACCACCCTTCCGAATATTGAAAGCTCTCATGCACTGTGATGACTTCTCCAAAGCCAAATCGTGACGAGACCATTTTTAGTCATGAGAATTACCATTTGCTTCACTCGAAAAGTCCAGCTTCTTTAGGATTCCTAACTAGGACAGGGACGCTGATATTACCATGTTTTTACCAGTGCTATGTAATTCAAATCAAAAAATAAATTATAGATATTCAAATAGTATTTTTTATTTGTGATTCTGAGAAGTAACACCGAAAATATATTTTTTTTAGGAAACGGCTCTTGTAGCAAGTCTCACAGTAGAAGATACACTTTTTTATTTTGGTAGAATTTATGGAATGTCAGATAAGTTGATTGCTGAAAAGTCCTATGAATTGCACACTTTACTCGAACTTCCCCCAAAAGACAGGTAAATACATGAATTTCTCTGAAGGTCTTGCAAATATTTTCTGTTCGTAATCAGGTCATCATATATAGGTATGAGATTGAGTTTGAGTTGATAATTGTTTCATTATAATAGTTATTATACAGGGTGTTAATTAAGTACGTTGACAAACTTAAGGAGGTGATTCTTTGAAATGTTTCAGGATGAAAAGTTCATATAAACATATGTCCCAAACGGCTTGGTTTTCGAGATAAAGGCTGATTTTTTCCAAGATTTATTTGGAAATAACTTCGACATTTTCGACAATAATCAATTCAAATCAGGCAAATTCAATAGAACGCATGATACAAAATAATTCATTTCTCAAATAATTCACAGGGTACTCCTTTTTTCAGATTGTACCTAATTTGAACTGATTATTGTCGAAAATGTCGAAGTCTACTCCAAAAAATCTTGAATTTTTTTTATTTTTGTCACCCTGTATCTCGAAAACCAAACCGTTTGGGACATATGTGTTTTCGTCCTGAAAACATTAAAATAATTACCTTTCGAAGTATGTGAGAATATTTGATTCTCAAATTTCTTTATGTTATGCGACACTGGAAAATGTTCGCATTAATATTTTCATTGTGGCTCCTGAACCGTACAAGTAAATGAAAAACTACAAGCGAACAAAAAGATGTTAAATGAAACAACATTGATTATTCTTGTCTCATAATATGTCAGTGACGGCGGAAAAAAAATTCTGAAGGGTTGAACAAGGCTTGACTCTGAAAAAAGGAGGACCCTGTGAATTATTCGAGGAATAAATTATTTTGTATCATGCGTACTATTGAATTCATTGTACTTGCCTGATTTGAACTGATTATTGTCGAAAATCTCGGAGTTGACTCCAAAAAATCTTGAAAAAAATGTATTTTTATCACCCTGTATCTCGAAAACCAAGCCGTTTGGGACATATGTTTATATGAACTATTCGTTCTAAAACCTTTCAAAGAATCACTTCCTGAAGTTTGTCAACGTACTTAATTAACACCCTGTATATTATATATTTACCAATGTGAGTGCACCTGATATCAGGATGACTTCGTTTTGTGTCTGAATAGTACTATGACACTCATCAACTAACAGTATTACAAACATTTGATGGATACTATTAAAAGAGTATATCTGATATTTATTGTAGGACTACTAATAGTTCTTTAACTTTCTAAGGTATATAGCCGATTGCAGTGGTGGTGAGAAAAGAAGGGTTTCTTTGGCCGCATCAGTTATCCACAAACCGGAATTGTTGATATTGGATGAGCCAACAGTAGGAGTGGATCCAGTTTTGAGGGCGAGGTAATGCGTTTCATGTCCTTTTTGATTTTCATCTTGATGAAATGTTTTTCAGAATATGGGATTACATAGTTGACCTCACGATAAAAGAAAAAATAACTGTGATAATTACTACACATTATATTGAAGAGTGCAGACAAACTGATAAGGTGAGGATTCGGTTGAAAATAACAATGAAATAATCAGAACCAAAAAAAATATGTATCTCGGAACGGTAGTCATTCACAATCCATCAAAAATAACTGAACCATATTGATAAAAAATGTGAATATTGTGTTATTTCAGATTGCCTGGCCTAGCTCCATCCTTTATACTAGTTTGTACTGCTGAGATTTCAGGCCACCCATTTACTAGGTATATGTTTTTCCTCTCCTACTGCTGAAAACTTCGAGTCACCTCGAAATTAGGTAGTAGTTCATCTTTATATCTCAATACGTGGTAATTTATAACTCAACATCATCTTTCATCATGCAGGGTGTCCCACGGGGCTCAATTCTTGGACCACTATTGTTTCTCCTGTATGTGAGTGGGCTCAACGAAGGATTTGTGGAAGGCCTGACCTGTCATATTTTAACTTCAAAACTCAACAGTTCTTGCGCATTGATTAGGCGTTTTGTTAATGGGATAGTGAAATCACACACATTTCTGCTTCTGGATTTTCTTCTCTATCATCCAAGCGATTATAGGCAACTGAAACTTTTTCTATCTTAAAATCATCAGGGATATCTCTTTCCAGGTTTCCAGGGCTTTATGCTTGGGTTGGCTCCTCTCAGCCAAATTGCATGAATACGGTCCGCAGGCGTCATAACCGCTTCACCTGGTTTTTTGGTGCATTTTGTGAATCGCACCTTTGGTTGCTCTAGGGGAGTTTTATCATGGCCCTTGGAAATTTTGTCCTCTTTGCTTAGCCTGCCTGGATAAATTTAAATTTTGAAAACCATATGTCTGACTCTGCAACGTTTACTGAGGTGAGGGCATCTTTGAAGGAAACTTCTTATTGCCTTGGTGACTTCCACAGCTAGCTGCTTTGTGGCATGTGCAGTTCTGGCACCTCGAAGAATATTGTTATTTTCCTCTAACAATGCAAAAGTACGGCTTGAAGATTTCTATGAGTTCTTCATTCATTCGAGAATTTAATGATGTTCGATGGGACTGATATCAGGACTGGTGGCTGGCTAATCCATTAGGTACTTGAAGATTCTGGTATTGGAAAAAACAATTTTGGGAATGTGAAGTCTTACCCCATCCTACTGTATAATGAAATTTGGATCAACTTTGAAACCAAATATTCTTAATGATGAAGACTGCAGTGACCTGTCCCATTTCTGGCTGCAGCTAATCATATGTGATTGCCATTGAATTTCAGATCGGCTTGATGAGGTGCGGCAAAATTATAGCAGAAGATAACCCGAACAGACTATTAGCATTTTACAACAGTCAATCTTTGGAGGAAGTTTTCCTCTTGCTGAGTAAGAAGCAAGATGAGGGTAGTCTAAGTGTTATGGTAACAAACGAGATTCCAAAAATAGAGAATGGAGCACTTTCTAGTTTTGAAATTGAAGATGAATTCAAGGGGGTGAGTTGATTAAAATTAGGGAAATGTTGCCTCTAAATGAATGCTTGTGGAGCACATAATTTATAGTTTCAGCTGATTGATAGACATATACTTTATATATTATATATACATTATATATTATATATACATATATATATATATAATATTTTCTTCTATTAAAGATTCCCAACGGAAGAAAAATTAAAGTAACTTATAATACTGCGATAAACAAATCACGTTTGAGGGCCATGTTGGACAAGAACTGGAAACAATTTTACCGAAATAAAACGTAAGCAAATATTTTCTCATATTCAACCAATTTTAGTTGTTTTCTGTTAGATATTACAAATAAATCACATTTTTCATTTTTCAATTTTCATGGAGAATGTTCCCCTTTTCAATACCATTCGATATTTAACCTACTGTAGATTGATAGAAAGTAAATTACTTTTTAAACGATATACAGTATGCACTTTTGCGGACTTCACGAGATCTCGTTTATAGTTATAGATTATCTCACGTTCTTGAGTTTTTGTTCCTTTTTTCATCTTATCAATCTCAACAATCTGAAATTTATCAATCTCGAATTTCCGACATTCCATACTGTACAAAACAGTCGAAGATGTGTTAGTAAAGATGGAAAATTATCACATAGCGTTTTGCAACATAATATCCCAACCCAAAATTGTTTAAATAAATAGCATTCGATATTTAAGAAACTGTTAGCCGTATCATTTCTTATGTCGATAATAAAACCTTGATTTTTTTTGCAAAAACTTGGTCGAGAGGTTATTAATAGACTAGGACAAATTAAGAAATGGCTAGACCACAACCTTCTGAGCTTGAATGTTAAGAAAACTGATTACATTTAATTTCCACTAAACATTTTTTAATGTATTAATGAATAACTATAATATTTTCTTTTCAGAGGCATCTTCGTTCTTTTCTTGGTTCCCATGACTCAAGTGATCCTTTTTCTGATAGGGGTTGGTGGGCATATTAAAAATATACCAGTGGGAATAGTCAACTCTGAAGTTGACAGCTGTTCGCATTATTCAACTTTTGACAATTCTTCATGTCAACCCTACAACATGAGCTGTCGACTTTTAACATATCTGAATCACCCCATGATGACAAAGGTGAGTGGATAAGTATATTTATTATTCAACGAGCGTATAATGATGATTATTACTCATGAGGAAGAAGTTTGCAACGGAAAACATCGGACCGTCGAATGATGTTATTTAAAAAAAAGTTGTGTTCCCCCAAATGCTAGATAGATAGGTCAGTCTGAGATAGCGGGTCCTCTTTATTATCGAACAAAAAAGAAAAACAAAAAATCACAAGAAAATTGAAAAAACCTGGGAAAATTGTAAAAAATATGGGACAGTCCATTGATTTTTCGCATTTTGACTTGTATATGTATCTATCCATGAAAAAATTCTTTGTTTTCCAAGCAATACATATTATTTTCAACTTGATAGTGTACTAGTTTATAAATAAAAGTTTATTTAAGCTTGGTTAGCTTTTTATTCGTCCTGATTCAGGTGGATTATGATTCCTTAGAAGAAGGAAAGGAGGCTGTTAGGCGAGGCCACGTAGCAGGGGTGCTGTATATTCCTGAAAATTTCACCAGTCTGACGATAAATCGAATAGATATGAACCTACTTGATGCCCAGCACATTACTGAAAATCCGAGTCAAATCAAGGTGTGGATGGACATGTCAAGTATGTAACATTCAACAGTACATAGCGATTAGTTTTTCTCCATATCATTCACAGAATTTGCCAATTTTGAAATCATATTCGATAACAGAATGGTAACTTTTCACGCTCTTGATATTGAATAAATATTCTAAAACATTTGCTGTCTTATGCATTTTGCGTCTATTTCATTCAATCACTTGTATAAGAATGAACATTCTGATATTGTTGTAGCAATAATTACGTTAGCCTTGACTGGCATCATAGTGACAAGACATGAAATGAAATGTCAAAATGATTTTTCGTTTGCTTTCTATTTGATTGTATGTACTCGTTTAGAATGAAAATTCGTTATGCTCGTGATTCCCACTCGCATCGAATTTTTCATTCTAACCTTGTTACAGAATATACTATTCAAAGTACTACATATTATATTTCATGAAACATAGACAAATTATACATTTAAGTGAATGTTTGCTTTTATATTCTCCATTAAAGAAAGAGGACGTAGCTTTAGTTGAAAATGGTTCTTTGTGTTAAATTTTTTTAATTGTCAAGTAAATATTATATGTGAAACCGTTGAATGATTTTTACTTATTAACTTCAAATGAAAATGTCATTTTACCTATAAACAATTTCCAGTGGAATTTCATGCTTCTTATCACAGACGAATTTCCAAAATTTTTTCAGTTGCTATGGTAACGATAAAAAATACAGGATTCTAATTGGTCGAAAATGCTAGGTGCAAAAAATGCATCCTCTGTTTCTGGGAAAAAATTTCCAAATTCATCAATAATAAAATTCGTTTCAGATAGTCAAATAGGAGAGACTGTGAAATATAAGCTGACTGACATGTTTATGGAATTTCAGGCGTCTATACTTGATGAATGCGGTTTTTCATCAAGATCCAGCAACCTGCCTTTCAACTTCAACTTTTTCTACGGAAACAATCACGAAGCGTTCATAGTTTTCATGCTTCCAGGTTTATTGATAACGTAAGTTGCTATTTCAAGATAAATAGATCAATAAGAATGTTCTAAGATGTTGGCATTTTCTTAACTGAAATATGCATATTTTCTTGACATGATTTTTTGGGTTCGTAACCTTCCACAATCTGAAAATGAAAAAATGTTAATCCAAAGAAATCTGTACAAGTGTAGAAGGGCAAATTAGATAAGTTACTGCGTTCACAAGACTGCTGTCTTGGATGGAATTAATTTTTGACAGTAACGTAGCCTACACTTAATTTGCCTATCTGAAAAAATGAGATCAAATTAACCAAGAATACTTCTCTTTTTTTGAAAAATATTAGCGTTTCTGAGGCTGTATGTGCCTTCGTTATCAGAACTTGCTGGAAAGAAGCTGAAAGCTGTATTTGAATTGCGGTTTGGAAATAACAAGATCCTTCTTTTAATTGCCAGTATAAACTGACAATTAATTATAATTGCCAGTTCAAACTGGCAATTATGTATAATTGTAACTGGCAACTATAACATAATTGCCATTTTGAACTGGTAATTATACATAATTATCAGTTTAAACTGGCAATTATAGATAATTGCCAGTTTGAAATGGCAATTATACATAATTATCAGTTTGAACTGACAATTATACCTAGTTGTCAGTTCAAACTGGTAATAAAATTCCCACATTTCGAATTTTTCACACCTGCCATTTTGTTATAAAATTGCATTATACACCCGTCCTTCACGGGAGTGCAAGAGGTTAGATTACACCCTGTATAATATGGAAACCTTGCAACTGAGACAAATTCTAGTGATGATCGAACTGAAGAACAATATAAAGTTTAGTTGATGTACCAAAATAATCCCAAGGTCTCTAATTTCTTTTATTCTGTCGAATACCTTTCGATCGATGTTATAGTCATAATAAAGGATATTTTTTTTATTTGGAAAAAGTGACGACATGGCATTTCTGTATGTTCAAGTATTAATTATTGTTTATTGAGGACCAATGATATACAGCGTGTTTTCAAAATTGTAGTGATTAAGAAAAGAAAATGAGTTGTTATATGGAACATAATGTAACAGTAAATGCCAAGAATTTTCCTTTTTGAAGGAATCAAAAATTTTCTAAATATTTTATAAAATCGCTTTCAGTCACCTTTGTTTGGGAGGAACATGTTTGATTCTCCAGGTCACAGCGTGTGTGTCCGCTGGCAGTGTTTCAGCGCGGTTTGCGCAGGCTGTAGACCTCTGATCGGTGATTACAAAAAAAAAATTGAAAATTTTAAATTCAATATCTCCCAAAATATTTCTATTTGGACAAAAATGTATTCTTTCATTTCGTTTTGTTTTGTCATCTTCTACTTCCCACTTCATTTATCGCTCCAATTTCAGAAACACCCTGATACCTTATATCTAATTCCTCCTGAAGAATTTGGCTGCCTCAAACATTAGCAAACAGTAAAAAATTTGCATATATTCTTTAGAAAATGTTAAATATCATTCACAATCAGGTTGAACAATAATGGACCACAAGGTAATGTTACTGAAATTGCATTGTATTTCAGGATATCATTCATGTTCGGGGCGATCATGACATGTCAAATCATCGTGACGGAAAGACAAGAAGGGATTTGGGACAGATCCATTGTGGCCGGAGTGACATCTTTAGAGATCACCATAAGCCATCTTATCCTGCAGTCATGCTTGGCGCTGGTCCCCATCATCGAAGTTTTGATTTTGGTTTTCGCAGTCTATGAGTATACGACTGTAGGTAGTCTATGGCTTTTTTCTCTGATTCTGTATATGACTGAACTGTGCGGAATGTCATTTGGTAAGTTGCTTAGATGTGCCGTCTCAATTTGCCAAAGCATACGTTTTATGAAAATTAAACCATGATTTTTTCAATTTCACGTTGTATATCTCAAATATCGATAAAATGATAGAAAAATAAACATTTCTGCGAAATTCGAATAACTGTTAGTCACAAACTTACAAAGTTTGCATAGCACAAGACCCCGGGGTTTTATCTTGGGCAGTACTTTAAGAAAAATAAAATGTTCTGCAGGCGAAAATCTATGGAAAGTGTAGGAAAATTCCCGGGAAAGCTCGGAAAACGTGGAAGAAGTTGGAAATTTCGATATAATGTATGGGAACAAATTTGTAGAATGTAAAAATCTCGATAAAAAAGGCAATTGCATGGTTTTCGAAAATTGCTTCCTCTGAGAGATACCTAATGGGTCTTGTGAATAAACCTTGAGCAAATGATTTTACTCAGATTTCTTGAAATAGATCTATTAAATTTTGTTATGTTATGAGAAAGACAAACGTATAGCGAAAGTATTTTCTAGCTTTTATATATACAGCCCTATAACTGATATTTTCAGATTTTCGCGCGAACAACTTGAGATATTATAAGATTTACCCCGACGCTCGACTAAAATATCTGTATCTCCCTTGTTTTTGGTAAAAAATTCATAAACTAAACGGCGTTTTAAAGGAACATTCTTCAGTAACTATAATATATAGCTGACGGGTGTCGGTAGAAGTGGTTGTATTTGATATTCGAAGATGAAATAATTATCTTTGATACATAAACAATGTATTTTTACCAATTTTTTACGTTTTCCTATCACAAATATTCAGTGGGTCAAATTTGAACAAATTGAATATAACATTCATTCCCAATTTATCTTGTGCCTAACTGAATCAAGTTTTTCTGTATCCGTCGGTTTTAGGTTCGTTCGTTTTCCATTTTACCATCGACGTAAAAATATCAAAGTGGAGATTTCTGAAAAAGCGTACTGGTCATTTTATTGTCAAGGCCCTGTATATTCAGAACATGTATCTGAAAATCTATGATAACAAAGTTTTCATACATCATTTTTTATATTTCCTGGAAATTTCACGAACTAAAAAATAGCGGGAACGGAAAAACTTGATTTATTTAGGCCCAATATAAATTGGGAATGAATGTTATATCTGATTTTCTCAGAATATGACCTACTGAATATTTGTGCGAAACCAGCTTGCCGCGCTAATTCGATAATTACATTATTTATATATCAAAGATTATTATTTCACTTTCGGATATCAAATACAACCACTTCAACCGACACGCGCCAGCTATATATGATAATTGCTGAAGGATTTTTCTTTAAAATATCGTTTGGTTTATCAATTTTCGACCAAAAACAAGGGAGATACAAAGATTTTAGTCGAGCGAGTTGTTCGCGAAGAGATCTGAAAATATCAGCTCATTATCCCTCAAAGGAAGCAATTTTTCGGAAAAACATGCTATTACCTTTTTTATAGAGATTTTTAAGTTCTGCATGATTGTTTCCATACATTATATAGAAATTTCCAGTCCCTTCCAAGTTATTGTTTTTCCGAAGCTTCCTGGGAATTTTCCTTACTTTCCATAGGTGTACGCGTGCAAAACAATTTTTTTTCTTAAAGTTCTCTTCAAAAACTGACTACCGAAAATAATTTTTATTGGATTCATTACCAGGTTGTAGTAACATTTTAGATACAGCGCTTGAATTAATAGTCCATATCTCATTTCCAGGATATTTTATCTCAGTGGTTGCCAATGATCATGTCATGGCATCACTCGCACTTTGCGGGACAGTCAATACCATGATTTTAGGTTGTGGTGAGTTTGGTAATATCTATGAAGAAAGTCGCAAAATCCAGGAATTTTTCATTTTTAGGAATCATATGGCCTCTGGAAGGAATGCCAACATATCTCAGAATGCTTACTAGGATCATGCCCTTCACCGTTCCTATAGAAGCTTCCAGAAACGTTATCAAAAAAGGATGGACAATAGACAATTTACAGGTTTTTGATGGCATTCTGGCCTCTTTGATTTGGATTATAATTTTTGGAGTATCCAGTGTATTACTGATGAAAAAAGGGCGATAGCAACGTATTTTTCGAGTATTGCCATTATTTATAATCCATTTTCACTTTATTATCAGGTTGGTTCATCGCTCCAATCTGAAAATATTCATTGATTTTTTTCGAATAAATTCAATTTAGTATTTTTATTTTATTTTTTTCAAGTTTCGATTAGAATCGAGCAATTCTTAGAGGGTACGAATAAAGATTTCTCTACCAGTCATCCGAGTATGATAAAACTTTGGTGATATATATCGACCGCGCGCCGCCTACGAAGGTTTCTGACGAAAAAAATTAAAAATGCGTATGAGTTTTGCGCCTTATGGGTCGATTCCATTCAAAATTGGTAAATACGGTTCTTTGAAGTCGGAGATCATTATTTATTTCTAAATTGCGGTTTA
This sequence comes from Chrysolina haemoptera, assembly GCA_958298965.1. Lineage (NCBI taxonomy): Eukaryota > Metazoa > Arthropoda > Insecta > Coleoptera > Chrysomelidae > Chrysolina > Chrysolina haemoptera. The sequence continues at coordinate 5,592,136 of OY282586.1, read as the reverse complement.
GTTTCATAACTGTGGAGAAGACTGCAGTTGCAAACATACAGTATCGGAATTTTTTTATCGGGGTATATACAAATCTATGCGAGCAATAAGGAACGCAATGATATGATAATACCACATAAATAAGAGAGACGCACTACTGTATGACTCCCCTACTACCTCGTCCGACGAATTAACAGCCACGTCGATATCCCTTGCTGGAGCGAGTCGAGGAGAAATTGTAATGCTCTCTCAACATAATAGCAAGCTATTCTTTACGCTCCTATGAAACCAGCATACCCCGTTGAAAACTTTCCGATACTGTATATTGTTAAAGTAGTACTTCCCTAACCTTCGGAGTCAAAAGTTTCGAGATTGTCCGCGCGGATTTTCATAGTAATGGCTATATATGTAGAGTAAAGGCGATCACAGACAAACTTGCATAACACATAGCATGGGTACATAATGGAGCTCAGCCAACCAAAATGCCAGTAACGTCATTCGCATTTTGATTGGCTGAATTCGTTGTCTTTATGCTATGCCCTATGGGGTGAGCTCGACTTGCCAACACTATTCGATCGTTTTACTCTAAATGTTCTTCAATCGTTCGGTAGAGTGTCAAAGTAATGTTTTTGTGATTGTACCCGAACGATTGAAAACATTTAGAGTAAAAAGTTCGAATAGTGTTGGCAAGTCTAACTCACCCATGGAAGTGTGTCTGTGATGGGTTTTAGTCGTTTACCCAGTGTGTACTAATCGTACTTAATCAGGTATCTCAGCCGTCCAAGAAAGCTGGCAACTTATCAATTGTTACATTCTGAGAGAGTGAGAGACAAGTCACACACAAAAACTCATAGTTTAAGAGCCAGAGCCAAAAATATTTGTCTGAATTTACGCAGACCAGTTTTTTTGATAGTTGATTACAGTAGTTGTATACACAAACATACTGTGGTCAGTCAAGAGAAACTAAGAACAGGTGTTTCAGGTAGATACACCATCAAAGTTATCGTACCTAGCGAGGTAAGCGAGGTAATAACATGCATTTGCCAAGGATTAAAATTTATTTATTGCATATAAAGTTATACATGATTTAGGAAAATAGGTAACTGTCAACATATAGGATTTCTTTTAAATGTGGGAATTATCAGAGTTACCTATATTTTTTTAATGAAAAGCCTTATATATTTTCACTAGAGATATAACATATATTTTAAAGCAAGGATGTTTTGATTTGAGTTTTGATTGAGTTCTATTCAAATAATCCCCCTGTTTTGAAATATTTTTCTGAGAATGATATTGATTCAAAAATTGTTAATTTTGGTGAAAATGGTTTTTGATCTGCTTGGATTAGTAAGCCCCAACGTAATTTCAACAAATCTGCACCTCACTTCAGCTTGAACTGAGTTCAGAACGTAACTACCGCTATCTGAAATTTGGATTAAAAGATATGCTGATATCAGCGATATACACAATTCAGTACTACACGTTTGGGGATGCTTCAGAAAAAGCGTACGGTTTATTAGGTCGACAAATCGTCAGGGAAACCTTTGTGAATATTTTTTTTGTTCAAAAACGAAAGTACTACCTCTTGAGAAGATTTGCTCACCTAGTTTAGAACAATAAGCCGCACTGATCTCTGCTAGACTTGCTGTTAAAATTAAAAAATTATTATGACTTGAATTTGGTTCTTGAATTTTTTGGTCGGATTGTATCGGACATCATTTGTTGCTAATCAAATTACCGAAATTCAAGAAAATGCATAATCACATACTTGGAGACATGTTCCGAGTGATTCTAATCTTAGTGACTTATTATTGAGGAGTGTCTAACCAATGAGTTTAAAAAATTCAGACCTATGGAGGCATGGGCCTCCATGTCTATCTAATAACTAATCATGTTGGCCAAACAAGCTTGTGTCGAACAATTCAACCTGACCTGATTTAAGAAAAAAATAAGGTTTGTTCAACATCCAGGACTTACTTTCTTAGTGGTTACTGGAGTTATCGTAAGATCACTTGAAAAAGCAAATGGTTAGCAATTGAAGGTGGACGAATTCTAGCATTAACTCTCCGTCCTGACCGGGTCTTCACTGATGATGGGCAGAACGGTAAAACTAGTATATATGCAGATAGTCACCTGTTTTGATTGCCGCTTGCTAGATGTTAGGAAGCATTGCAAAGTATGTCCTTGAAGAAACAATTTACCAGGTGGTTGGCAGAGGTGAATCGGCAATCGTATGGGGCTGTTGGATTATTTTCTGTTCGTTGCTTTCTGACAAAAGACGCAATTGAAGAAGTGTTGTTGTGGAGAAGAAAATGACTTTCTCATGCCAAATGTCAACTTGGATGTCATTTATGATGACTGTTTCGCTAGTCCCAACGATCATCGAAATATAAGCAAAACTTAAAAAAAGATTTTCAGTATATCTCCAAACATTTCGAAACACAGCACTGAAATAAAAAAAAATGCGCACAGAAGTCTATCTAGAAACCGTTTCTTGATTGAAACCGCCATGTTTGCATACCATAGAGTTGTATAGAATTGTACCATTCGATTTCTGGTAGTTATAGTCGACGGTCCCATTTCTACAGAAATTTATGATATCCTAAACGTTGAGACTTCGTCTAATCTGTTCTTTGATGTCGAGTTGAACAACTTATTGCGTAACTTTTCGATTGATATTTTTTTTTCTTGATAAAAATATTAAAATCGGATGCCCTAAAATAAAATCAATGTGTATGCTCATAGACAACGAATCACTACCGGAAATTTTCGCAAATAAAAAAAATATGTATGCGCTCGGGGACTATTACCGAAGCGACATGTATACTTGAAGTATTTTTTTTTAATTATTTGAATAATTAATTTGAACTGGAACCTGTCCTCAGCGAGTAAATATACTAAACAAGTAACTTCACTAGTTTTTCTGTTGTGTCGTTGCTGTGATCCATTCAACATTCTTGAAAGTAAGTATTTCTTAGTGTTGCCTAATCTAATTTCAATTTTGATTGGAACTCTGGATATAGGAAGAATATGGTTTCGGGTAAAACTTTGGATTCGTGTTTGCAATTGGTAAAACACAGAGTATTCCGAACTTGATGGCCTATCAGACGTTTTTGGAGAATTAAGTGTCGCAATCATGTTCGTGAAAATAATTTCAGGATTTCAAATGAGACAACACTGCAGTCTCATCTGCTGTAACTGACTTCAACTATGTAATTTCGAATAGAACGCTTTGTATATTAAAACTTTTTTTGACCCTACTGATGATTCTGAATGAGTTTCACCAAACGTGTTCTATATCATCTATATATTACCATTTTTGAATATTCACAAGTCAGATACCTTTTCATCAGGTATGCATGACTGTAATTTTACCATCCCGAAACGACCAATTGGCCATCGAGTTTGGAATACCCTGTATGTCCATGTGTTTTTCATTACGTACAATATTTTGAAATGGGGCCCATTTGAAATAGATCTTTATATGGGTGGGTCAGAAAATTACTCCCAATCAATCAACTATATAGATTAGAAAAAGTGTTGCTGATAAAAATCTTCTTCAGGCCAGATTCTGGAAAAAAACTTTTTGCGTGTTCATGATATCTGTAATTATTTAGATTCAGCAACATGAAAAATCGCTTCGAATAACATTTATAAGGAATGATACTGACAAACAAAATTTTTTTCAGGAAATGAACTCGGAGTTGGCGGTATGTGTGAAAAGTTTGAGAAAACAGTATGGGAAACTCCAAGTGCTGGAAGAGGTGAATATGCAAGTAGAGAGAGGCACTATGTAAGTTTATTTCTCACAAGATACATATAAATACTGTTTGCAAAATGGTTTGAATTGTTATTTATGATAATAGTTGGTAAACCAGGACTTTTTTGTATAAAAGTAAATAAATTTTGTTTACAGCCAAGTTCAGAAAAACACGCTGGTATAAAAAAAACTCTTTAGCGCATTTAAATAACAGTTATAATGTTCTTGATATATCAATACATTTAGTCGGGTAAGTAATGGACATTTGATGTCGTGTATTGTTAACACGGAGATAGCAATTGTTGCTTACAAGCAAATTTGATAATTTGTATGATAAAACTGAGAGATTGGTCGCTTAGTGTTATCACCTAGCGATACCCTTCAGAAGATGGCGTGTTTTAATCTTTAGGTTTCGCTTTTTAGTTAATTTTACAACGATTATGATTTTTTTCAAATTGTTATATCCGCATCAACCGGTTGCCCCCTACGAGCAACTCTCAGAAGTCCTCAAGAGACTTGTGCGAGCTAGGGAAGATGCAGCCCTTGCCTTTTAACGTGTGATTCCATGCACGAGGTCGGTGACGGCGCGTCGATTCGAACCAGCGTACGTTGGCATAGCACCGTATAACACAAACCTCTTCATGAAGATGTATCATACATAGTTTTTCAGTCATTTGGTTGCATCCAGTTTTGAAGTTTTGTCGCATTATAAAGTGATGATCTCCAAGTAAAATAAGATGCAAAATACTGTCTTTCTCAAAAATGCGTAAAAATATGAACAGAGTGTAAGGAAATACTTTACGACAGTTGATGTTCCTACGCACTTTTTATTTTTTCATCATTTTTCGCACTGCCAGCAGCGTGTGGAAACGCAGTAAACTTCGATCATGGTCATGATTCTTGCTTTTTCAGATACGGTTTATTGGGTTCAAGTGGCTGTGGAAAAACAACTTTGTTGAATATATTAGTAGGATGTAAAAAATTTGATGGGGGCGATGTTTTCGTATTGGGAAATAAACTGCATGGCCGGAAAAGCAGTGTGCTCGGTCCAAGAGTTGGGTACATGCCTCAGGTGAGTGTCATGGAATACATTTTGTGAACTAGGATTGTGCTGAATTTTTTTCTAGATCAAACAAAAAGCAGTCGCATTTTCTCAAAGTTCAAATAAAACCCTTCATTACCTAAACTCTAAAAATGAGAATCAGGGGCGGAGATAAGCGCAGTGTTTAGTACTCACGCCTGGTGACCGAGAGGTCCCAGGTTCGGTTCCCAGCCGGGGCGAGATTTTTTTATTTTTCTGAATGATTGAATTTCGTTGCGGACTGGGAATAATCCTCCACGATTCACTGTTGCGGTAAAAATTAACAGTACTGCTCCTAAAGCGGCGCAAGGAGTTAGTAACACAGCCTATCCAATTACGTTTCTTTGAATATTCACCTTGCAACAATTGCTGATTTCAGTTATTGAAACGTCATGATTTCCAACAAAAGATGGACTCATAGTCTACTACTTGATGATAATATAATCTACTTCTTCCTTCTTTTTTTCAGGAGATCGCTCTGGTAATGAGCTTGACAGTAGAAGATACAATGTTCTATTTTGGTAGAATATATGGTATGCCAGACAATTTGATTACTGAGAGATACCAGGAATTGCACAGTCTGCTTGAACTTCCACCAAGTAACAGGTATGTTCTTTCTTAATTTTTTTCACTCAAAACTAAATCCTGTAACTCGTTGAGAAACAATGTATTTCTAAATTCAAGTAACTATCATAAAATCACATCCTTCGATGAGACACGATTTCTAAGGTCACCAGTGGATACAACAATGCAGGAAGTGATAGAGGTGAGCCAACAGTTCGCAAACCAGTTAAAAAGTTATGAAAATATGGTAATCGATGATAAATTATACCCCCAGGTAATTTGTCAACGAATTAACGTCGTCAACAATTAAGCTCCTAGAAAAAAAACATATTCGTATGAATTTAATGGTAGAATCAAAGGACTGGAAGAAAACAAAGCACTTTGAAGTTTTTATATCAACACTAATAGAAGATGAGTGAAGTTTTTTGCACTTTCATTGACTCAAGAACAAAGAAATTCTGCTGATTTGTGTCATTCGCGTGGAAGTAAATTGCCTGTTAATTAGGTGAATATGCTATTTTTTTTAACAAGGCCTCTCAGGCATACCAATCTTGATCAATTAGTTTATTGATCTAGATGACTGATCAGGAATTTGAACAGATTACGAATCTTTCTGCTTGCTTGACTTAGCACGTTGTAATTCAGGAATGATTGCCGGCTCATTGAATTTTCTTCTATACCAGTGCTCTTCCTTATTGATAACTTCGGCTTTAGTCCATTTAATATTATGCTGAGTCGTCCAGACACAATCTGGAATCCCTGATTTCGATCTCGATCTAGTTGAGTATTTCTCCTGTGTAAGCGATTCTAGTATTCAGTGGTCTTTTGATTTATTCAACATAAGCCTGACCACATTCACAATAAACACGGTAGATGCAGTTTTTGTAATCACTATTAGCGTTATTTGGTCTCGTTTTCGTGAGTTGGCTCCCTATGGTGTTACCAGACCTGAAGCATATTCGGATGTTGTATTTTGACCCAATTTGTTTTATTCTTTCCGAAAGATCTCTAACATAAAGAAGGCACAGGGTAGGCTGTGTCGGTTCAAATGGTTTTTTGGTGTTTTCCGTTCTGCTGGCCAGAACCTCTACTATGTTTTTCCGGATATCCATTCTGGCGTACATATTTCTTGATCTAACAATTCCTCTCTTCGTCGCTCCATGATGGTTCAATTCGAAGTTCAGCTATTGTCCGGTGTGGGTCGGATTTCTGTAAACTGATGTTTGGTACTAACCCGTTCTTAGTATCCTTTTCCATTGTGAAGTTAATGGACGGTCTGACGTTGTTCAGATGTTACAGAAAGGCATCGAGTTCTTCAAACTACTAACTCACTCAAGACCTAAGACAAGACTGCCGTTTGGCTCGAATAAACTGATTTTTTTTTTAATTTCCGCATTCAATGTGTATTAAATATAAATAACTCAGATATTCCAAAGTTTACGAGAAAAAACCTTATGGGAATCACTTCGCGTTATGAAAAAACTCATTATATCTACAAATTGTTGTTATTTCTACTATTTATGTTTAATTGATTTCTCTGTAACACTCAGTTATGGTTTTGATTCAATTCTATCAACGGAATGGGCCGTGGTGGCGCGTCAGCAAAGCGCTCGCTTATTAATTCAAGGTACGTGGATTCGATACCCAGCGCGTTCACTGGTCTGTTGCATCGAATCACACGTTAAAAGATATGGGCTACGTCATTCCTATCTCGCAAAATTCTCCCGAAGACTTCAGATGGTTACTCGTGAGGATGTAGCCGGTTGACGGAAATAACATTTTTAACAATAACAACAATTTAAATATATTGTTGAATTCACAATAAAACTGACTGAATGATAAAAATACGAATAATTGAATTCTCCCCATATGAATATTATAGTGCTGCCTGTGAGTTACGTTCTTAGTGTATTCAAATGTTTGAGGGGGGCCCTTCTCAAAAAAATTATTAGGATGTTGAATTTAATGAATTGTTTTTGTGCCTTTCGATTTTTTTTTAAATAGATTCCAAAAGTATGTTTTCTTACAGATATATAGGTGACTGCAGTGGAGGTGAGCAAAGAAGAGTTTCTTTTGCTGTTTCAATCATTCACAAACCAGAGTTAGTGACATTAGATGAACCAACACTCTTGAGGGAAAAGTGATATCTTCTCTCCCTTTTAATTACTTTTACGATAACAAATTTGTTTTCAGATTATGGAAATATATAAATGAACTCGCAAAGAAAGCAAACATGGCTGTGATTATCACAACGCACTATATTGAAGAGTGTAGGCAAGCTGACAAGGTGAGAACTCTTCGATAATGAGAATAATAATATTAATGAAGGAAAATTAGCGGCATACAGACAAATTTAAAAAATTCTAGAAAAAAGATTCTCCTCGAGCAGAATTTGATTTCCAGTGCCACTGCTCTACCAACTAAGCTACCGAGAAGACATGCGTCAACTGTTTATCAGAATACCTATAATTTTGTTGTTAGTAAATCACCTACAAACTACGGTGCTGGCTAACATTATTCAGTGATCGGAGATACACACCTTATCTCTGCTGAATATCGCTATATGTCGACGATGTAAAGGTAAAAGGTTAATGATTCTTGATGATCACTGAAAACGAACGAGTTTCCATCCAACCTATACCTCTCCCACTTGTAGGAGAAATATCCCATGATCGCATGTCTTCTCGGTAGCTTAGTTGGTAGAGCACTAACACCAGTAATCTAGAGGTCGTGGGTTCAAATCTTGCTAGAGGAGAATCTCTTTTTTTGGAATTTTAATATTTGTCTATTCCGCTAATTTTTCTTCATTTATATGTATATCACATACGCCAACTCCCTTCTCGATAATATTATTGATCTTAAAAATTGGAATGACCTGCTAATGGAAATACAATCCCGTGATATTATGTTATGGAACTACTTTTTCGTTTGATTCCAGATAGGACTGATGAGAGGTGGGAAGATTTTAGCAGAAGAGAATCCAAATATGCTACTATCCTTATACAATAGCCAATCTATAGAAGAAGTTTTTGTCTTACTCAGTAAGGCACAAGATGAGGGTAAACCGAATTTAATGGAGACTCACGAGATAACACAGAGAGAAAACGATTTAACTGTCAGTAACACAATGTCTGAGTTCGAAATTGGTTATGAATACAGGAAGGTCAGTTCTTTTTTCGGAAAATGCATTGAATCTGATACAAGATATAAAGTCACCTATTTCTCCAAAAATGATTGAACTATATTTTTTTATTCAAGATTACTGCGGAGAGAAAAAATAATTCTTCGAAGAGTGCTATCAGCAAACGACATTTAAGGGCAATGCTTGACAAGAATTGGAAACAATTTTACCGAAATATAACGTAAGAAAATGGTTACATAGTCAGCACCTTTACTATACTGAAATGTTATAAAACAAATCGCGTGTGAATATTATTATTTGAAAAAGAAAGAAACAACCTGACAGGATTGAATCCAGAGCCTTTTGTTACTTAGATGAGAGCGAATAAAGTATCGAAAGTACTTGGATCCTGTTTTCTATTTTTATTCTTATTAGCTTTTTGTTTACGTTCTATGGAACGTATATTGATCTATTGAATTCCTTTCTTGAGGAAACCTTTCCGTCATGTCTCAAAAGTGCTAAAATTATTCAATTCATAAATTCGAAGAACTTTTTGTAATTCTAAATTCTAGAGACATTCATTGATATTTTGTTTTGATCTTTCACATCGAGGATGATATTTTCTGCTTTATTCTTTATTTGATTTGATACTCTCAGAATAACAACTTACGATTTCTCATTTACGTGTCATATTTTCTGATTAATAATTCACTAATCTGAATTACAAGTTACAGTTTCCGAATTTCATTCAACCAATCTGAATTTCAATGGATGTTTTCTGAATTACATATAAGTATTTTGTATTATAACTTATACTTTCTGAATTACATCTTATACAATATACTTTCTGAATTACAATTGAAAAAGGTGTAGATCGCTCGGGTTAAAAGTACTAACAAATCTTATTTTCAGTGGAATTCTCTTCTTCGTGTTGGTTCCTCTCTCTCAAATATGTCTCACTTTGAGTGGGGTTGGCGGGAATGTAAGAGACATACCCCTAGGGATAGTGAATGAAGAACTTGAGAGCTGCTATAGTTCTCCACTCTCACCTGCAGCTACACCTCTGGGATCCACATGTCGATTCAGCAATATGAGTTGTCGATTTCTAACCTATCTGAACAGTCCCATGTTTTCAAAGGTGAGTTTTGAATATATGTGGACAAACTGATTTTTTGCTCAACCATTCATTTACCTACTTCGATGTTCTTTTTTATTTTCAACTATATATCAATAATATAATTGATATATAGGTACTTAATAGAGAACAAGCAGCAATTCAATACTTGTTCTTATGAATAAATTGAAAATCATTGGAGTTTGTTCTAATGGAAATGCGAGGGGGAAACAACTAGTCATTTTTTGTACACCTAATGAAATCAGTGAAGTAATTATCTCTAATGAAAAATAATGAAAAAGTTTTAGGGGGCATTGAAAGATAATTACCATTCAATTACGCGGATACGTTGTATGGACATAATTTAACTCTTATATATAAAAATAAGATCCAGAAAGTCATAAAATAATTCATAAATACATACCCAATACATACTAATTCAGCCATTCTGAATCGCAGAATTGGTCTATCTCTAACTGTTTTCGAGTTGGTCAGTTCTGAATCAGTTTTCAGATGTTTTTTTTTTGCCGTCAAAAATTTTTATGATGAGTTTTCGACATTATTGTTAAAAGATTCAGAATCAGCACGTCAAATTATTACTTTCGAGGACAAAAATTTGATATTCAAAAATGAAAAATAAAAAATCTCAGAAAATTTTATTTTTCATCTTAAACACCTTTTTCCGCCTAAATCTTATATCTGAGCATATAAAAATCGTACATTTTTGGAATGAGCATAAAATTTTACGTATACAGTGCGAATTTCAAGTCGATGTGACGACTTGGTATTTTTGATGATTTTTATGGGTGAACCCCTTGCAACTTTTTCGAGTAATTTTTAATTTCTTTCGATTGACTCGAAATCCACAGTACATACTAATTCGACCATTCTGAATCGATTGGCGTTCGCAGAATTTGTCTATCTCTAACCGTTCTCGAGTTGTCAGCTCTGAATCAGTTTTTTGATGGTTTTTTTGCCGTCAAAAATATTTCTGATGAGTTTTTGACATTATTGTTAAAAGATTCGGAATCAGCACGTCAAAATACGTCCGAGAACAAAAATTTTAAATTCGAAAAATGAAAAATAAAAAATCTCAGAAAATTTTGTGTTTTATCTTAAACACCTTTTTCCGACTAAAACTTATATCTGAGCATAGAAAATCATACATTTTTGGAATGAGCATGAAATTTTACATACACAGTTCGAATTTCGAGTCGATGTGACAACTTGGTACTTTTAATGATTTTTAGGGGTGAACCCCTTGCAACTTTTTCGAGTAATTTTTAATTTCTTTTGATTGACTCGAAAATAACAATACATACTAATTCGGCCATTTTGAATCGACTGGCGTTCGCAGATTTCGTTTATCTCTAACCGTTCTCAAGTTGGTCAGCTCTGAATTAGTTTTCAAATGGTTTTTTTGGCGCGAAAAATATTTCTGATGAGTTTTCGACATTTTCGTTCAAATATTCGGAATCAGCACGTCGAAGTACGTTCGGGAATAAAAATTTGAAATTTGAAAAATTAAAATTTAAAAAGTTCAAAAAATTATTCATAATGATATACTTGCCTTTTTTGCCCGTCGATTTTTTTCGTTCAAATTCCCAATTCAGAATTCGTCTATCTCTAAACTTTCTGGAGTGGGTGAGCTCTGAATCAGTTTTCAAATCGTTTTTTTGGCGCCAAAAATATTTCGAATAAAGAATTTAATAAAAATTAATATTGAATTAATGAAAATGTTATGATGTACACCTAATGGAAGAGTAGTTTCCCCCTCGTAGAAATGAGTGTTTCAAGATTATAATTGTGAAAGATCTGGTGATTATGAACACTCTAAACAAAACTCTAAGCAAGTCAATCGATGGGTGAGTTGAAAACTGAGGCAGGAGTAAAACCCATTTTTTTCTTTGGCATGTTTAAGTGAGACTTCTCTCACTAGTCTTAAATCGTTGCATATGGTCCAATAAGGGTACTGATTCCTGCTTCAGTATAATTATTTCATATCAACTAAAATATCCATGACTTTCGGATCCTCCGTAAATATTGTAGAAGAGTTATATGAAGTGGGACAAAACACATTTTGGGTACTCAGATACTCACATGTTATACTTGCATAGGAAGTAGAAGTCTTCAGGAACGATATGCACTTTTTCTTTTCCTTCTACTATAATTTTTAGCAAAATTATGACAAATCTGATCTTCGGCACTGCCTGAACTTGCAGTGGCGGGTTGACGCGAGCATGAAATGTGACGTCGGCGTTAAACCACGTTTTCTGAGAAAAGGAGCGTATTTCATAAGGTATTACGAAAAATCATTCTTGTGGAGAATTGAATTATATCTCAACCTTTCGAAATCGTTTTTTGATAAATCTTATATTTTCTGAAATAACAACAAATAAAAATTATATTTTTTTAAATGACATTTTTTTTACGTTCCACCCCTTATTTTTTGGTCAACGATTTTTTTTCTAATAATACATCATGTCGAGATGTCATGTGCCGAGTTTCAGAGTGCTACAATTCATTCTTCCATTTTTGCTCGAATTTGTCTGTCGTTACTGGATTAATATACTATTGATTGCATTTCTAAAATTGTAGCAGTTAGACACATATATTAAACTAAAATTCTGTTTTGACATTGTTCGGATATATTGAATAAATAGAAAACCAAGATTAAGTTTGCTCAAATGTGTACTTGCCTTTTACAAGAGTTATATCAGATTTATCAGGAATAATCACGAAGGTATAGCCAGGTATCCAGTTTTTTAATATAGATCATAAAATGCTGGATTTTTTTTTGAAAATGTCTACGTATGTAAGACCAAGTAATTTTGTGTATAAAGTCATGTAATTTCTGGAGTTGCACAGGGTGATTCTTCAGGACCATAATTGGTTATTTTTCTCATTAGCCGATTTTTCGAAACTATTTCGCACGATCAACACATAGGCAGACTATCAGCTGCTCCAAGATCTTGATAGGTTAGTTGAGTAGTGTTCCTGAATTTTTTTAGACCTTTTATAACGAAAAATAAAATTATATCATAGATTTACCTGCAACTGGATATTCAAATAAACTAATATTTATCAAACGTTTGAGAAATCGTTGAATATGTTTGGTTTTATTTTTGAATCATCGAACAAAACGAACACAACCAATCAATCCAAAAAATGTGTTACTTTCATCGCGAACTTTCATTCTATGGAAAGTTTGTAGAGCACAAAATTGTCTAAAATTCTCAAACAAATCCAAAATGTAATTAGTATTGAGAGAAAAAGTAAATATAAAAAATTCCGTAGGACTGTCTGATAATTCGACAGATTACATTTTCTTGTGTTTTGTGTTTTTATGAAAAATTACAATAATTTGTTGGAGATAAAAATAACTAAGATATCAACACAATTCTTTCATTTCGTTTATTTTAGGTTGACTATGATTCCTTAGATAAAGCAAAGGATGATGTTAGACATGGAAACATAGCGGGTGTGCTTTATATTCCTGAAAATTTCAGCAGTTTAACTGAAAAACGAACAGATATGGACAATCAAAATGCCGACGAATTTTCAGACCCAGATCTTATTAAGGTTTGGATGGACATGTCAAGTATGTAAAAACCTATAATTTTTTTTCTATACTCACATAATTAAAATTATCTTGTGCTTAAAAATACTCGTCACAAAAGAACGTTTATAACACTTGTTACATAATAACCTACTATACATTTTATACAGTGAGTTCAAGAAAACAAAGGTATTTACTGATCTATGAGTTAATAGAGTGACTGAAACGTTTACAGAGAAATAATTATATTTCAGGCATGCAAATAGGAGAAACTTTGAAATATGAGCTGATACGGTTATACATGGATTTCCGAAACTCTGTACTCGATGATTGTGGTTTTCCCAAAGGAGCCGGAAACTTGCCTTTGCGAGTCAATATCATGTATGGAAATGGGCGAGAAACGTTCACGATGTTTTTGATCCCTGGTGTTTTAGTGACGTGAGTCAATCATGGAATGAATGGATGAATAAATGCATAAATTTTTATTCACAGAAAAAAATTTGGTACATTAGTACTGAATGGTATATACAGTGTGTCCATGAAGTAACCCCTCCTGTTAAATTTTGAACGGATTGGAATTTTTCGTTGAAATTTTCTTTTTGTGGAATGGTTATTCATAAGATACATTTTTACACCAAAAAAATTACCTATTTTTCAAAATGGCCGCCATTTTGCACCTATACTAGAATAATGTTAAAGTGATTTTTCCCTCTGTAGTTTGTCAGTTATCTCTGATCCATTTCCGAATTTGATTTTTTTGATGGATGGTATTTGTATTTGCTTTAGCACAAAATGCTTTCACAAAGTACCAGAAATTTTTGAGGATTACTTGTTTCCATCAGTTTTGTTTTTGAGATGATCGTGTTTAATTTTCTTGGGCAGTGGAGTTAGTTTGTTTTTGTAACTTGTGTATAATGCCTTTTTCTCTTTATTTTGATTGACAGATTGATTACGTTCACTAATTTATTTTTCAACTAGTGCGAAAAAGTGCACTTACTTCAGTTTTGAAAGTAAATTTGTTTAGTTTTTGGGGAGTATAATGACATTTAAAGATTGCGTTGCAGGTTACCTAGAAAACTCACCAGATTTCCAAAAGGATCTATCGAATAAATTACTAAACTTCAGTGATACTGTCGCTAGCCCTTTCACTAGTCAGCAACTTTCAGCAGTACTACCTTCCAAAATAACCTCTTTTAGCCAAGTTACTCCCATGGCCCCAGTTACAAAAATTAGTGCGACAAAGCAGTGGAATACCGAAAACCAACTTTCAAGTCTCCGACTCCACTGAGAAAAAAAATTAGCATCTGCAATTAATTTGCGTTTGATATTCATGTCAATAATAATTCATTTGTTGATATGTATTTAATATTACATGTTTCTTTTATGTTAAATTTTGGGTTTTTTCCGCACGCTAGTAGAAAAAATAGTGTACCTAACACGCGCGTAAAGTGACTTTTCGCACTTGTTAGATACCTAAACTACTATTTCGTCCAATGGTTGAAAGACACCATGTTGTGGTTGCGATCCTGTTCATTTCCAGATTTTCAGTAGTAACTGACGTAGAATAATAGTCAGTTATTTAACAATGGCTGGGGATGAATTTTCAGAGTTGACGGTGCTGTTTTTGACAAATATGTGACAAATCAGTGACAAATCAGTAGAAACAAGTGTATACAATAGATATTCGAGGAAAATTTATTTTTTGAGTTGTTATGTGCTAACGTGAACATTGACGTTCCACAGGGCACAGTTTTGGGTCCTTTCTTTTTTATGTATATCAGTGATTTACCATATCACAATAGGATCAATCACAGTATCTCTTTTCTCCGAATACTTTTTTGTTTTTATTTATTGCCCTTGAAATAACACAATTTTTTCAGGGTAGCATTTTTGTATGGCGCTATAATGACCAGTACACTCATTGTGGGTGATAAAGAAGAGGGGATATGGGATAGAACAATAGTGGCAGGAGTAACATCCTTGGAGATCACCATGAGCCATCTCATTTTGCAAGCTTGTTTGGCGGTCATCCCTGTCATTGAATTTATTGTTTTGGTGTTCGTATTATACCAGTATACGAACCAGGGTTCCTGGTGGCTTCTCTTCATTATAATTTATGTGGTGGAGTTATGCGGTATGGCTTTAGGTAAGTGCAAAAGTCTAAGTGGAAAGTTACTCACTTCCAAAAGTGAAGAAAAAGTTTATATTTTTTTTATTTTGTGAAATTGTTGAAGAGGGAAAGAAATGGTATTTTGTGGACGTGTTACCTATAAAAGACTATCTATGATTATAGAACTCATCATGAAATTAGCCAATATCAACTGCGAATGTTACCTAGTTACCACGTATTGATAAGTGAATATAGAATATATTGACCACGTGGTATATTCGATTTGGTAATTCGCTACTGTCAACAAAGTGAATATTGCCATTAGCAAAGTATGGTTGGCGTTTATTAATAACATATCCAAAAATATCTAGAAATTTCATCAAATTACATTAAATTAATTAAACTCGGCTGCGCCTCATTCAACAAACTTCACGCTCATACAAAAAATACCTTCCTCACGAACTTATATCATTAATAACTATATTCATGTCTCCAAAATAGAATTTTGTCTTTTTCCCTTTACTTCTCAATATTTTTTTGTGAATTAAAATTTTCATTTATATATTTTAATAATAATCTCAATCTACCATATAACTTCAAAAGCTTGATGACCTGCCTTGTTTATGTTAAAAAATTTGAGTCAGATAGAGTTGTGTACATTGAAATCTTCCATTATTTAAAATTTCTCTCTCTCCCCCTCATTTTTCATCCTGTAGGCAATATAACTGGATACTAAAAAATGATCCAATACCACAACTTTTATGATTTGGTGATGCTTCAGCACGGCTAATAACAACATTTTTTTAGGGTATTTCATATCTGTGATATCCAATGATCAAATAGCTGCCTGTATTTTTCTTTGTAGCATATGTAATACAATGGTAATAATAAGTGGTGAGTTTGATAATCATTATTATTACAAGATTTGATGTATCGTGGAATTGTGTGTTATTTGCAGGACTTATGTGGCCACTAGAAGGTATGCCATCATTGCTCAAACTCGGTTCCAGGAGCTTACCCTTCACTATTCCCATCGAGTCTACCAGAAATGTCATTCAAAAAGGATGGACAATAACAAATCACCAGGTTTTTGACGGTATTCTAGTTGCATTACTTTGGATTGTAATATTTGGAGTCCTCAGCGTATTTATACTGAAAAAGGGGCGGTAGCAATATTTTCAGGAGAGGGAGCAGAGCTGTAGCATCGGATGGCATAATTATGTGGAAGTGTTTGTTGATTTTTCAATTTTTTTTTCGAATAAAGCTTTTTTTTCTATTCAAAAGTTCATTCTTTTCGATGTGTCGAGGAATCTAAATATAAAACAAATGGAAAGAGTGATTAAATAATATAAGCAAAATCGCCAACGTTAAAAAAATATATACATACAGGGTGTTTCCAAAATTGGAGCAATATTTTCCATCTGATAGAAATATTTGGAGAGAAGGGTACTTCAACATTGTCGATTTGACTATTCGATTTATTTGATATTCTCTGGCACAAATTCTTGAATTTTATAATTCAAATTCAATATTACCCAAAATATTTTTTTACGACCAAAATGTACATTGGTATTGGTAGGTATGGATGGTGACTGATGCGCTGCGACCTGATTAGATCTATTATGCCCCGTCTTTTTCTGCTATCACAAGGTATTCTTGTTAACAGCAACCCTTCAGGAATTTGGTGTTTCTCCCAGAGTCAGCTGGTGTGATCCCAGTATATTCAATCTTCTACGATGTACAGCGTAACACTACATCAATATATAGTGGGGTGTTTCTGGATGTTCCAACAGAATCTGCAGGTGCTGTCCTCTTCTGAGCCTAGCTTCCTCAGGTGTTCTTTGAGTCTGCAATGCCCCGTTAGAAATCCCGTGATTGTCTTTAGACTAGTTTTGCTGAGGTTAATCAGCGTCTTCGATCTTGCTCGGTTGAAATTGCCGAGGAGATCTTTGGCCTGCCTCAGCCCTGGAAGTCTCAGCCAGCATGTTGCTCTCATTTCTTCTTCAGCTGTATTGAGTTCTTCTCGGAAGTAAGATTTTCGAAGTCCGCAGAATGGTTCGGACCCGATCAGTGGCGTTGCTGCGCCTTTCCGTGCCAGGGTGTCTGCTTGTTCATTGCCCTCCACTCCGACGTGCCCTGGCACCCAAAGGAGGGTCACCTTGTTGTTCCTTTCTAGATCATTCTCTCATTTCGTTTTGTTTTCTCATTTTCTTCTTCCCACTTCATTTACAGCTCCAATTTCGGAAAAACCCTGTATACAGTTGTTCGATATTGTTCGGACATATTTTTAGGAAAAAGGTGTATCTGTATCAAAGTCGGGGGGTCCTGATCACCTGTCTGATTCCCTCCTAATATGATTTAGATTAAAAATGGATTGTTGCAGTGTATATTACTTGAGCTGGTAGGTGTATTTTCAGTATTAACATTAGTCCTGAGAATTTTATCGTTCTACCTCGTTACGGGGGTTCTTCTATGAAAAGTGAGACCACCGTATTTGTACTAGTTCAAAATTGGGAGACGAATAATGCATAATTGCATGTTCAACAATAGCCCAAAACTCAATATTTGTTGCTTTATCGGTTCGAACGACGTATCGATTTATCTGTGAAACGTGGTAACTAGCAATTTAGATACATTTCTAACAAAATATATACAACAGTATTGTAGTAGTTTTGGTTATTTCTGTTCATAAAAACCAATGTGTGCTTTTTTTATATTGAATTATCGACCCGAGGAGAAGAAAAGGTATTTATTATTTTGTGATAAAAAATCGTCTATTCAATTGCGCAATGGTAATTATAGAAAACTTGAAAAAACTTCATTCTCAAATCTCAATATGATAAATAACTTTTTTTCTATTGTTGTGTGACCTCACTGGTTATTGTATCTTTGAATTGGTTGGGGAAACCACTATAGTTCCATTGCCAACGTTTCAATTTTTATGAAGTCATCCTCAGGGCACTACCATAGGGATTATGATTGTGAACAAACTCAAACAGTATGGTATTCGAGGTAATTCTCTTTCCTGGCTCCAAACATTCCTTTTGAATCGAAAACAATATGTTCAATGTTCAAACAAATATGACTCGTAATAATCAAAAACTGAATGATAGATCAGAAATAAACTCTAATAACACAAGAGTGCCTCAGGGTTCTGTGATAGGACCAGTCCTTTTTCTTCTCTGTATCAATAATTTGAAGAACGTCATTGAAAATACCGTAATTTCCTTTTGCGCAGATAAAACTTCTACATTGATCATTGCCAAGGCACATGAAATTGAATAAACGAGTGCATAATGTAGTGTTAACGAATATGAACTAACGGTTTTCCAATTCTTCTACTCTTACAGAAAATGTACAACAATTTTGCCGTTCATGTAAAAGACGTAGTAAAAAGCTATGGTGAAAATCAAGTTTTAAAGGGGCTATCTATGAAAGTTGAGCGAGGACAAATGTAAGTATATACTCAGTAACAAACCAGTACCAACTCATGTTTATAATAAACCTTCCATGTGAACTTTTACAAATTTTGCTTTACAAGACCGCAATAATTGTTTTGCCATACAATGTCTTCTTCAGGCAGAAGTACATTAAGTTAAAATTATATGACTTTATCCTTATTTACTCCTACATTCAATTGATAATGAGACAGTTTTATACCTGACCACCAATCAATCGGTGACTAACTATTGTTTTACTATTATCAACATAATACCATTCATCTATCATACCTGGAAAATAAATTCATAAGAGGCGACTCATTTTTGCTGTTTACGAAGCAATCGCTATGTTCAGTTATACGTATTCAGAAAAGTTACACCAGTTTGTCCAATATAAAGCATTGGACAAATACCATAAGTTGATTTATAGACTTTACCCTTTTCTAGTTTTTCAACTGTATTATTGTATAATAAGTGTTATTTGTCTTTGAAGCAGCATCAAGACCTTGTATCAAAAATTCCCTTTTCAATTTAATTGGGTGAAGTAGCTTTCACTGATGAGTGGTATGTATGAAACCAGTATGTAGGTGTTCCCTCATTTAAATCGGAACATAATTTCAGCTGTGATAAAAATGTCTCTTGTCCGCTGATGGAGTAGTTGACTATCAGGTGTGGTGTGCATTATAACGTCCTATAAACTAAACGGGTGCCCAAAAAATTCTGGAAATTTGCAGTGTCCTGTCATTTGTGATACAGCATCGACTAATTTCAACTTCTGGAAGAAAAGTGCATAAGAAAACGCAGTAAGTCTTATTTTAATCATTTAACCAACAATCATGACTACCCGAGGCAACAAGAAGGGAGAAGACGAATTGCTCTCATCGGTGAAAACTGTTGTTTCTAAATTGTGCTCCTCTGATGACTTCATAACTAATTTGGCACAAATAATAAGTGAATCTATAAGTGAGAAATTTTATCAAGAAATTAATACACTGAAAGAGAAAAATAAAATCTTGGAAGCCAAACTAATCAAGCAGCAGGATGCCATAGACTCGTTACAATATAAACATGAGAAATTCGATCAATCATTACGAAGCAGAAATATCATAGTTCATGGTATTGAAGAAAAACCGAATGAAAATTGTTTGCAATTAGTTTTCGAATCAATGATATGCAATAAGATGAATATTACAACTATGGGAAAAGATGCAATAGAAGAGACTTATCGTATGGGGAAATATGACGGAACGAAAAATCGGCCAATAATGATTAAATTTTCCATGACCACTTATAAAAATATTGTTTTCCGCAACAAGAAATTATTGAAGAACACCGGCATTATACTAAGAGAAGATATGACCCCTGAGCAGCTGAAAATATTGAAGACAGTCTTATTGAAAATTGGTAAAAATGGAAAGGTCTGGACAAATCTTGGCACAATATTCGTGAAATTCAATGAAGAGAATTCCATTGTAAAAATTAATAATATGCTGGATGCGAACAGGCTTTGATATATTGCATATATACTTTAATTGCTCTCTTTATATTATATTTATTCTATTGTTTTATTCACTTCAATCTATTATTTTTTTGGCACCATAAAATGATAATTATTCTATTGAAATATTCTTCACACCAGTCCAGTTTGTTCTCTACCTTATTTACTTTTTGCACCTTAATTAGGTACTTACTTATTTACATCTTTTTTTTATTAAGTTTGTTTCCGATAAGGTTTATTTCAATACTCATCGGAAAAATAGAACAATACATTTTTTGTTATGTTGAATCTGAAGTTTGGCTGTCTGAATGTGCGATCTTTGCTGCCTAGCTTAACTGAGATAAAAAACTTGTTGTTAGTTCATGATTTTGATGTATTTTCAATATGTGAAACTTGGCTGAAAAGGGAAACTCGTGATGATGTAGTTGAAATAGATAATTATAAGCTATACAGGGCTGACAGAAATCAAAGAGGGGGTGGATTATGCATATATATAAAAAATACACTGAAGAGCGAAATATACGTTACCGTCACTAACTTCTCTGAGCAGCTTTGGGTGAAAATCACATACAAAAAGATAACCTTTGCTGTTGGTGTAGTATACAAACCACCACAACAAGACAATGCCACATTCCTTGACGAATTTGAAGATAAACTGAGTTTGATCTGTCCAAGTTTTGATAAAATTGTATGTATGGGTGATCTCAATATAAATCTTCTTGACTTGGAAAATTTTAATGTTGGTAAACTTTTTAATATTCTCGAATCAGTTGATCTCATTCAAATTGTGGATAGTCCTACAAGGATTTCAAATACAACGGCTACATTATTGGATGTAATAATAACTAACAACAACCATATAGCAGACAAGGGTGTAATTGATAGTGTTGGCATATCAGATCATCAAATTGTATTTTGCACCATCAATGTCCACGGCGAAGGAAGTACTCCAAAAATGTGCACTTATCGTAACTTCAAGTATTTCAATGAAGATGCATTTCAGAATGATCTCTATGCAACCCCTTTTTTCAGGATTTTCGATCAAAATAATGTTGATGAAAAGTTATCTTTTTTAGTGAATTGTTTACAGAATTTATTTGATCGTCATGCTCCTATCACTACATCGAGGGTAACCAAACCAAAAGCTCCATGGTTAACTGGGGCAATCAAAGAAATGATCTCCATCAGGGAGAAGGCATTAAAACGATATAGGAGAACTAAAGCAGATGCTCATTTTCAGTTTTATAAAGATATGAGAAACTACACAAATCGGGCTATAAAAAATGAAAAAAAGGCATATTTCAATAATCAACTCAATACGAAAGACAAAAAAGACTTATGGAGAACCTTGAAATCAAACAAAGTTATATCTGAAAAGTCGCATGAGCTACCTGAACATTTAAAGAACTCGAACGATCTGAATCATTATTTTACAAGCTCAATTCCTCTCAAAGAACCCCCACCAGATCTTCTGCATTTCTACAACACCAATACCCTTTGTGACTCATCCTTTGAATTTCAGGAAGTAAATGATTTTTTTATATATGAGGCTATATGTAGCATTAAGACCAATGCACAGGGCTGTGATGGACTGAATTTAAGACTCATCAAGATGTGCTGTCCATTTATAATCACATACATAACGCACATAGTCAACTTTTGTTTATGCAATAATGTGGTACCAGATTCGTGGAAAAGAGCAGTTGTCACGGTTTTGCCCAAGAAAACTGATCCCACAGAATATAAAGATCTACGTGCTTTGAGTATTCTTCCGACCCTGTCCAAAGTCTTAGAAAGAGCTATCGAGTCACAACTGAGGGATCATATTACAAATCACTCACTTCTACCAGAAGTTCAGTCAGGATTTAGAAAAGGGTACAGCTGCACAACTGCACTTTTACACATAACTGATGAAATATTTAGAGCTAAAGAAGAAGGTCTATGTATTGCTTTAGTTCTCCTAGACTTCAGTCGAGCTTTTGACACCATCAATTTCAATTTGCTTTTGGCAATTCTACATTACATCGGACTCTCTGATAAAGCTACTGCATTAATGGGAGAATATTTGAAAAACAGACATCAAAAAGTACGCATAGAAGATGATGAGTCACAATATCTTGAATTATTTTCAGGTGTACCTCAAGGATCCATTTTGGGCCCATTACTCTTCACCATATACACCTCAGGTCTAGTTCAATCTCTTCATAATTGTTCTGTTCATCTATATGCGGATGACACGCAAATTTATTTCAAATTTCCACTGGATAAATCTGAAGATGCATCCACTCTGATCAATGAAGACCTGAATGCATTCGTCAAGCTCGCATCTGATCACTGTCTCCTAATAAATACTTCAAAATCTAATTTGATGATCTTTGGTCCGAGAATGAATAGGGACATTAACATTGATATTGATATCCTAATCAATGATGAGGCTCTTGTACAGGTAAATTTAGCTAGAAATTTAGGTGTTCTGATTGACACTGATTTGAGGTTCGAAAAACACGTGAACAAATCAATACAAAGGGCTTATTCTGCAATCAAATTAATTTATGGCAGTAGGCATCTCCTTTCATCAACTATCAAATCTACCCTATGTGAAACCCTGGTATTATCAGTATTCAACTATGCTGACACTCTATATGGTCCCAATTTAACCAATCAGTTTAAAAAGAAAATTCAAAAAGTTCAAAACTCTTGTTTGAGACTAATATATGGTATACGCAGATGTCAAAGAATCACTTATAAACTTCGTGAATCTGGTTGGTTAAATATGGAACATAGACGAATTCTACACAGTGCTTGCCTTTTCCACCAAATCATTATTAGCAAAACACCTCCTTACCTTCACAGAAGGTTGAGATTCCGGTCCGACATCCACAATTTGAATATACGATTCAAAGGTACGTTATCACCCCCCCACTTCAGAACAGAATTCTTCAAGCGGTCATTCTCTTACCAAATCTGTAAAGTTTACAACTCTATACCTCAATCAATAAAAAATAAAGGCCTTCACAAATTTAAAAGCTCGTACAAAAAATATTTATTTCAGCTGCAGTGTAACAAACTGATACCATGAAAATCTTGAATATCGGCTCCATATTACGTATCATGTATTTCCCCCTCTTCTCAATTTCATATTGAATTTTTAAATTTAATCTCAGGTAGCAAACTCGATCATACAGACATCCATATTTGAAATAATGCGGAAAAAGAGACTAACAAGGTTAAGTGGAAGAACAATTTAGTGGTGATTCATCATCTCCACCTAAATTGAACTTCGCCTTTTACTCATTTCAATTGTATCTTCATAAACCGATGTAAATGTTCTATCTTGTGAGTAATAAAGACGTTAATTATTATTATTATTATTATTATATTCAAAGAGCATGGCAAAGAAGTTCTTGTAGTTCTTGTCAAGAATCCAGCAGATATAATTCAACGGTCGTAGGGGACAGTGGTTGTTTTCTGTTGGATGGATATATTATGGGTTGAAAAGGAAGACTGGAGTGGGTGTAACAGAAATAATTGTGGGATATGCTTCCTTGCCTAACGCTTCTGTCCTTCCTGAATTGCAGCTTTTACTTTCTTCTGAAATTGTCACATACTGCAAATAACGTCATGCCTTTTGATAACAGCTATGGTTTATTGGGTGCCAGTGGCTGTGGCAAGTCCACAATGATAAGCTGCCTCGTGGGTTGTAAGAGAATTGATAAGGGTGAGATATGGGTGCTTGGTGAAGAGCCAGGACCTCTTGGTTCAAAAATCGGTTATATGCCTCAGGTGAGTATATATTGCTTAGGTTCTAGAATGAGTTTATGCAATCCTCGAGACTTACCAATCATCCAAATCAAATTCTGCTTGACAAGTATTTTTTAGGACTCAACCCTTTGAAAGTTGATTGAATTTTAAAAATTTCAGGAAGTAGCTCTGGTTGCAGAATTCACCGTTAAAGATGCTATTTATTACTTTGGGAGAATTTTCCAGATGAACGAATCAATCATCGCTCAAAGATTTCTTGAGCTGCAAGCTCTACTTGAACTACCACCTGCAGATAGGTAAACAATTTTATATTATATATTCTGATAAACCCTGCCCCAGAGCTATCGCCTTCCCCGTGTGCACACTAACGTTAATGAAACGTTAGGAAAACACCATAACCGTTCATTGTTTCAACTAACAAATAATACGTAATAATAACAAAAAAATTAACGTTAACTTTAACTAAACCAACATCTCAATTGGAAATTGACGTTTATACAAATAGTCCACTAACGTATTACCCAAACGTAAGGGTAAACCATTTTTCAAACTATATATTAACATAATATGTGAATTCAGAAAAATACTATAACCTATCATTGCATGAACTATCCAATAATACGTAATGATAACGGAAAAAATCATCAAGACATTGCCGTTTAATAAAGCCAATATTTCAACTAGGAATTAACGTCCCTTTTCAATAATCAATAAAGTATTATATAAACGTAATGTTTATCAATGTTTCAAACTTTTAACTAATGTGCATACGTATATACGTTGAAAAAACTCCGGGAAAATACCATAATCGATCATTTTTTGAAGTATCGGACACTACGTGATATTAACGAAAAAAGGTCCCAGACCCTAACATTAAAACGTACATACAGTGTGTCTCACTTCTCATGGAAACACCCCCGTATCTTCCGTGGTAGAATGATGAAACCCTCAGGACAGATGAAAATGATCAAAATGCACCTACCACCTCAATTGGGTTGACCTAAGTGATATACACACCACTCCACTCCACCTTCGGTGTCATGATTTTATCATGTTATTTGTTCTCGTCAATTACCAAAACAACCAAGTTTTCGTTCAAAATGAAATTTTGTCCGATAAACTAAAAACCTCATGTGGTATTACCCTCGAAAATATGTATTGTTGGTAAAATTGGTGTCCTGATTCAGAATCCTTTGAGCCTATATTGTCCCTTAATATAATTTTTCGCAAAACTGGCTAGATTCATCGCCCCTGGCGAGCAGTATATGTCACTAAGATCAACTTCATGCAGGATTAGAATCATCGCTGGTATATCTAAAGCTCCTGGAATTTACAGAGTTCTGCTTCAATAATCACGGAAATTACGACGAGGGTGTTTCCATGAGAAGTGATACAAATTCGGATTTTTTCGGAACTGAATTTTTTTCAGGAACAAAGTTTATCTGTAGTAAGAAAAGTAAGAAATTAGAGCCTATTTTGCCCCCTTGTATGTTTTACCGTAAAAATGGGTTGTTCCATCGCGAGTGGTGGGCAGTGTATATCACTTAGGCCAACCCAAACTGAGGTGGTAGGTGCATTTTGACCATTTTCATCTGTCCTGAGAGTTTCATCATTCTACCTCAATTATTACGGAAGATACGGGGGTGTTTCCATGAGAAGTGAGACATACTGTATATAGTCAAGAATTCATTAAACATCGTTCGTTGAGGCATACAGCTTGCAGAAATTCAATGAAAATAATAATAATAATAATAATATTTATTCGTATTAGCATACAGCAGCCATCCTTAGATGGATATACACGTCAGTCTTACATCAAGTATGTAGCATAAGCTAGTCATTTAGAATTAAGATTTATACATGATAATAAAAAGTATAACATTTACATTTATAGATTAAGACTCACACATAAGATAAACTGATATAACATTTACACATAAGGTAAAAGACTATGGGTTGATAATTTGAAAATGATCACCGATAGACAATTTGGGGTGTACATAATATGCCGTTATAGCAAGCTAGATTCATTAAAATGCGTTTTATCGACGATTTGAACTTGGCTAGATTCATTTCTCTAATTTCTCGAGGAAGATGATTGTAAAGTTTGATTCCCAAATAATCTGGGGATTTTTCAGTACGAGATAGATTGTGTATAATGATATCAAAATCATGAGCGTTCCTGGTAAAATATGTATGATAATCAGAATGTTTTAGAAACCTAAGAGAGTTGTTTTTGACATAAAGGAGAGTTTTGTATATTAGAATAGATGGTAGGGTAAAGATATTATTCTCTTTCCATGTGTGTTTCCATGAGGAATATTAAAGATAAGTCTCATTATTCTTTTCTGTTTAATAAATAATTGCTCCGAGCGAACAGCGTTACCCCATAGGCAGACATTATATGTAAGATGACTATACACCAAAGAATAGTATACACTAATGAGTGTATTCAAGTTCGATGTTTTTTTCAGTTGTACAATGGCATAAAATGCTGAGTTAAGTTTCTTACTGATATGCTCTATTTGTTTGTCCCAGCTCACAAACTCATCCAAATGAACACCCAGAAATTTAATTTCAGTTACATAGGCAATATTAGTCATAGCGATGCGTGGAGTATTTCTCCTGTATCTAAAGTTCATATATGTTGTCTTATCAAGATTTAATTTGATCGAATTTTGATTACACCAGCTCTGGAACGTGTTGACTACTCGTTTTGTTTTTTCGTACAATTCCTCAGGAGTCTGTGCAGCAACCACCACCGAGGAATCATCTGCATACATTATTAGTTTATCTAGTTTATCGTTAATGCATTCGGGTAAATCATTAATAAAGATAAGAAACAGAAGTGGCCCCAGCACAGACCCCTGTGGAACCCCCATATCAGTATCTACTATATCCGATTTCTCGTCTTTTATCTGAACATAAAACCTTCGCTCAGATAAATATGACCCTAATAAGTCAAGCATAGGACCTCTTATACCAACAGCGTATAATTTATCTTTAAGAAATTTAATATTAAGGCTATCAAATGCCCTCGTGAGGTCAAAGAATACTCCTGCAACTGCCTGTCCCTTGTCTAGATTCTTGTACACACTATCCATAAATTCAATTACTGCTCCTTCTGTCGATCTTCCCGAACGAAAGCCGTGTTGATTGGGGGACAGAATGCTGCATTTTTCTAGAAAATGTGTAAGTGTACTGTGATATATGCGCTCAAATATTTTTGAGACGTCATTTAAGAGTGAAATTGGTCTATAGTTGTCAGCACAAGTAGCGTCCAGTTTTTTATAAATAGGAGTCACTTTACTTAATTTTAGATCATTTGGAAAGATTCCTTTTTCGAATGTTAGATTGATTAGGTAAGCCAGGGGCTCAGAAATTATGTCTTTTATATGTTTTAGCACTTTTATATTTATTTGATCATCACCCAACTCCTATACCTACTTTCCCTCAGCTTCCACGATGCTCTCTGAAAATTACAGTTTTCCTATTAGAATACTCCGTATCAGATCAGATCAAATCTTTCCATATATATATATATATATAGGTTGATTGAAAAATTAAGATGTGTTGGTATCGAGGGTACGGCATTGGAATGGCTAGCTAATTATCTGGATAATAGAAAACAGAAACTAAGGTTTAATAATATACTATCTGAGGAACTAGAAATTGGTTATGGGGTTCCACAGGGAAGTGTTCTTGGGCCCTTATTGTTCTTACTATATATTGATGATATTGTTGAAGCAGCAGGAAACTGTAAAATTCATTTGTTTGCTGACGACACTTTAATTTATTTCTCTACATCAGACCCAGTGCTTCTGGTACAAGCCCTCAACAATTCGGTATATCAAATACAAAAATGGTGCTGTGGGAATCTACTGAAAATTAACGGTAATAAAACTAAATTCATGCTCATTGCCAATGAAAGAAATTATAATAATTTTCTCATGACAAACATGGAAATAAAAATTGGTAATGAAATAATCGAGCAGGTAAAAAAATTCAAATATCTTGGTATTATAGTTGATTATAAACTAACTTTCAAAGAACATGCAGACTATTTAATAAAAACAATATCTTTTAAAGGAAACTACCTGTATAGATGTTCAAGATATCTCAATCAATGGACCAAAAGGATTATATACAACACGATTATACTTCCCCATTTCACTTACTGCTCAACTATTTTGTATTTACTGAATCAAAATCAAATATATAGATTTCAAAAATTGCAGAACAGATCAATGCGCATAATTCTTTCGTGCAATAGACGTACTCCTATTACAACAATGTTGAGCAGACTAGAGTGGTTGTCAGTAAAAGAATTTTTATTGTACCAGACACTCATTTTTGTATTTAAAATAAGTAATGGAAGTGTACCAGAATACTTAAAAAATAAAGTGAACTATAATTTTGAATATCATCACTATGAAACGAGATCTAGAAGAGATTTCCATATTCCTCAATTTCAAAAAAGATTTATTCAAAACTCCATTTTTATCAAAGGCTTAAAAGCATTCAATGAGTTACCATCTGAAATAAAAAGTGCACGCTCCCTCAACTCTTTCAAAAATACTCTGAAAAAACATTTGTTGGAGGGAAGCAGTCACTAATATATTTTTGTAAAATAATTTTATTTCTTTATACACAACAGAAATATTTTCACGTTTTATTTTAGGTAATTATTATTTTACCACTACAGTGTGGTTATTTTTATATATACTTTTTTAATAACTGTGCATAGTTGAATGTCTGTATTGGATAGTGTGTAGTGGTGCCGTTTGGCATATTTTTGTTTTGTATTATACAATGTATTAGTTTTTTATAACTAAATAAACGGATATATATATATATATATATATGGGTATCAGATATATTGAATTCATTAATCCCGATAGAAATGTTCTATTTTGCGAAAGCATTAGATTTTTGCTCATTTAACCTCAAATCATCTAGATGATGTTATATTTGATTATATTCCAGATATTTGAAAAACTGTAGTGGTGGTGAACAGAGGAGGGTGTCTTGTGCCGTTGCTCTTGTACACAAACCAGAACTTCTTATCATGGACGAGCCTACTGTGGGAATAGAATCTCTGTTGAGACAAAGGTAAATGCTGAGATACTTACTTATTTCTTCTTTGACCATCAGATGATCATTTTCTCGTCCTCAATTAAATTAGAAACTATTCAAATTTGTTTGTTTATTCGTTGTTATTTCTTATAGAATATGGAACCACCTTTTGAATATAACAAGGAAAGATAATACCTCCATAATTCTGACGACTCACTACTTGGAGGAGTGTAGAGATGCTGATAAGGTACATTTCCTTCTACAAACCAAATATTGCGACTTAGTTCCTATTTTTAGATTGGATTGATTAGAAATGGTAAACTTCTTGCTGAAGATTCACCGGACGAAATACTGGAAATGTACAAGTGCAGAACGCTAGAAGACGCTTTTTTTATATTGTCCAGGAATCAAGAAGAGAAACTGAGTTCTGTTGGATATCCAGTAAATCACGATCAGTGCGGATCAATGGAAGTGGTGGGTTACAAAATACTAACTGAAAAAGAATTTTCCAAAAACAGACCATCTGAAGTGAGTACTACTTTTAGGTTAGTTCTCCTATATTGTGTAAGGCACTTAAACATTGGTACCTCCAAATGGTGATATAAAACTGTTATAAATTTAATAAATTTTGAAGACAAAGAGATGCGATATGTTTATTGTTATCATAACTGTTAAGGCACCAAATTTTACGATGTTTAACAGTTTTTAATACATTTTACATAATCCCAACGTAACTTCATAGCAATGATGATGAAATTTCATGTATGAGAAATTAGAACTGTTATTTGAGATCGTTATCAAGTTGTAAATTTTCTATTGGAAGGTTCGTTGATGAAAATTCTCTAGCTGGTTCATCTGCTTCCTCGATTCCCTGAATTTCTGCATGTGACGGAACCCAAGTGAATGTAACAGAAACACCTTTGTTAACTATATCATGACAACAATTATGAATAGTTTGTACTATTGGATGATCGGGAGATATATTTTTTATGGAATAAATTGCAGATAAGAAATCCTTACAAATTGCTATAACATTATTTTCTTCCACTGCGGTCTCTAAATCAATGGAAAGTCTGTATCCCGCTAGTATTGTTTGTGTTGTTGCAACAGAACAACATACTTCATTTTCTGTTTTTGCAGCATCATCGGTATGAAGGATCATATCAAAAGGAGTCGTATTAAACAGTTCCAAGAACGCTTCTCTTGGAATCCTTGAAATAAGTACTCGGTTCCACAAGAGAATTCAATGCACTAGATATTCAAATTTCATAAACTCGACTGTACCATTCAATTTAGGCACAATAATTTTATTAACATCACTTGTATTCTATCATGACCAGTTCTATCTTATACCAATAATATACCTCATGTAATGTATCAACTGTACATGTGTCAATGACCAATGAGCAGTCGGGACACGTTAATTTTGATGTAATTTGTATCTTCTAAATTTTAAGCGACCTTCATTGTCATTGTATTAGTTTATTTTTATTGTATTATTTTGGGCATTAAATTTCGTTTTTCTTCTTTGTCATCACTATTGGTATTGTTTTTATCGAATATTGAAAACCAAGAATCTTTCAGATGTTGAAAAGAAAACGGAATAGCATTTTGAATAAAGATCGACTGTTGGCTTTAATGGACAAGAATTGGAAGCAGTTTCACAGAAATTTTTTGTACGTAAGACCCAATATTTTACTGTTGTTTTAAAGATATAATCAAGTCTTGTTGAACAAAAATGTAACAATGCAATTTTTAACATAATAAAAAATCTTCTTCAGAAACTTGATCTTCTTGGTAATGCTACCAGTGCTCCAACAAGTTATTTTCATGAATAGCGTAGGACGTGATGTTACCAACATTCCTCTTGGCATAGTAAATGATGAAGGAATATTAGTCAATTGTTCGGAATTTTCAGTAAACCGATCTGTGACAGTGGCTGGCGATGCCATGTCGACCTCTTGTCATTTTCGGAATATGAGCTGTAGATTCTTGGAGTATTTGGATCATCCAATGATACGCAAGGTAGGAAAAGATCAATCACTACATCTTCAAGTCTTGCTAAAGTGAAGAAGGATTGTTTTTTTGTGAACCCTAATCCATTTGAAGAAGTTAACATTATTGAGTTATTAGCTGCCTTCTTGTCTTATCTTTCATTCACAGTTTTAGATTTGCAAATATTCCTGATTACATTCATTTTTTACTGTAGATGGAATTATCATTATCATAAATGAACTGCATAATAATTTAGAAAATTACCCAAACAAAAAAACTTCACTTTCACTGAGATGTTGATATAGCTGATTAGCTGGGTAGAACAACTAGTGGAAATTGAACAGCTGAACAACTCATCAAATAAGAGTCAATGCATTTATAGAATGGGAACCTTTCACAACTTTTATGATATCAAGTTTTTAGCGTGCATTTGATTTTATTCGAAATTCGCCTGACAATAATTGATGTCAGGAAATTTTTCGTTTCATGGTCTTTCCAATTATTAACAACTTCCAGGTAAACTACGATAGCGTTGCAGGAGCCAATGAGGATTTGAAACAAGGATTATTAAATGGTGTGGTATACATCTCAGCAAATTTTACCGAAAATCTGGAGAAACTAATGCAGTTGGAGTGGTCTGCCAATGAAGCAGTTATCGATTCTAGTCAGATTAAAGTTTGGATGGATATGTCAAGTAAGTGATAATTTGGAAATAATAGTATTGTAAATACCGAGGGGGAAACTACTCTTTCATTAGGTGTACATCATAACATTTTCATTAATTCAATATTAATTTTAATTAAATTCATTATTCGAAATGTTAAAACTCGCCAGAAATTATTTTTGCGCAAAAAAAACATTTGAAAACTAATTCAGAGCTGACCAACATGAGAACGGTTGGAGATAGACGAATTCTGCGAACTCCAATCGATTCAGAATGGCCGAATTACTATATACTGAGAATTTGAACGAAAAATTCTACGGGCAAAAAAGGCAAGTATATCATGATAAATAATTTTTTGAACTTTTTATCCCCGAACGTATTTCGACGTGCTGATGCCGAATCTTTGAACAAAAATGTCGAAAACTCATCAGAAATATTTTACGCGCCAAAAAAACCTTTTGAAAACTAATTCAGAGCTGACCAACTCGAGAACGGTTAGAGATAGACGAAATCTGCGAACGCCAGTCGATTCAAAATGGCCGAATTAGTATGTATTGTTATTTTCGAGTCAATCAAAAGAAATTAAAAATCACTCGAAAAAGTTGCAAGGGGTTCACCCCTAAAAATCATTGAAAGTACCAAGTTGTCACATCGACTTGAAATTCGCACTGTGTACGTAAAATTTCATGTTCATTCCAAAAACGTATGATTTTCTATGCCCAGATAAGATTTAGCCGGAAAAAGGTGTTTAAGATAAAACATTAAATTTCTGAGATTTTTTATTTTTCATTTTTCGAATTTAAAATTTTTGTCCTCAGACGTATTTTGACGTGCTGATTCCGAATCTTTTAATAATAATGTCAAAAACTCATCAGAAATATTTTTAACGGCAAAAAACCATCAAAAGACTGCTTCAGAGCTGACCAACTCGAGAACGGTTAGAGATAGACAAATTCTGCGAACGCCAATCGATTCAGAATGGTCGAATTAGTATGTACTGTTGATTTCGAGTCAATCGAAAGAAATTAAAAATTACTCGAAAAAGTTGCAAGGGGTTCACCCCTAAAAATCATCAAAAATACCAAGTCGTCACATCGACTTGAAATTCGCACTGTATATGTAAAATTTTATGCTCATTCCAAAAATGTACGATTTTTATATGCTCAGATATAAGATTTAGGCGGAAGAAGGTTTTTAAGATGAAAAATAAAATTTTCTGAGATTTTTTTATTTTTCATGTTTCGAATTTAAAATTTTTGTCCTCAGACGTATTTTGACGTGCTGATTCCGAATCTTTTAAAAATAATGTCGAAAACTCATCAGAAATATTTTTGACGGCAAAAAAAACATCAAAAAACTGATTCAGAGCCGACCAACTCGGGAACGGTTAGAGATAGACCAATTCTGCGAACGCCAATGTATTGGGTATGTATTTGGAAATTATTTTATGACTTTCTGGATCTTATTTTTATATATGAGTTAAATTATGTCCATACAACGTATCCGCGTAATTGAATGGTAATTATCTTTCAATGCCCCCTAAAACTTTTTCATTATTTTTCATTAGAGATAATTACTTCACTGATTTCATTTGGTGTACAAAAAATGACTAGTTGTTTCCCCCTCGGTAAATACTAAGGCTATACTGAACAGAAATCATATTGGGAAAAATCAGCTGAATTCCAGACGAGTAGTTATTCCAGTGCAACAAAGTTGAGAAAGGCGCCATCAGCAAATGTTACTTTTTTCATGGAACTATCAGTGTTACAGATATTGGCAGGAGATAAATTCACTAAAAGACTCGAATAGTTTTGATATTTACGATAAAAACTAGCGGAAAATCAAAGAAACAACTACCATAATTACTAGTACACTTACATCTCCTATAAATGTTTAGTACTACAATCTTTCCAAAATCTGTGAAAATTACGAGAGTCAGGGGATCAAATCATATCTCTCAAACAAATACATTCGTGTGTTTTACATCAGGACCCAGGCCAATCCGCGAAAAATCAACTATGAAGTACCCCAAAGATCAGTTTTGGGACCGCTCATTTTCATTATTTACATAAACGATCTCTTTCATTATGTCTTTCCAAACAAACTACTTATGTATGCAAATTATGAAACTGTATTCACCACAAATGTTATAATAGACGAAAGATCAGAGAACATCTTTCACTTCAGTTATCTAATCTTTTATTTGGTATATATTTGGTAATAATAGTCAAGACAACGATGGGTTTTCCATATATCTTTGAATTTCACAAGATGAAGATGAATTGACATACTTATATACTTGAATACACTATGAAAATACATTTTTCAGGTCTTCGAGTAGGTGGAGAAGTGCAAATGAAACTACAACAGTTCTTCATCAAGTTCCTAAAGTCTGTGTACGTTGACTGTGGACTACTTCCAAAACTGGTTGAAATACCAATCAATATGAACTTTATACACGGACGAATCGGCGAAGAGTATATCGTGAATATGATACCAAGTGGCATGATAACGTGAGTTATTTATACTGTCTATACAGAGTTTTTGTTTCCACATTCTAACACCCTTCAATTCAGTTCAGAATTACTGCCAGATGCCTTCATGGTTCATAGTGACTCATTGTATGAATATGGCTTGAACATAATTTGAAAAAATAGACCTAATAGTTATACTTATAGATTTATAGTAGGCTCTTTGTTGGCCAGACCTGACCCTAAGAGACTCCAAAAACAAAGTCGTTATAGAGACATATTTTGGTTGCAGTAACTGACTCCATTTTTAGAGCAATTTTCTTCATCGGTGCCATGATGACATCTCAAGTAATAGTCAAAGAACGATCTGAAGGAGTCTGGGACCGATCCATTGTGGCTGGGGTTACTTCTTTGGAAATTATTATCACCCACTTCATCCTGCTGGCTTCTTTGTCTGTCATACACGTACTCGGAGTATTCATGGTGACATACATAGCATACCAGCAGGAGTATGCCGGAAGCTTGTTTCTCATGTATTGTATCGTGTATCTTCAATCTATTTGTGGCATGACACTTGGTAAGTATAATAGCATATAGAAGTTACTGGCATTTTGATTGGCTGAACTCAGTTATGTACCCATGCTAGCCAGCTTGATTTACAATCCTATTTCAGTGGGAGTTGAAATTTCCTCCTTAAAAACAGATTTTTCATCTTCTTCACCAATTTTAATGTATAATTAGTTACAATGTACCTCCACACTTAGTAATACGTATGTATTACTATACACTATTTTGTAAATTCCTTTTTTTCATAATTGTTGAACTTATATTTAAATACTCGAATATTGTAGATTCCTCCGTCGACTGAAGATGGGTATACCTGAACCCGAAACATGTCTCGTTAGATTGGGAAACCAAACTTAGACGTATTAAACCTATTTGTGGAGATGACTTTGAGATTTTCTTTCCGTCTTAACTATCCACTACACTTTGAGAAATGGACTATTATTTGTTTATATCTTAAACCCCTAATATTTCGGTTTGTTTGTATCACCCAATATATCACTAATCAACATAATCTTTTGTTTCAGGGTTTTTGGTATCCGTTGTGGCAACTGATCATGCGATGGCATCTATTCTAGTCTCTGGTATATTATTTCCAATGATGATGCTTAACGGTAAGCGTTTCTCTGGAACCAATTGCAGATTCCTCAAATAAAATTAAAAAAAAAAACCAAAGAACACGCTTTACTTCCCATCGACCAAAAAGTAAAAAATAATTGACAATTTAATTTCTCAAATGTAAAAAAGCGTTGGTGCTTTCGATCTATATTCTCATGTTTTTTAGTTTAATTTAAGAATACAGAGCGTTCAAGAGCTCAAGAGAACTTTATCAAGCACCCCATGCACGCTTTTTCTACATTTGAGAAATTAAATTGTCAATTATTTTTTACTTTCTAGTCCATGGGAAGTAAAGCGTGTTCTTTAGTTTCTTTAAACTATTATTTTTTTTTACTAAAAAATCGAAATCTCCGACCCCGAAAATCATACCATCTCGGAATTCATAAGTTTTTACGAAAAATTCATAATCTCTGACCCCGAAAACCCTCACACACAAATTTTGAATCGAATCAGACCATAATGACATCTTGTAGCCGCCATCTTCAATTTATGAATTTTGACAAAAAATTCGAAATATACGACCTAAAAAAACCTCACATATCAATTTTGAATCGAATTTGACCATAATCACATATCTCGTCCGCCATTTTGAATTCATGAATTTTGATAAAAAAATCATAATCCCTGACTCCGAAAACCCTTACCTCACATACCAATTATGAATGGAATCGGACCATTATCACAAATCTCGTCCGCCGCCTTGGAGCCGCCATTTTTTTATAACAAGAATAATGTCATATTGCATTGTCACCGGAACTATGAGCACCTGCCAATTTTCAAATCATTCGGACGTCTGGAAATGAGTGAAAATCACGCCCAGGAGTCAGATACAAACAAACATACAAACAAACATTCGGACGTCTGGAAATGAGTGAAAGTCACGCCCAGGAGTCAGATACAAACAAACATACGAACAAACATACGAACAAACATACGAACAAACATACAAACAAATATACAAACACACATACATACAAACAAACATACAAGTAAAGCTAATATAAAGCGTCTGATATGTTTAGGGTCTTTACGAGGCATAGCCAAAAAAGCGTTTTTCGAGATTTCGATTTCTAGCACTATTCCAACAAGTTATGTTTTGGTAGGTCATCATACTTTCAGTTTATTCTAAGCGATAAAAACTTTTAAGAAAATGTAATATCACGTATGTATTGCTGTTGTGAGTCGTGACTTCTATATTACTCTATATTCTATATTATATTTTGTATTTGATGTAAATGTGTGTGTTTTTTCGTTAATCACTTTTCCATCATTATCCTTTTCACTTTTTCTAATAGGTATGTTACTTTCTATTAACTATGATCATGGGTTAAAGGAAACCTTGAAAATTCTTAAGACCGATAATGGACGTCTTCGGGACGTCTTGAATGTCTTAGTTTTATGTCCTGTGGACGTACTCAGAACGTCTCTGTGTTATCTGGGTTTTGTGACGTTTACGGATAAAAGTTATTTTTCTATTCGTTATTTTGATTTCGGAGTATTTTAGTTGCTCTCTTTTGAAAACTCTTGCCTCCTCGTTCGATTTCTATTCTGATGATTTGTTGTTCTTTCCAGGTCTACTTTGGCCGATTCAAGGCATGCCAGACTCCCTAGCATTCATTGCGCGCTGCCTTCCTTTCACTCTCGCTACAGAGTCCCTGAGGAACGTTTCCAAGAGAGGCTGGTCCTTGGGAAATGCTAAAGTGATTAATGGAATCTTAATAAGTTCTAGTTGGGCCATTGTTTTCGGAGTGATGAGTGTGTATTTAATGAGGAAAAGGGGTTGAATAGTAAGGATAATATACTTATATGCACGATTAGTCCATTAATTAAATCAACTTTACACCTACCTACCTTCATTTTGTTGCTTTAGTTACTGTTTTAACCGACTAAGTACCGAATAGTAAGTATAAACTAGCAATTACGAAATATATTCTGGGTGAGTCTCTATTTTTGATAGAAGCGATCCGATTGAACACGAAAATTTAGGGGGCTATCGAACAATCAAATTCTGTATCACTCCCGGTTTCGCCAGAAATGGTCTTAGTTTGAGTTCTTCAAATAGAACACCTTGTATATTTTTACATTTTTGAAATCCAGAGGAAATACTGTGGC
This sequence comes from Chrysolina haemoptera, assembly GCA_958298965.1. Taxonomy (NCBI): domain Eukaryota; kingdom Metazoa; phylum Arthropoda; class Insecta; order Coleoptera; family Chrysomelidae; genus Chrysolina; species Chrysolina haemoptera. Next base: position 5,554,648 of record OY282586.1, on the reverse strand, counting down.
TCAACTGACATTACTTACTTACACAAAATAAATCGTTTCTGCTTTTGTCCTTATTATACAGTGTGGCCCACTTAAGACCGGAGTACCCTCTTCTACATTTTCTAACCTATAGGAATGATTTTTTTTCGTTAGGTAGTCATTCAAAAAGTACTAGGATACCAAATCTGATTTTTCAAGGTCACAAATCTTAAAAAATTACTGGCGATTTTTTTTTGAAAAATTCTAACTACAGCACTGGATTCGCGACATTTTCAAATTATTCTGCACGTAAACTATATGGAATTTTCAAATTCTAACATTTATGGTCCTCAATCAAGCAAAAATCCAAGAAATCATTTATTTTTAAATTTATGGTCCTCATCAATCAAGCAAAACTCCAAGAAATCATTTATTTCTGAATGTTTAACAATAATTAAGTAAGACTTTTCAACACTTTTCAAATTGTGACAAAATTTTACTACCTAATTTTATTTTTTGACGTTTGTAGGAAAAATTTTGTTTGTTCTCGATCACCAAAGTATCATTTCGCGCACTAGATTAACATACTTTTCAAATTTTATAATCTTATGATTTTCTCGTTTATGAATAGATTTCGATGAAACTCTGACCTCAAGACCTCCTGAATACAATGCTGAATTAGCGGGTTATTGATTCCTGCATTTCAACGTAATTCGTATATAAACCATTTGAAAATGTCACGAATCCAGTAAAAAATAAAAAATCGCTAGTAATTTTTGTAGATTTTTGACTTTCAAAGATGGAATTATTCATACCTAATAAAAAAAAAATCATATTCCAATCGGTTGGAAAATGAAGATTTAATAGCGGTGCTCCGGTCTTAAGTGGGTCACACTGTATGTATTCGTGAAATTGTCTGATCGAATTACTTTCAAAATACTTGATGGATTAAATTCATGGGTCTTTGTGATTTTTTGATAAAATGTTGGATAATCCATCTACTTTTTGTGAACCCTTTTTTCAATGTTTCTGTGTAGCGCCATCTAGTGTAACGTATCGAAAGTTAACAAAGTTGAATTTCAAATGTCGAAAGCACATCCATTTGATGATTAGTTAGGCTATTTTTTTCAAAAAAGAGGGCAGCAAACTTGAAGTAATAAAAAATTTCAGTGAAGAGATAATTAAATCCTCAATAATCATTGAAGCTCTGATACGATAGAAGTATCATTATACTTCATACAATGTACAAGCATTGTTGAGGAGCCACTGAATAATTTGATTTGGATTTTTATGACGCCACCTATTTTGTAGTATCGGAAGTTTTTGTTATTGACCAAATCGAACTACGTACACCTCAAACAGCCTTAGTTCAGCTACTGAAAGAGAGATGGCCAGACAAGAAAAACAAACAAAAAATGCGATATTCAACGATCGAAAATAACTCCAACTTGAACTAAGAAAAATTAAACTTTGGTAACTATTACCATTTTGATTGTCAATTAATTTCTTTGTGAGCAAATTCGAGCAGATATTTTCTACGAACCAAAAAGGATTTCAAAACAGCACATTCCAGATATTGTTCTCAAAAGTTTTGGATCAAAAAACAGTGTTAACGTTCGCAAATACCTTTATTTATAAATATAATTTTTCTGTGATTAATAAAAACAATACAAATATGTGATGAATATGACAAATATCAATATTTTAAGACTTCACGTCTTCTTCCTCTTCTTTGCTTTGGTGAATTTCTTTGCCTCCCGTAACAATCTCCTCCTTTCTTGACTCTCTTCATCGACACACTGCGAATCCTCCCAGTCTGTAGTGTCATCACTATCATCATCAGACGGTTCAAAATCATCACTGCTACCATCGTTCAAGAAAGGGTCATCAAAATCATAGTCATCTTCAGGGGTTTCGTTCAACTTTTTCACCTTGGCAACAGCTTTTCTTTTCTTTCTCTTACCAGTATCTTCAGCGTCCTCTCCATCGCTTTTATCACTTCCTGAAACACTCTCATCTTGTTTCTTCGGTGACTGCTTTCGTTGGCCGTCCCCTGCTGGTTTTTTGACTGATGGCGGAGCAGAGTGCTTGTAGACCCGTCTATGATCCACGTTGGTTCGATAACAAGAAGCACCATAGGGGCATACAGGGTTATCCTCATTAGGATCACTTTCGTAGTCATCATCACCTGGATGGCTGAGAGCAGCCCTATGCACTGGATTCTTCCTGTAGCAACTATCTCCGTACCAACAACGCTCTCTTCTTGTCTTTGGCTTATCAGTACTAGAACTTGCAGCTTCCGTATCTACAGCTTCATCATCAGAATTACATTTATTTTCATCCTTGGTTTTGACTGTACTCAAGTCTTCATTAGATGGATTTTTTTCTTCTTCATTTGTGCTTTCCTTAGATGTATCTACAACTTCAGCGTTGTTTTCTTCTTTTTTATCTACTTGTGCAGGAATACTATCATCTTCATTTACAGCTGAGGCAAGTTCTTCAGTGTCTCGACTCTTACCATTGCCTTTTGTGAATAAATCCGCAAAATCCATGCTTTCATTAGAGTCCTCCTTATCAGAGATATTTTTATTGTGGCCAAAATCTTCCTGAAAAATATTTTCCAGATTGTTTATCAACTGATTTGTATCAATCTTAGCTTCATCTGCTTCTAACGAAGCATTCAGTAGCTTGCTGACATTTGGTAAACAGGAAACAGAGGGTGTTGGCACCCCACTAGTTTTAGTCGTATTATATACTTTCTCACACTCTTCCTCCTTTTGTTTCTTAGGAGAATCAATACTACTTTCATCTGATAGTACCCTAATTTTGAACCAGTTTGAATCTGCAAGGAGAGAAAACTGGTCGCCATCATTCAAAGGAACGCTTTCATCTTTCTTCACAAGAACCATAATATGTCCTTTAGCAGCCTTGTAGAAACAAGGGTTGATGTGGACGGACTTGAGGGTCACTTTGTCTTCGGTGATGATTATTATAGCGTGTGAATGGGACACTCTTCTGTCTGTACAGTTCAAGATCCCACCTCGTCCAATCATATGTTCTCCATTAGGTAATTTGGCGATTGCTTGGGTCAGGTCTTCCAGTTTATAAATATGTAGCACAGTCATGATGAGTAAATAGATGACACTCTATAACAGTTCAATAATGGTGGTAGAAAACATTTCTAAAGAGAGTATCAACAACGTCAACAAATAAAAAATTAAAACTTGAGATTTTTAGGATTTTAGGTTAGATTTTTTAGTGATGGCAATCTGTGGCAAAACTTAGAAGGATGGCTACAGTGCTACCGTGCTAAAATCCTCACAACGGTGCTACCATTGTTTGTGCTACAGTTCAGCTACAGTTATCTGTAAACTTTTGGAAGTGGTAGGTGGTAGACTGTTAGTTCAGTTATCGAACGGTAGATGGCAAGACCTAATTTTTCATTTTCTTCTTCTCAAAAGATACGACATCTAAAATTATTTATATAAACTGATATAAAGTATATCAGTTCTTTCCTGCCACAAGCGGTGTATACGCGTAGATGAAAATGTCTAATAAACTTTATTTTCAACTTCAACCATTGTATAAAGACATCTTTATACTATGATTCCACTTAGATTTTTCAAATTTGAGCGGTTTCGCACTTAAATACTCTGCGCTATCTAGCGGAAACGCCATAGATTTGATGATGGTAAAAATATTTTTAAGGAATAATACCTGAAACCTGAAACCAAACAAATCTCATCTGTCATTTAACTGTATAAACCGTAAGTGTGTAAAAGCAGATTCAGGATTCCAACAAATTTCTGAAGATAACTACTTAAGAAATTGGAAAAATTACGTTAGCTTGACCCTCAGAGTAATAAAAGACCATAAAGATGCCTTCTCCATCCTTGTCTTGAAGTCAACATAACTTTGTTTGTTGACTAGCGAGAGCCTTAAACATGTTAAGTCCGTATTCATTCGGGTAGTTTCGTGTATGCCCGCTCATTTTATTCGGATAAACTTGTCATTATCGTTTGTAATATATGGACCTTACTGTAAATGTACACAAACTGTCCATAACATTGCCCTGCCTATACCTACACAAATAGTTATTTTGAAGTGAACGCATGAACTATCCTTCTCTATACAAGTTTTGGGTTAGGGGGGTGACGGGTGGTGACACTTTTTATATGGACAGTATGTTTACATTTGGAATAAGAGGAACCATAATACAAAAGAAGAATGACAACTTGATGCGAATGAAATGAGCAGGCATACACGAAACTACCCGATTGAATACGGACTTGTATCAGGGGCCCTCATTTATAAACAAACAAAGTTATGTTGGCTTCAAGACAAGGATGGAAAAAGCATCTCTATAGGATTTTATTACTCTGAGCGTCCTTACTCTAAATGTAAACAAACTGTCGATAACGTTTCACCCCCCCCAACAAATTATATAGAAAAGGATAGTTCATGTTCACTTCAAAACAGGTACTTGTTTAGGTATAGGCAGGGCATCTGTCTTTTATTTGGGTAGCTAACCTTATTTCAATTACATTGCCTTAAATTACACTTTGTGGGTTTGTGACCACAAAACAAAGTGTTCTATGGTTTGCGCATGCTTATTGTTTCAAGTTGCTGGCGACACTGACACCGCAATCACAGAATAGTAATTGACACGGGACATGACAAGTCCTGGCATAGAATGCAAATTATTGATGATTGATGTCAGATGTCATTACTCATTACAATTACAAACCATAACCATAACGTAATCTATGGATAGCATGGAATGCCACAAAAAATTCGAAATACTTTTGAAAATACTTTATTCAACATAACCATTCAATTTTTCATATACCAAATTGTAGTGAAACAAAAACAAACATTTCATAGCAGATCACAACAAATGATCACATCAATAAAAATAAAAGAAAACCTAACATCTAGTTTCGATTGCAATAGGGTGTCTAAAAATAAAGGAAGAACTCAAGAATCATAATTACTAATTTTTTGATATTATATATTCCTATTGATAGAAAAACAAAGTCATAGTTACAAATGCACATACAGCTGCTTACTTACAAACAATTTGTCACTCTCAACTCAACTTCTACACGATCATAACCTCAAAAACACGAGACGGAGTGCCGCAAGGATCGTATCCGGGGCCACTACTCAAATAGTTAAGGAGAGTTGAAACAGTATATTCCAACAAAGAAACAGAAAACGAATAAAATAAGAATAACATCAACCATCAAAACTGATATGAAACATGTGTGACCAGAATTCTTCAATAGCGAGATAGAAAATTATAAATATACAACGTCAATAGTTCTGAAGTTATTACAAATCCGTAATAACGTCCGTAAAAAATCCAATTGTTCGACATTTGAAAGACAGTGAATAAATTAATATTTGGAACATTTGGTGTAAATACAATTGAAACTTCAAACTATTCAAAACACCAAGCTATGTCAATTTCATTCAACGCGTGTATTTTTGGTAGTTTCTATTTCTTAAAATTGAAAGACAATTTCTTCAATGAACGATATCAATTATTCACTTGTCGATTTGTTTTGGTTTCTATAAAAGATAGATGAATCCAGTAATTTTTCGAATTTTCCACTGTTGAGTTCTCTCGGACCAGTTTTTGTTCACTTGCTAATGTTTGTATGAATCTACGATCAGCCTGGTTCATATTCCGTCATACAGATTGCAATATAAAGAGTTGGTTAAATAAAATCAAGAGAAAAAGGTTGATATTACAAATTTGAAACTTGGAGAAAATTACAGTCTATTATATTTGAAGTTTCCATGAACTTTCTGAACTTGGTTCGTTTCGTACCTACACTCAAATAAGCAAGCGACAGGTTCGAATTTGAGAAACACTTATGAGACCCATCACACCCTGCCAAACATCTACTTATCAATCATACTGACCGGGATGTGCCACAAGGATCCAAATAGGGGCCACTCTCGTTTACGATATACAGTGTCCTTCAAAAGGTTGACTTCATATGGGAAAAACTTTTGATAATTTATTATGAAATTCGACTTGGGTTTGAAAGAGATTAAAATGGCCTACTCGGACTGGGTCACGTGACTTTTTCAAAATAATCGTTAAAAATAGGATTATTTGTTTGGATTTCGAGAAATTTTGAAGATTTTTTTTTTATTTAGATTTTACACATCTGTGCCAAATTTTACCGTTGCAACTTTTAGTTTCTGCAATTTTTTTAATATCTACGACTTTTCTGATTAAATTAAAAAAATTGTAACTTCTACAAAACCTTTTTTTTTATCATTTGCTTCATCATGCTATCAAGTTTTAATTACTGAATATAGATGAAAACATGTTTTTCTTTAAGAAAATGTTTCATTATGCAAAGTTACAATAGAAATTAATTTTAATCGATTTGTCAGTACTAAAATGATACAATCTGAGAAACACTCATTAGACCCATCCCACCCTGCCAAAAATCTACTTATCAATCATATTGACCAGGATGTGCCGCAAGGATCCAAATTGTGGCCACTCTCGTTCACGATATATACATACTCAACGAAAAGCGTCTTTCAGCCAAAATGTAGGAACATTTGCCTACTAAAATAAAAAAAAATAGTACAAATTGTGTCGACCACCAAACTCCATCGACGGGAAAAATCCAGCTCTCGCAACTGACCAGTCACCGTATATGAATTTGAGATTATGAAACTCAGCCATTCGCACCGCGCGCAAGAACAGCTTCAAATGTGAAAACCTATGTACAAAGGGGCCGATCTTCATGCGGTAACTGTGTCGGTATCACTCTGAGGTAGCGAATAAGGTTTCTGCTTGCGCTGCCGGCGACGTTCTCGCCTTTCGCCCATCACGAATCTGAGGTGTTCGAGCTTGCCGCGCGTGCGCAAGTTTTGGTCCTCGCTGCTCGGCGTCATCTCCATCGGCTCGTCTTGATGTTCGGGGACCGGCGAGGTGCTGGTCTCGTCCAAACCTTCGAGAATCAACAGAGATCCAGTATTATTATTGTTATTATTTATATATTACAAGGAAAATCAAAATTATTCAATGGGAAAACACATTTATAATAAATTAACATAAAACAATCGGGCAGATTTACTAGTCAGATTAAAGTAAATCTTGTAAGTTACTTTATTATAGATACCGAATGGCACGCTCAAATGACAATAACATGACATAACCAAAGTTGTTGATTTCATTTTCACATCATCGTTCATATATTAGTTCAGAGTACATTCGTTTTGATTTTGAGAGATTCATAAAGCTGTCTAGTAGGAAACTACCAAACAGCTGTCGGCAGATGATGGAACTCTCGGAATTAAATCGAAAACACTCTCTTCACTTTATATTCTGTTTGCATCCCTCATAACGCATTAGAAACTTGATTGAACCTTGGAGTGGAATAACAAAACGGAATGGCAAACAAATTGTTTGCTTAAAAGCAACTAGTACGGCCGGTATTGTTGTATATCTGCCTGATATTCTACAGCATTTACAAAATTCAGAGATTGGGTAGGTCTCAGAACAAAGTATCTACTTTGTATCGTCACTAATAGTGATACCGATACTTTCGTTTGGATGCGTTGCGAGCGCTTGCGGGCGTCGACTCCGATACGTGTAAGATACTTGTACAAGTTTCAAAAGTACTTCCTTCCCAAAAGTCCCCTAACGAGCCACCTCAACAGACTTAGGGTGTGCGAAAACCCACCCAGCAAACACCGCGGGGCTATTCAACCAGTTCCACAGGGAACTTAATTGTAATTCAAAACGCTCAGTACATTGACCCGTTTTTTTTGCTACTAGCTTTTCCACGACTGCTAACAACACAGCAAACTTGACAGATACGTTTTTTCAATCTCTACAAGTCTCTACAGAGGTTTACAGGAGGCGTGGTTTACTGTAGTTACCTCCATGATTCTTATCTAATGACACTTCTGCGTCTAACTGCAGAGGTGGTACCCCGCGCCCAATTTGCGAGGACGGTGCCTTAGCACGACTTGACAAAGTAAGTGCGCAGCGATCGGGCGAGAAACTGCCGGGGAATTGTCGTGCAATCTGATGTCTTCCCCCTCTGTCCCTTCCTATCCTCCCGGGAGAAAACGAGACAGCTGGAGGAGTTTATTTCATAAATCAGACGACTCAATTAGATATGTCAATGTTATAGGCAATACAATTTTATTTATTTATATGAGTTCTTCTTTACAGAGTAAAGAAAAATGTATTCATAGCTTCAACGAGTACCTATTATTCGTTAATTCTGAAGAAAAATATAAGAAAATGAAAAGTTTCTTCCCATGGAGTTGGAAGTTAAGTCAACGTTAAGAATAATGATAATAATAATATCGACATCAACAAATGTGCAAAATCCATTTCATAATTGAAAGAAATATCTGAAATTGTTGTCTTTTTTAACAGTTGAAAAAAACATTTCCTACTCGTAAAATAAAGTACCACTTTACTCAACTTGATACATAAATAACTTTGAATTAGGATAAAGACTTTTTATACAACCACATTAAAAAATCTTACAAAGCGTTTTTGAAAATACTTGCTGGTATAAAGTTGTTAGAATAAGGTAAATGTAAAATTTTGTATCGATTTCGAAAAAACTTTCGCGTGCGAGAAAAGAATAAATCTGTAAAATCAGGATTTCTATTTGAGGAAGACCTAACTGTTTGCTGACAATTCAGAAATATTTAGAACATTTTCCGGAACACTGCTTATAGAACGTCGAATATGCATTGTTAATGCGCCATATTTACATTTTGAGAACATTAACTCCGCCATAACTATCTCCACGACAGTAAGTTTGTCCCGGACTTACCTTTACGAGTCACCCTACGGAGTTCCGGTACTGAGCAGAGGAGATCATTGAGGATGTGGACAATCGTGGCCACGTCACGGCGAGGACGACCCTTGGGGTCTTGTAAGGCAGGGTTTAGGGCTCCGCTGAACGTGCCCGAATACACGCTTTCCTTTCGGCCTAGAATCAGACAAAAATCGAAATTATCGAACAGTAAAGTTAGACAATAACTTATTGTTGAAAAATTCAACAGTATTCTTGTGTTCGCATCTACCAATTTGTGAAAGATTTTTTTATTCACTCATTAGTTTATTTTTCAATACATTTACTCAGTCGTATCCAAAAATCAATATTAGCGTGTGTGATATAAATATAATGGAAAAGATTAGTGTCATATAGACAGATGTTAAAATCCCAGAAAAAAGATTCTTCTCGAGCAGGATTTGAACCCACGACCTCTGGATTGCCAGTACAGTGCTTTTCCACCTGAGCTACCCAGAAGACATTTGATAAAATCGTTGACAGGGCTAGGTAGCTCAGTGGTTGAGACTGGCTAGGTTCAAATCCTAGCGACTACAGATTTTTATCTGATGGCCCGAGAAAGTGCTAGGAATCGCACGTTAAAAGGTAAAAGCTCGTTAATCCTTGGCTCGCACAAGTTTCGACTTTTGAAAACTTGTAAACATAAAATATACGTATGTGAGTGTATTTTTCATTTATTGATCAAATTTTATTTTATTTTTTTTTTTTAATAAAAAAATTTATGGGTTTATCGATTTTTGATATCGGCCGATACGATAATCGTCCAATGAGGCCGATATAACCGATAGGCTGATATAATTACCGGTCACTATTCAACGCTTTGGAGTGCATTAAAATACATCATAAATGGACGGTCGACGGAAATATTCATTTATTCGATGTTATCTGGTGATTTTTAACAGCAATAGAATTGACAATCAAAACAGCAGAAGCTGAATCGCAAAATTATTCCGTTTTTTCGTTCCTTTCAACATTACCAAGGTATATACTCAGAAAATATTCAGACTTCCAGTAAGTGTACCTACTTAATACTCCGATATGAAATGATTACCATACAAACAACTTGATAAGTATGAGCAAAGTTTACACGATTATGGGAAATCACGAAATTGAATATTTGCAAGGTCTGTTTGAACACACGTTTCATTCCATTCATTTTTCTAAGGAAGTTGCCTTCTCATAAAATATGAATAAGAACAATATGTATTATTTGGACCCTCTGGAGACACCATATATCCTATTTTACCGTAGAGCAGATTTTCAATAATCGTCGGACCTCTTTTCAACCAAAAAATTCCAACTCTTCAGATGGTGTTCAGTTTTCGAAAAACATATATTTGTACTGGTACATGAATATATTTGATGGACATTATTCAACGACCACGGATTAGCGAGACTTCCTTCAACTTTGTGGTATATTTTTGTTTTGCGTCAGCCCACAACTCATTAAATTCTTTCTGAGCCACACTAGGTTTTTTCCCTTCTTTCTGCAAATAGGTCTTTATACAGATCTTTCCTACTGACAAGCCGGGCGGTTGTGGCGGCGCGCGGGAAAATCGTTGCCTGGCAACGGCGAGTCAAAGTCACGCGCCGCTTTTCGGTTTAGAAATCGCGTGTTCTACGAAAAAATAAATACTACTGATATCTCAATATACCCCCATACCCCCCCTTGTGATATTTTGTTATTTTTTTCTGAACCCCCTCCCCTCGAGCCTCACATGATTAATGGACGAACCCTAAGAACAGGTGAAGGCAGCACTTAACAAACTTTCTAAGTTGAGGTTGTCAAGACAATCAATTGGTTAAACACTGATTATCTACATTCCTGGTTTCGCTCTGTTTATAATTAATAAACTTTGTACCTGAATTTAGGTAAGTTAAGGCTAATGATGGAAGAATTCGTTTAATCCTGAAAAAAATTTTGTGAATTTTAGTTTTTTTTCACAATGACATGTTTTGTTACAACTTGGCGCCCAACGTGGGGCACGAACTCACGACCCTGAGATTCAGAGTCTTATACTCTATCGACTCAGCTTAGTTAAAGAAATAAAATTAAAAATAACTCACCTTTATCTTTCCCGGAAAAAACATCAGCGGACAGTCTTTTTAGTGTGTGCTGCAAATTACGCGAAGCTTGCAGGAGGCTAGGCGGGCTGGACGAAGTCGACGTCACCGGCTGCGAGGGCCCCGCCGTCGTCGCGGCGCCGTGGGCGGTGGTGGAAGTCGAGGGGCTCGGCGACGTCGGTGGTTTCAGGCCCGAAATCGTGCTGAGCTGGAGCTGGATGAGCATCATGTGCTCGCCGAGGCGCATGCTGAGGTTGAGCGGCGCCTTGCCGCACAGGAATTCGTTCACCTGCGTGTCGTTCAGAGATTCCAGGGCTTGCATTATGCCCGTTTCCGGACGCTGCGTCTGCAAAATGCCGGTAAACACAAATTTAAAATGTAACGATAACAATGAATATTATTGCTCAATAGTAGAAACTCTTTCTAAACAGATTAATTTCTCAACCGATCTATTGAGTTATTTGAATCATGTCTCTATTTCTGAGTCATTCTTTTTCGCGCCTACGGACGTCATAGAGATGAAACAAAGGAGTGTATGCTTTTGATAGGGAAATTTGGGCTATTCATGAAAAAAAATTTAAATTCTTTCAAATGCTTAGAAATGAGAAATGAAGTAGTACATTTAATTTTTTTTCAATCTGGAATAAGTTATCTTCTATATGTTCTTATCAATCACTTTCAAAAATTGCAAAGTGACAACATGCTCTCGAACTAATTCAATAACTAATTGTCAGAACTGACATTTTCCATTTATTGTACATTGAAATCCAGGATGAACACATGCGCTTTGTTGCCAAAATGACTATTTTATCATATTTTGCCTTCTCAAACTCCGGAATGGTTTGGAAGTTGAAATTTTGGGAAAATGTTTGTTTTTTTATAGACCTAAAGCTACAATCCCGACGGCGCGAGGTCTGAACATCGTGTGAGATTCTTGGAAACGCATTCGTTCACACCTTTATCCAGGGCTATAGAAAATCCTTCATATATCATTAGTAGGACGACATATCGAATACATAAATTAAATATATATATAAAACTTCTGGAGATAATACATTTCTGGACAAAGTAACGTTCTGGACGATTTCAAACGTAACAGCCTGAGATACTGCTGTTTATGTATTTCTAGATTGTACTGCACTATGTATTATTATTATTTTTTATTCGTTTGGATTATACCAGTCGGGCCCTATCTCCGGAGCTCCGACTACTCCGGAGCTCCGACACATCCGGAGGGCGCGCTGCCATTTACCCAAATAGACAACCCCATGTCCGTGGGGTGAGCAACTTCTGGGTCCGAGAATGATGTGCCCTGAGCAGACGGAGTGAACCAAGGATGACAGAATTCTTCATTCGTACAGGTAAGATTTCTGCTGCATCACGGCAAGCCGGTATGATATTTAGGTTAGAGATCAGCGTGTTCATCATTCCACCAAGGACCCCTATAATCATAACCACCATTTTAACAGAATGGCAGGCCATTATGAATCCCTCCTTCTCCGACTCCAGCTCACTTGACCTGAGGAATGCGTAGGTCAAATTTTTGGATAGCCAAGGTCTTCAATGTTCTTGACATTGACTTCTCCTTGTGAAGCTGCAGGAGGACCTCATTTTCCGCAGCTTTAACATGAGCTTTTTGCTGAACGGGCTCCAACTTGTTGACAGAGTTGGGGTCACCCCGTTCAGTGTCGACAACGAGAGCAAGTTCATCGGCCGCCCGTGCTGCTGCCTTGAAAATGAATGCTCCAATCTCTGCTCTTTCATGGTCACGGGCATTGCGGAGAAGGGGATCTGACCTCCTGATAACTTTACAGGCTCCATCCAGTACCATTTTGTCATGTAGACACTCCAAACTCAAAAGTTTACGGCCTCCCTAATGTCTAGGAAAGTACAACCGTGGAACGGACGATTTAGGATGCAAGCTCCTATAGAGATGCATCATTCTGCGAGTTTATACGTCGAGTTGTCGCTCCTCTCGAGTCCATTTCATCACTCCAAATGAACGGCAAGCATATTAGTTGCATATACTTGCCGCGGTTAGAGTTTTACCTGTAGTTACGTTTTGGGAGCGGCGTCGTTCCACACACGGCATCAAGATGATGTAGGATGCTTCCGTCTACGAGCTAGACATCGTCTCCGTATTCCTCGCATCGTCCTCTTCCCAAACTCCATTCCGACAGTATGCGTGTACTCTTGCACCTTCCTCAAGGAGGCATATAGTTTCAGGTCATCCATGTAAAATAAATATGCCTTGTGCCTCCGGTTGCTAGGGGTGCCGCAGTTGTATCCGCGAGTGTTCTCGAGTGCACCGGACAATGGCATTAGTGAGTTGCAGAAAAGAAGAGGGCTCAGGGAGTCTCCCTGAAATACGCCTCTTCTGAAGGTAACCTGCTCAGTTTGGACTCTGACTTAACCAGATCTTTATGGTAAAGCGAGTGGCATCAGTTGTTCAACGCATCCCACTACTTGATCGGGTACCGCAAGGCATCTGAGCAAATGCAAGATGAGCTCATGCGAAGTTGTATCAAATGTCTTGCATCTATCGAGAAGCAAGTTCTCCTTGCAGCCAGCGACCCCCTTCTTTGACCCTCTTTGCTCATATATCCGTTCAGAAACCCCCAAAGACCAATTTTGAATGGAATCGGTCCATAATCATAAATCTCGCTCGCCATTTTGAAGCCGCCATTTTGTTTTTTTTTACCAACAAAAATTTCATAATACATTGTCACCAAACTCACATAAGTTGCAATATTTATCCCACCAATACAGACTAACAGGGCAAGTTAAATAAAAGCTTGTAAAATAATGCAAATGACCATAGCAGTCTATGCCAAAACACAAAAAAAAAGATAGAAATTCAACGAAATAGTAAATGGAAAAAAGTTATGCACGCAAAACGCTGTTACGTATGCGCTGCCTAACAAGCCTAACCCCTGTCCTGTCCTGTCATTGCGATAAAGATCTAAGCGTCATCTTGCGGATAATAAGGAACTCTGGGCTATTTTTATCAGTTAAGATTTTGGAAATACCCATGAAAAAACGCAGTCAGTCTGTGGGAAAAACTCCAATAACTTATAGTATTATATGAACTTAACAGCCTATAAAATCCCAGCATAGAAGTTCAGATATCTATTAAGAATAATAATGGAAGACAAGGACGATATTATATTGTATCCAACAGCATTCACATTTTATGAAGGTGAAGCAATGCCACCAAAAACAACAAGGGAACTTCTTATGATGAGGTTGAGCCAAGAAATCCGAGAGAAAGAAGGATGGATGGAGAAGATTAAGGACAAGGTTGTCTTAGACCATTGGAAAAAAGAAATCAACGAGGACGAGGAATTTGTTGAATATGTTTTCGATGAATTAAAGTATTACGCCAATCTAAGTTCAGGCGGCATAGAGGTAGGAGCAATTGATGGAACATGGCAGGCAGATAGGTTGATTGATCCAAAACTCAAAAATGACTTCAAGAAGTATGTTTACGATTTTCTTGAAAATGTAGACGAAAGCCAAAAGGATTTTCATCCTTGGAGCAATAAACAGGTGGTAGATCTTGTACATCCATCTTTATTTTGTTACGTCAAAGATGTAACAAAAGTTAATAAGTTGAACGATAAGCTGGATTATATTGTAGATGAAGTTATACCTGAGCCTGCGTTGGGAGAAGGAAGCACAAATGAGACCGAAAACATCAAAATACCAACAAAAGAAACTACAGACAAGTACCAATGGTTACCTTCAGAGTTCCACGTTGATTCCGAGGGTACAGTTTCAATAAATTCTTACATAAATAATTTGCATCCCGAGAAACATAGTACTTTGTGTTCCCTGATTGCTCGAATATTTGAGAAGTTTGTTCCTCTGTTTAACCATGTCTTGACAGATTTACTAGATATATGCCAGAACAGAATAAATGTAGATTGTTTCAACTGGTATAAAGAAACGGAAAAAAATAATTCATCCCACTCAAGTGAGGACAATGAATCAGATGATTCAGAATATTTAAATAATCGTGAAATTGTTTGGCCAGAAATACCAAAGTTCACTGAGCCGCAACCAAAAAAAAAATGTGTCGATCTGAAAGGAAGGAATTTGCAAGTGATAGTAAAACTTGCAAATATTGAGCTGACTCCCAAAGAACCAAAGTATGCTGGGGGAGTTTGGCATGTTGAAGGTACAGAAAGCGAGGCCATAGTAGCTACGGGTATATTTTATTATTCTTCTTCAAACATAACTGAATCCAGGTTGTTCTTTAGGCAAGGTATTCAAGAGCCATCTTATGAACAGAACGATGTGAGAGGAGTGAAAGAATTTTATGGGCTACAGGACGATGACCCTCTAAACCAAGAGCTTAGTTCAATTGTTTGTTGTGAAGATCGATGTATTGCTTTTCCCAACATCTATCAACACAAAGTGGGTCCTTTTGAGTTAGTTGATAAAACCAAAGTAGGTCACAGAAAAATTCTGGTATTCTTTGTTGTCGACCCAAATAAAAGAGTTCTCTCAACTAAACATGTTGCTCCTCAACAAAGGGAATGGCATAATAATGTTGAAGGAGATCCAAAACTGAAGTGGACTATGACCTTAGAAGATGCTAAGATGCATAGGGAGAAGTTGATGAAGACAAGAAAGTTTGATGAATCTAAGGTGTACGATTTTAACCTGGATAAGCCTCATTGCATATATGAACGTAGATTTTCCTTGTGTGAACATTAGGGCCACACTAGATTTGAACAGAAATAATCTGAAGGTGATTTCAACTTTCCAACAAAAGAGTAATAGCCACCCCTAAAGTTTTTCTTATTATTATAAAAAAAAATTCTTTTACTCTGTGTTTCAACAAATGATTTAAGTTCAAATCAACTTGGAATCTATTGCTTTAGTAGGGTTACAAATGTGAATTCTGTTTAAACATAATTTTGTGCTTGTATGCTAGATAACTAAAATGTATCAACTGTACATTCCTTTTATAAATGTTGTTTCCGACATATCTATTTTTTTATTGAAAAAATTACCTGAAACACGGTCATAAGTATACATGGATAACATACTATTATTTCAATAATGTTAGAGATATGATGTACTAGCTTCTGGGAACAAAACAGTTACCAATTATTTTTTTTATTAGATTTCACAATATATTCGAATATTTTATATTGGATTTCTTTTTATCTAACAATTATTGATATTAATACAAGGTATCCCATTTTTAAAGTGACAAAATTAACAGTAAGCCTACAGAGGAGTTAATTTTGTTTTAAAATTTCGCCCTGATTAAGGTATTCCTATACCTGGTTTCCTAATTTAGAATTGAAATGTACCTGATCTAATAACATTTATTGACATTTCAAACACACAACTCTGGTTTTCGAAACAGAAACCAGAGGTTTGGCCTGGTTTTAAAATGTCGGAATTATGCACAGTAGTGGAATAAAATAAATACTCTTTTTATCAACTACATATGATTTCTTGTCCCCAGAACAAACCTAAGATTAGTGCCTCCCCCTCTGGCAATAAACTAATCTAACCAAACAACGGCTTTGTTCACAATATCATTATGGTTTGTTATATACCGATTTTTGTTTTTTTTTTATGTTTGGAGTGCTAAAGGTGTTAGTTTTTCAGATGTTTCAAAAGAAATGTACATACTTGTTTGTGAAGTAGGTATCAGCAAAAAAAATACCACATGTTATAACCCATCTGCCATGTTTGGCCACTGACTTGAGTTATTTGACTAGAATCAAGTAATTCATGTTCTATTTCAGGAATGATAATTACATTAAAATCGAACAACTTTATTAATCCAGTAGAAAATTATAGTTAAATAATCAGATAGGATGATATAGAACTTTCTTAGCATTTGTACAAACATAAAATACTAAAAATAAATTATATCAAACCTACAGAAATTGAAATATTCTAATAGGTATACAATATAATACCATATACAATGAGGGGCGAATAAAAATAGATAAAAATTATAGTCTAATGAAAACCTTTTGAAGTTGCTTTCGAAAACTTGAATTTTACCAGTAGTTATCAATGATTCAGACAGTTTGTTATATAGTTTTGGTCCCAAATAGGGTTAGGTTAGCCATTATATTTATAAGGATATTGTAGACTTTTTTAATCAAGAACACTGGAACTTAATCGGTCCAGAAGAACATTTATTCTTAATTTTGAAGAGATAACAATTCATTCTCTATAAAAGCCTCAAGAAATATAGTGTTATAAACATTAAGTATGCTGATTAGATGGGAATTGTATTCAATCTCTTCAATTATTTTCATAACTTCACTTTCAGGTAAAAAGGAAATATTTTTCATAGTTGCAGAAGAGTACCTTATGATATTTATCAACTGTCAAGCTTTTTTGTGGGATTATCAGAAGCCACTGTTTCATTCTGATAAAACAGGAAGGTATTGCACAGACACTGCAAGTATTCTGAGAAGGTTTTATATCTGAGGATGATTTTTTTTTACTTGACGTTTCTCGGATGTTAACCTTCAACAGTCCGAAAATGTTAAATCAAGAAAATCTATATTGATTCATTTACCCTTCTATACAGATTTCCTTGATTATCCTTTTTTCAGTTTTTATACTGTGATAGGTTGAAATCCCAAAAAGGCCATGTTGAAAAAATGCAAGTTATAAAAAATATTAGAAGAATAAATTTTCTATTTTATTGATATTTATTGTCTGCAATGCTTAGTACCTACTAAGCATTTTGGAGAAAAAAAAATGAAATGCATCCAGAAATTGAGAGAGTAGTTTAAATTTCCGATCAATACGTGATATTTAATCTTCTTTAATGCAAACTTCCCTGTAAGTTAAGTTGCAGAATAAAACTAAAATAGAATATACTTTGACAAAAAATGTTGACGTCTTGAAAAACTCACCAGTGATAAAAAAGGAAACAATATTGAAGGACCCACTATAGATTTTGTCAACAAGAATTCATTCTTCGGACAATAAAGTATATTTTGATTTGATTTGATTTGATTCTTAGTGAAAGTAGAGAAATCAAGGAAAACTGTTCAGTGCCTTCACAAAAATCTAACGATCAAACCTATCAAAAGTCTTCATTGCTAGATTTGTATCAGTGCATTTGTGATTCATTATTATTCATTGACAAGGTTTTATTTGTAGTATTTTCTACTTATGAAATAACCGTATATTCCATTGGAAGGAACTTTTCATTTTCTTAGATTTTTCTTCAAAATCAGGTAAAAATACTCTGTGAAGCTATGTATACCTTTTTCTTCAGTCTTAGAATATCAGAAACTATTATGATAATTTATTAATTTTTTCGAAATTAAATTGGAATACTGGATGAAGAAAATGACTTTTGCATAATTTCCACTTAGACTGAGATATTTTTCTTCATCCAATGAGTATACTGATTATTGTGCAATAAACAAACTGTTCTGATTTTACAACATATTGCACAATCTTTCCATATAATTTTAAGACTCAATACAAAATATTGCACAATAATATTGATAGGCTGAGGGTCAACGTAGTATAATTATTTATTGTGATATTTCAGAGTAAATTCTATAATGTAGTGATACTAATGTTTTCAGTATCATTGATTAGGAATTCATTTTGTTTTGCTTTTATTGTATTTATTAATGTTAAAAAAAATCGATCACGTTCTGATTGATCTAAGAAATGTCGTGGAGTATTCTATTGATCGGATCTTGGGGGGTTCTAACCCCAACCCCCCCTTGGGCACGCCACTGCCTATCTTTGTTTATCATAAATTCTGAATGAATCAACTTGGATTTGAATGAATACCAATTTTTCATGCTTCTGAGAATAATAAAAATGTGATACTTATGTAGAATAAATGTTGGGTATTTCAGAATACTTTTTATTGCTGTTTTTTTTGATATTTTTAATAGCATGTG
The DNA here is from genome assembly GCA_958298965.1 of Chrysolina haemoptera. Taxonomy (NCBI): domain Eukaryota; kingdom Metazoa; phylum Arthropoda; class Insecta; order Coleoptera; family Chrysomelidae; genus Chrysolina; species Chrysolina haemoptera. Next base: position 5,535,852 of record OY282586.1, on the reverse strand, counting down.
TGTCAAGGATTTAGATGTATAAAACACAATTTGTTTTCGATTATACTTTATAAGCTTTGAAAATCTGCTTTGAAAATAACATGGCAATGTTACACAAACTATTCATTGATTTAGTTGATTAAAATGAAAGAACAATTTTTTTTTATCAATACAGAACCTAAAACTACACATGCTCATGTGCATTAAAGTCCTATTATATATTTTTTTAAACTTTTGGAAACTATAATTAACTAATCCCAAGTTTGAAACTGTATCAGATATACTCATAAAAAATTCGATGTTCTGAATCATTTTTACTTTAATAAAAATGACAACAGCAATGTAAATCAAATCAAATATTGACCAACATTGGCTACATGAACATGAATTTTTCATCTAAAGAACCATAAGCAAATAAATGTTCAATACTACCAATTTTGAAACACACAGTTTGTAAGAATTAAAGAGAGGGGCTGTTCCAATATTCATTTAGGCAACCATATTTTATTTCACAATGATCTGAAATATTTTTCAATCATATGATCTATAAAGTTAATGACTCCCCAAATAAATACCATGGGACTTGGGGCTTGGAATCAATTCTGAAGGTTATCCAAGCTATTGATTATGCATGCATGTTTGTTCTATAAACTCACTTTGTTGATAAGTACCTACATAATTTACAAGTTAAGTCAATACTCATCCTTTGTACTGGGTATCCAATGGAAAGAGCACAATGGATCAGGTTTTGAGATTCTAAGGAGTCCAGATCAAAGTATATTATTGGGCAATTAGGATGTGCACAATGTTATGAAAACTACTCACCACAAGTCCAGTTTCAACATTTGGTAACAAAGTAATTCTAGAGCCTTCCGAAATCCCGTGCTGAACCAGATTTCCATCTTGCAATTGCCTAAAAAAGATCGAATTTAGCCAACAAAAACTGCCTAACTGTACTTTGGTTTTGAAACCCACTTATCTCTGAACAGTAAACAAATCCTGTCTCTGGGCACTTTCAGTCTTTTAGAAACAAGTTTTTTGAGATTATCAATGGTAATGTCCGAATCTACGCACAAGTAGAACTCGCCCCCCGTGGTGGGGCTCACATGTATATTTATTTGGGTATTTGGGCCACACCCCTGGGAAATGGGGTTAGTAGATGATTGTGAGCTGTTTTCCATTCTTCCCGAGTCTCCTTCTGAGGCACTACACTTGTTTCGATCCACTAGGACACCTGGAGGAACGCCTTTGTTGACAATTTTGATATACGCACCATTTCTGAAGACATAAAACTACACAAAAAAAAACATTAGTATGTTACGGTACTGTCCGACTGCTTCTGGCAATGTCGATTGTCGATTTCTGACAAGTCACAGTGCGCGAGAGCGGATTGGTGCTCACAAAGAACTGTCAGATATATGCTGATTGTTTATGTTTTCTCTTGTCATATCTTTATGCCGCAAGATACAGATACATTGTTGCCATGCAGTCCAAACGATCACGAAATGGTATGACCACAGAACAAATAAGGTGTTCTGTGGTATGATTGCCATTCAATCACAGAGCTATATCTGTGGCATGCAACAAGAACAACCAATGCCAAAAATTAGTTGTTCTTTCGACAAAGAAAGATATTGGGCTCTCCAATTCTAGAATTGAGCTTCTAGGAAATACTGGGAACATTTTTGTATTATCCTATCCAAATGATAATTCGAAATACATTGGTTGGAATTAATTGAAAAAAATTGTTACAATAATAATTAACATCGGTTGTTATTGTTTCAATCCACAGATATTAGTCTATTCGATAGAGGTTTTTTCCTCTTCTGGGACAAAGTTGATGAAATTTGGCATTCTAGTAGATTTTTGGGCAAGGAATCGAAAAATCCTTGCTGAGAAATGTTGGAGAGGGGGCAATTCATCCCCTGAAACGTCTTTTACTTCATGAAGGGTCAGTTTATTTTTCGCCATTCGACAGAACAGAAAATTTTATACATGTAAAATATTTTTCTTCTCAATTTGACAACTTTTTTACCCCTAATTATTCGCGAAAACGCGCGAAAATAATAATTCAAAAATTTTCCCCATGAAATTGAGTTTATGAAATAACGTAGAAGTAATATATACCAAACGAAAGAACAAGTCTGAAGCTTCATTTCGTGCACAACACCACCGGAATTGTTAATATTGAAAAATTCATGTTGCAAAAGTAAGACATGGTCAATTAACCTTTATTTTAATTTTATATTCCTACCATTTGGATCGACAGGATTTACTTCTTCTTTGTGTGATGACCTTTATTGCAACTTGTGAACTTTCTTGACCGACTCAAATTGTTAATGAACAAATCAGATTTCAATCATTCCCTACATAATAAACAACATGTTAATGGTTTCAATTTGAAGGGAAGGGTTTGATGTTGAAGAAAATATAGATATTTTGATGTTTGTTCGACCAATGTCCATGAAAGGTTTATGTCAAAAATAAAGTGTTACTGCAAAAGAAATATTTCCATCATTTCCATTTTGAACATGAAACATCGGGTAAATATTGGGGTCGTGTGTGTCACCTGCGTACGAAGGCGGCATGTGATTTTTCAACATTTACCCAGAATTGTTAGTAATAATTGACTGTCAACTTTTCAAACCAAAAAGTAACTCAGAATTTATATTTAGAAACTACGAAAACCCATAGAGAATCGGGAGTTTTCAGGCCACTTAAAATAATGTTCGAAAATAACAGTTTTTGCGGTTATTAATAACAATAAGAATAACTACTGATTGCTTTTAAAGAGTTTTTGGAACGTAGAGGAAGATAATGTTAAAATCCGTTAATGAACTAAACATAACCTAGGAGTTTTGACGTTAGCAAAAGGTCATTTTGTTGATATACTTTTTCAAAATGGATGAAAATATTGAAATCATCATAAGAAGGGGGCAGACAATTACAAGAATATTACAAAAAATACAAGATTTGTATAAATACAAATGTAAGTAAAAATTGATGGTAACTATGTGTTTCGTGAACCAAAATTACCGTTCTGTGATAACGATAACCACAAACCTCTTTCTAATCCGTCGTTGGTCGTTATCGTTCTTTGTTTTGCTTCCCCTCATTTCCCTTAATGCGCAGTCGCACAAATAACGATAATAAAAACTTTTATTTCAAGTTGCCTAAAAACTCCCTAATATACCTGCATGGTTCTCTGTCCTATTTTTGTCAAACCATTTATAATTGTTGAATTATTTAAGAAGCTATGAATCCTTTATTGGAACAAGTTGTTTCGCTTGATGATCTAAGGGCAGAGATTGGAACCTCATACATACCGACCATTTTTGAATTATTAGTAACACTTGACCATCAACTTTATAGGTCGTATAAACTGGAAAATCGAGATCAGCTACCCTAACTACAAGCAGACTGCAGAGTCGTGTAAGTAGTAGCGCCCTCCCTCCTCCAATTATGTAATTATGTCAGTATATTATAATTACATCAATTCTATAATCGTAGAGCAAAGTTTTGTGCATTCAATACATATATGATTATTACTGACAGCCCGTTCCAATTAAAAAATGTGTATGTATCACTGACCTGTTTTATTATAGGTCAGTGGTATGTGTAGGAATTTACTTGAATGACGGAACAGAAAGGGCGTTCTGTGGAAAGGGCCATTGCCGGTCGTCGATCAATGATACTAGACTGTTTCACTCCTAAATTTTGGGCGCCATCTAGGGGTAACGCATTTCACGAATATTCCTATTGTTATTTTATAGTGAATTAGTACAGATTCCACTTTAAAGATGCCGTATTTGCAGTCTGCGCAAAAGGGTGCGTCATCTATAATTATTTCGTTGAACTGATAAAAAGTAGATCCAGGTCTTTCTTGCCATAAGCGGTAGATGGCGGTAGTATATCTATTTCAATTGTCTTTTATTGTTAATCGATTTTTGGAAAATAAATTGAGTTCCATTAATAAGCATATTTAGTCACTGCCGCGATGCTGAATGTACTATTATTAGTAGCAGAGACAAAAGTATCTTTACATTATTTTCCATTAAAAAATAAAGAGTTTTGTTAGACATGGCAATTTCGTCGTAGATAAAAATGTCTGATAAACTCAACTTTCGAAATCTTGAGTACTTCAGTCAAATTTGAATGAGGCTGAAATGAAATACTATGGTCTCTTGAGGAGTTGAGCAGCCAATCACCATTATATTTGGATTTTTTTCGAAAATATGAATAGAATATTCATAAAATCTGTTGTGGAATCCTCTGCGGCTGAAAGACAAACTTTAGTCGCTATTTTCCATCGTTCAAGACTTCCCCGGCACAAGCCACGCTGGGCATTGAACTCCATCTGATAGATATTGTGAAAAGAAATGAAATAGTAAAAGTAATAATAGTAGGTACCCTTCTCTCCAAATATTTCCACAATGTGGAAAATATGAGGAGAATAAGCAATTGCAACTGGGTCTTCTTGGAAGAACGTTGCACAAATATCTATCAGATGCATTCAATGTCCGTCGTGGTATTAGCCAGGGAAGTAGTTTTATGACAGATGTTTGCCTCATATTTTTCACATGGTGGAAATATTTGTAGAGTAGGGTACTTCGAAATTGTCGATTTTACTATTTCCTTTATTTGATACTATCCGGCAAAAATTCTCGAACATTGTAAAAATAATGTAACTGACAAGAAAAATCTGAAAGTGAAAATTCGCATTTTCATTCAGATAGTTGATTTTCTTAAGTACTTATCTCTACTTTTCATTGGAAATTCAATAAATAAATTAGACTTCGGCCTCTTGACAAGACAAAATCTTCTTCAAATATATCGTTATTCTCGCCGACTCTCGACTTTCTCGGAACTTCGAAGGCATTGTTTCAGAACTATATCAATATGAAGTCTGTAAACAAAACATTGGTGATACCTGTGAGGCCATGAAAACACGGCTTCAAGAGCACTCAAATATATTATCTACTTATATTCGATATTCTTGACTGGGAAAATTGAGTGTTGAACAACATCATGAGCGTCGACAATTGGCAAGTTGTGTATACATTTTTGATGGAAGATGGTAAAATTCATATATTCGAGGAATATTCTGTACTACTAGTTATATCCCATACTTGCCTTACATGCATTCATGCATAAATGAATGAAACACTATTCTGTAAGATATATTTTCAGTATTTCATTATATTATACTTAATTGTGCCCATATCACAAATACATTATTTTCTTGATCAAATTCCTTCTGTCATATAAATTATATAAAAATGATAACCTATATACTAAACATAATAATACGTTGTTGATAATGCTTATAATTTTATATTTCTATTATCGTAATGTCTTTAAATGAAACATGCTTTCTGTAATATTTTGTACAAATAAAGTTTATCGATATATAATACATAACATGGGAATGTCTGCTTCCACTGCTGGCGTCAATATCCTGGTCAGTTTTTGGTCTTCTTTGGTTGAAATCTTCAAAAGTTTCAATTCCAACTGCTTGCCTTACATGCATTCATGCATAAATGAATGAAACACTATTCTGTAAGATATATTTTCAGTATTTCATTTTATTATACTTAATTGTGCCCATATCACAAATACATTATTTTCTTGATCAAATTCCTTCATTTTCAGTAGCGAGGTCAAAGTATTCTTTCTGACGTATCAACTGAAACTCATTGTTATACCATAAGAGCACGTACGCACTCAGGTGATTCGTTAAGAAAAGCACTTCGACCACACGCCACTGAAGATGACTGCAGTTGAAACGTTTGGAGATTTCAGCCGAGAAAGACCACGTCAATACCCAGAAACTAATCTATAATCAACACTTGGATAGTTTGAAAAGTTGCCCTTTGATAAATTCTTTAAAAAAACACAGTTCAATTAATATATTTGATGTAATAGGTATATTACACCAAAACTGACAAATCCGTCCAAGTATTGAACTACCACCTAGGAAAATTTCGATGTTTCGGTACTGCTGAAACCTTCCATCCTCAGCCTCTGCAACATTGTTCTATATATTTCCGGGGCGAACGGCAATATACAACCACGTTCCTGAATTTCACCTGAAAAATTAACTCCCATTAAATTATTCAAGTGGAATTTGCTGCTTTACAGTCGTTAAACATTACATACCATCCAGAACCATTTTTGTTGCTATTGCTGCTGGATACCCAACCGTTTTGGCCATGGCCGAATGCCCATTGATGTCCCCGTAAACCACGAAATTGATTCCTCTCGTCTCTTTCCTGTTATCAGGCCACATAATTCCCACATCATGTCTGAGAATTATGATATCCCTTTCGTTTTTCTCTGCAAACAATGTCAATAATCAAAAGTCAGATGATTGAAATTTATAAATTTATGATGAAAGCTCAGTTTGTGGTACTTATAGGTATCTTTCGAAATTATTGCCTTTATTACCAAAAAGTACTATAAATTACACAGCAATAGAGAGAAAAATGACAATATGCATGAATAACTAAATGCTGGAGGGGAAAAATAAAATAAACTTCCAGCAGTGGGATTCGAACTCTCGCTTTCAACTCTACCATCAACTTTCTACCGCGCGCCTTATCAATTGAGCCACAAGACGTACTCAAAAAATTGGAAAATGACATATTGAAGAAACTCTGAACAAGAACTAAGATAGTACCGATCAGGTAAATATTGTTCGACATACCTTTGTTGCAAGATTTCATCAGGAGCTACAGTTAAAACTATCAATCAAGCATTGGGTACTGTTTCGCTCCTTAATTCTGAACGACATCTAGCGGAACAAGTATCGTTGTGTCGCAAGTGTTGCAAGACAGAACCTGTTGATCTTCGGCTTTTTTTCCTCATATGTACATGTACAATTGATTCAAGAGTTAATAAGGAGGGGGAGAGGTATAAGTCCTACTCGAATTTAGTCTTACCTAATGCTAGCTTCGTCGATAAATAATGAGTGAGCGTGTCCAAGGGCGTTCCACACTTGACAACTTTCTTTTCCTCCAACAATCCCAATTCCTCCAGGACATCCACAGAAGAATCGCTGCCGGTCCTTTCGGTGATCTTACTCTTCAAATTATCGTAGAAAATGTTGGAATCCTCCAAGCCCAGCAGGTCGCAGATGAATTTCCGCCACGTTATCTCTGGCCCTTGGAGGTGCACGCTTGGGTGGATTTCGGAGTCGAGTAGTCCCAGGAACTGCAACTATAATAATAATAATGATAATATAATGATAATAAACCGATAATGAGAATAAACCTTCAATGTACAAAAATAATAATAAAAAATTGTATGATTTTGCGACTTGAAATCACTTTTCGACTTTACATATTTGACATTTTCTCACAACCACGTCTACCACGACTTTGATAGCTGACGCTTCTTTTGATGGCTAGCTATATTTAGACTATCGCCTACACAAAATTTTGCGACCTGAATTCTCTTTTCGGCTTAATTTTTTTTTACATATTTGATATTTTCTCACAACCACGTCCACCACAACTTTGACAGCTGACGCTTATTTTGATGGCTAGTTATATTCAGATTATCGTCTACACATACAATTTTGCGACTTGAAATCACCTTTCGACTTTATTTTTTTACATATTTAACATTTTCTCATAACCAGGTCCACCACAACTTTGACAGCTGACGCTTCTTTTGATGGCTAGCTATATTTAGCCTATCATGCACACACAAAATTTTGCGACCTGAAATCACTTTTCGACTTCTTTTTTTTTAATATTTGATATTTTCTCTCGCAACCAGGCCTACTATCAGGCTGGCTATATCTAGACTATCGCCTACACACAAAATTTTGCGACCTGAAATCACTAGTCAATCTCTATCTATGACTATTCAAGTAAAGCTGATTATACACACACCTGTCTGGCAGCTTGCGCGAATCCGCTGTATCTGATGGTACCTCTCAGGATGGTGTTGGCGTCTTCGATGCCGTAGAATTTGGCGTACTTTATGCTGTCTCGGTTGGGGAAGCCTTCCAAGTTGAAGCCGGGGAGGAAGTCTAAGGGTTTCGCTGCTCGCATCAGTTCTCCTCCTTCGCTGATTTCGACGATTTGGCCTTTCCTGAGATACCTGTGGAAGGAAATCAGTCAGATATAAGTGTTATACTCCACCGAAAATGCATTCGTTTGGACTGCCTATCACAAGTTGAAATTATTGAAATCTTCAGAACTTAGAATGATTTTTTTATGTTCTGGTTCTCACGAATAGGAAAATCCTCAGGGAGCATCGCGAGCGCTGCGGTCTTAAGTGGGTCACACTGTATATATATAAGGCATACTCAAATATGTTGGATGTCGTCTTCATCTACTCAAAAAACTGTTGTTTATGTTGTTTCAAAGTAAGAAAGTGGTGATGCCATGCACTGCTCACTCTTAATTCAGTGGATGCACTCATTGTCTCTTTCTTTGCCTTACTAAAAATGCATTTTACAATAGAACAAATTCTTCATCTAAGCATGCACTTATTGGTTCTATCTTGGCGTTGTAGGTGCACCTACATTTGAATTAAATAATATAACCTCTAGCAAAACGTTGTGATCCATTTCCAAAGCACTGCAGATCCTGAACTTGAATTTCAAAATAAAAAATCAACACTACTCAAATAATTTACCTTGCTGATGATACAGTGTTCAGTAGCGCACCACGGGGAGACCATGAAAACTTGTATCGTAGAGGATTGTCGCTGAATTCTGGTGCTGGTAAGCCTCCACAGAAAGATTCAAATGAGGTCACTGTTCCGCCACAATTTTGCACTTCCTGTATACATTCCAACGCGAGTAGATGGTCGATACCTGAAATAGTTGAAAATAGTTCAAAATTCGGATAATTTTTCAACAGCATCAACTAAGCTTACTGAAATTAACGTTGTATTGAAGTGTGCATTGGTAGCTTTAAACGTTTTGAGTACGAAATTTATTTGATTTGATTTTTTTTTGGTAATATCACTCACCTGGATCAAGACCAACTTCGTTCAAAATGGTCACACCAGCATTTTGAGCAGCCTGGTGCAGGTCTCTAACTGCAGGAGACATGTAACTAGCTGTCACCATATGTACACCTTCGTTGATGCAAGCCTTGGCAACAACAGGATGCAGACTTGCTGGTAAAATTGATACTACCACATCGGCTTTTTTCACCAGGTCTTGCAGATGGGACGTGTTTTCGGCAGCATTTAAGTAGACACTTTCTACACCTATGTGAGAGACACATGGTAAACTTATTTTTTAAATATTTTTGATTCTGCACATCAGATTATGTGATGAAAATGAAACAAACCAATATAATAAATACATATCGGTTCCACACCACCAAAAACCAAGAAGTTATTTCCAAGGAACTGGGTCAGACACTGCAGAGTATTTTGTCAACCCAAAGGACAATGTCTAGAATTGTGAGAAGTTTGAACTCTACAAAATTGAATGTAAGAACTGTAAAATACCATGGACAAACTGTAAAATATATAAAAGTAAGAAATAAAGAACACCATATGTAAAATAGGGAAGAACGAAAAAATCAGCAGTTGCCCATTATGTTTTGTAACCAAACCATTTCATTGAGATTATTTAGGTAAGTTAATAACAAAAGGCATCTGGATGCTTATGAAACCTTTAAAATGAGTAAGCAATAAGATTATGAATAATGATAGTGGACTAGTGCCTAGTAGTTTACTGTGTAGTTTGTTGAAATAAGTAAGCTGTTAATTGATAGCATATTTTACAAGAAATCAATTTAAATATTCACATGGCTAGTAAATATATGAGGCATATTGGACATTTGAGACCAAAATTGTGAAATTGATTTGAGAGAGATTAGAATTAGGACACAGTATCAAACGGGTATAAATTAGGCCAACTTTGTTTTAGATTAAGTTCAATCTGTCCTACTGAAAATGGTCATTTGATGACTGAAAGACGTGTCGAATTGTCAAAAATAGCAGTTAGGTGTTGAGATGAAATTCCAGTGCATTTATGAATTGGGATGTTTATTTTGAGAAAGATTCAAACATACCTGGGTAATTATCAGAAATCTTCTCTCCTAGTTCTGCTTGTTCACAAGCAACTGTTATACCAATTGATTTATCTCTGTGAAGATATTCCACTAACGGGGATGCTACTCTGCCTGCTCCAACTATGAGAACATGTTTTTCGTTGGGGGTACCGTCACTACTCGACTTATGTCTGCTCTTGCTATGAAAATGAAGAAAATCTTGAAGTATTCAACTATTGAATTATAGGAAGAACGTCATTTTGAATGTCCATTTCTAATGATTATGATGAAGAGGGGTTATAATGACTATTTTACCGAGTATTCCAAAATTCTCCTTCACAAATTATAGCTATAGATTAATCCAAGAAACAAATGATTTTAGAAATAAAAATTCGTTTGGCATACTTATAAGTTTAGGATGTGGAATCACGTATATGCTTTTCCATATTTAACCATTAAAATCAGTAGGGCCAGACTTGTACTACTACAGCGAGAAGCAGATCTACTGATTCCTGACCTAGTCAGGCTGTTCAGGGCAAGCCTGGCCTACAAAAACGTACCCAACACCTGGCAAAGGTCCAAAGTGATCTTCATATCAAAACCAGAGAAACCCATCCTACGCCCAGACCAATTTGCTTTTAATCGTTTTCATGCTTAAAACGATGAAAAAACTAGTTTATGAAAATATCCGAGATATATATATATATATATATATATATATATATATATTGCAGAAAAGAGCAACTTCTTTCTCACCACTGACCACCATCATACAACATGGGAAAGTCATATCAAACACTCTACTAATGCTTTCCAGAAGACAAATCTGGTACACGGAATGACAAGCAATGAAGTAGAGTACGGGGAGAGAACGAGGTAAGACATTAGTCTGAGCCTCGGTACTCAAGCTTAACTCCAAGCCGTGATAATGGCTTTTTTCGTTTGCAAGGAGAGTTTCTGAAAAGGGACCCTAGAAACCAACCAACTAGTTTTGGAGACTCACAAAAACCTCAGCGACCTAGGAGCACAGAAACTTGTCTGGGTATCAGGTCACCGGTGATCCGGGGGAATGAGAGCGAAGATGCCCTAGCAAGAGCAACACGTCTCATCGAACCGGAAAAGGTCTGTGGAAAGCCATTTGGTAACATTAAGCGGGACAGGAAGAAATGGCTCAAGAACCATCATCAATCTTCCTGGGATAAAGCCTCAGGCAATACTCACGGAAAGAAGATGATCACATGAGTATTATGTATTCAATAATTATTTGCGATTGAAGTTGTTAGGTTAAGGAATAATTGTTAGAAATTCACAGATGCTATTGGGTGATTCAGAAACTTATATAAAAATTGACTGTATAGAATGAAAAGCACCTCACCTTGAGCTTCTCCTCAATTCTTGGATATACTCGAAGTTACTAGTCAGGTTCCCATTACTCGCTATTATAGCCTGTGAAAGAATGAAATTAGGATATCAATTATTGAAAAAACTACTGCATATGTAAATGTTATATCATGGATGAGATCCCAAAATAACCTTGTCTGTGTTTGAAAAATATAAATTTTCTTGAATATAATGTTCTAAACTTACTCCATGTACAACAGGTGAAAAACTATGCTTCTCCAATGGCTCTTGCGCGTTGCTCTGTATTATATCGAATGCGAACGGGTATAGTAGATCCCCGAAGAAGTCCGTGCTTTCCCTAGGTATCTGGGTGGGCATGTTGTCAATACTGCACACCAAAACTCCGGATCCACTGAAACTATTGGTGTCCTTGTTGCGGTCAGCGTCATATAAGCAGAACGGGGTATCAATTGTTGTGCATTCGTTCATGAACTCAATGGAGCCCCCTGAAATGAATTATTAACAGAAAATCATAATAGAAGCAGATATTAAATCCCTAATCTCTAAATCTTAGGCGCCCCGTGACAGGCCCTTGCAACTAGTATCAGAGACACCATCCTGACAGGTCATTGTGAATCCCTCCTACTTCAGCCCACTTGACCTTAGAATGTCGTAGAACAAGTTTCTGCGGCCCTATGTTGTCGAAAGTGAGACCAAGTTCAGTAGCCGCTTGGGCTGCTGCCTTGAAGATAAACGCGCCAATCCCTGAATTTTCATGGTCACGTACCATGCAGAGAAGGGGATCCATACACCTGCTGACTAAACAGGCTCCGGCCAGTACCATTCTGTTGTAAAGACACTTCAAACACAAAAGTCCTCTGCCCGGGGTAAAGATGTAACAGAGAAACGGACGATTTAGGATGCAAACTCCTGTTCAAGATGCACCTTGCGCGTCTTTACGTAAAGTTGTCGCAGCTCCTCTAAATTACTCCGAAGGAGTAGAGTGAGATCGGAACGGAAAGCACAATTTTTGCAGCAACTTTTTTTTTCCCCTACAGTTCTGATAACCAGATCTGTCGGAGTTCGGAGTTTCTAACTGTGATTTCCTCTTGAGAGTGGCGTTGTTCCACCTCTAGGTAAGTATACGTCTCTCCGGCATTAAGGTAAGGCATTGAGGTCTACTTCCGTCTACAAGCTGTATCATTATCATAATCATTATTATTTTATCCTTCATTTTGAAAGGTGAATTTTCGTTTACCTGGATCTGCTGAAATGTCGCAAATAGCCAGCATTCTGTGGGGTAAAGCTGGAGCTCCTCTGGAAGTAGGTAACCAGGGGGTATGAGCAGGTCTGAGGAGATGTTTTGCATCTGGTATGGTCAGCAACTTTGGACTATTGACCGCCCAGTATATTCCATTGACCAGGACCGAAGCGTAAGGAGCTATTTTTTTACTAAAGGTTGATATATAACGCTCTGGGTGTTCTTCGTATTCCACGGGGTCGAAACCACCACCATCTGCGCGTTCTAGATAGTGTCTTCTCCTGACCTAAAACAAAAGGAGTAGTAAAAAAGAATTACATATGTAGCAGGTAACGGGGTACAGTTCTTTTGTATAAATTAAACGAGTATAACTGAATGAGGCAAAAAATTACATACAGCTCAAAAACAATATAGATACAGTGGCCCAGCGAAAACGAAACAAGGCCGATTATTCATATTTCTCGTACGCAGAAAAACAAACGATCGGACCCGTCGATTTTTATTGCGACGGGGGCATCTTTTGCGCATATTCTCAACTTTTTCACTAAAAGCCACTCGGAGGGGTTAGCTCCAACCCTTAAATCTTTAATGGGAGTAGAGTTCATGACAAAGTTGAGAATATGCGCGAGAGATGTCCCCCTTGCCATAAAAATTAAAGGGTCCAAGAGTTTTTTTTTCCTGCGAAGGATAAATATGAAATATCGGCCTTTTTTCGTTAGCGCTGGGCCACCCTGTATACATCAGTTATGAGAATGGGCAACAGTCCAACATAGAAATGTAGGCGAAAAATGAAAATAATGTCAAATTTCTGATAATATATCATAGTTTAATGAAAGAAAAAAAATCTTATATAGTACAGGCCACGAGTTCATCAACTGGGTAGAAACAGTGATGGGAGCATATTTTTTTTTTACTTCTACTTTATACTGTCTATAATTTATGCTTCTAGTTTTTTAAGGTAATTTATTATATAGCTTGATTTCTGCTGAATTTCTGGCTGACTTACTAGGGGTAAAGGATAATGGCGATAACAAAATATATGCACTCATTCAACTGAAAATTAAATGTCTACCTATTACACCGACTGTTGTTATTTGTCAAATTTCACCTGTTTTAAAGGTGTATATATAATTTATCAGAATCTGTTTTGGATTTTTTATCCCTTCATTTTGATAACAATTATTCAATGCGCAATATTGATAGCTATTAATGTAACGAGATTATTATGCGATTTATAATAATCGAGGATGTCGCCTGTGCAACCTCTGAGATTTATTCAAATTGCATAATAATCTAGTTACATTCAAAGCTTTATCGTATCGTTGGGTGGCCGGTAGCTTGGCGGTCTAAGGCGCAGGCCGTTCGAAACTTCAGTATAGCGGTAGTCGGTTCGAGCCCGATGTATGTACGAGGGAGTTTTTCTCAAGTATTCAATATCGGAATCGATAGACGACCACAGTACTTGTTGAAAGCAAATGTTTTGTGTGTTGTCTAGATGCCAATCTCGTCTAGTGCTAGCTTGGAGTGCACGCCGGCCACCCGAGGTGGTGCTGTAGGTTTTCCGGGTTTTCCTGCGGCTGAAAAGTGAATACGCCACCAGAAATCAGTAAGTCGTCCCGGAGCGCCACGGCTCTACGAGTGCTAATGATTATTATTATTATTATTATTATTGACATTGACAACGATGATGTAAAAATGAAATCAACAATTTTGGTTATGTCACTTATTGTCATTTGAGCGTGCCATTTGGTATCTATTATAAAGTAACTAATGTATTATGTGTTGTTATGATATTATGATGTTAATTGTAGTGTTGATAATTTGAATTTCCCGCTAGTATGTCACTTGTCATAATTTTAGAGTAGGCTACTGTTGAAAGAAATGTAGAGTTTTTGTTTTGTAAACAACGAGGAAGTAAAACACAATTTTGAACAAGTTTATTTTTTTACTAACAAAAAAGTATAATTGAATTGCCATAAAAAACCGGTATAGTCAACATCACATTGATAATTTGTAATTATGATTTAACTTAAAGGAAGTTTAATATCCAATGATACGATAATATTTTTAATTCATTACTATTTCCAATTGTGACTACTTCGCATTTTGGGTACACAAAAAATTATGAAAACCTACTCACTTCACATCCATAGACTTTGTTCAAACTCCCGTGTTCCGCTGCCTTTTTCAGAAGCTCTGGACTAACGTACTCATGGGGTAGCTCTTGGAACACTTCTTGTGATCCTTGAGATACGTTTCCTGAGCCAGTGAATACGAAGGTGAGAGGTCCTATGGATTTTGGCATGAGTCCTAGGGCTATTTCATAGCCTGCGTCCCTGACAGCTTGTCTAGCCATACTGGAGTTTCTGTAAAAAAATTGTAGATGTACCAGGGACACAATTAGAGCTAATATATAATTCCAATTTGGTAAACTGATTTTAATTTTCACGTACAAAATCTTCTATGACACCTATAGCAACATCATTTCTATACAGTGGGTAAACTTATAATTTTATGAATTCCAGTTTTTCGAAAAGTGAGAAAGGAAAGGGGAAAAACTAAAGACGAATAGACCAACAACCATGTAGCAAACTATGAATAACATTGAGAGGAAAAAAATCAACCCAAACATATTACCATTATTGACGAAGAACATGGGATGTAATGTTTTGGTAAGGCCAATAATATTAATGCCTATTTTACTAAAACTGAAAAATATCAAAAATTTTATGGAAAGTATAATTGCAATTTGCCAAACTCAACGATTCGAAGTGTTCACAGTCGGTACTTGGCTTTGCAAACGAAGAGTTCCTCAAGGATCCATATTCGGACCACTGCTTTTTTCCATCTATGCAAATGACTTGATAAAGTAAAACTAAACCGAAGGTTTATATACTTGCATATGCAGATGATAGACATTTTTTTGTCTCTCATGTCTGAGTAATAACATTGGCTTACAAAAATAATTTAGCATTCGAATTAGCAAAACATCATTGATAATTTTCTCAAAGCATAACACCACCAACACCTTCAAAATCTATGAAGTTAGCCAATTAGAGTGACAGCCAACTCAGTCCAAAAAGAGTAGGTTTATTATAATATTCATTATACGATAAATTGCAAGAGAACTGATATGCGTTGGGGTGTACGTCAAATCGTTGGGAAAAGAAGTTCGGTTGAATCTAAGTATTTGCTGTCACTTGCGCTATGTAATTTTGAATTAGGGTATGAGCTCGTCTGCTGAAAGGTATTCATTCTGCAAAAGCATGCAGTCAGAATAACTGCCAAATTAGGAGAGCGGCAGATATGCAGATATTTTTTGAGAGAGTGTTTTCGACACTGTACAAACTCCCAAAGGATGATCGTTCCTAGAACGAAAATGAAAACTGATCAAAAGAAAGGAGTTAAAATTTCCTTTTTTCACGTAACCAACCTGTAGTTATGAGCAGGTCCAATGTGCATGAAAGGAGTATGATGACCAAGGGCCAACAACCTCAACCCCATACCATGCAAAATATTTACGGTCCCTGCAATACCGGCCATCTTGCCAAACGCCACTACTCTGGTACCTTTCTCGTCCATGAGCTTCTCGTAGTCTATCAGCCTTATTCTCTTCTCCAAGATGGCATCTAAGAGCGGCAAGTTAGATTCCTGCGCTTTGATCGTGTGCGAGAATATACAGTACGTTTTGTCGGGTATGAGCTGATCGACTGGCACTTGTTTCACGCCGAATATCACGTTGGCTTCGGAGATGTCTTCTTGCACCGTGGCTCCGGCGCTGAGGTAGGATTGCATGGGGTAGGCTCGTCGGTTGCTAGGCTGGACGATCACTTTCACGCCACGTTTGACTAGTTTGCGGACGTGGCTGGGGGCAAAGGGGGCCCGGCGTTCCCAGACGCTCTGGTCCTCACGTCTGATGGCGATTATTTTGTTTTTTGCCGTTGCCTACAAGAAAAGATCCATAGATTTTTCTGATAAATAAATAATAAAAAAGTTTCCATTGTGGTGCAAACTTTTTGCAAGTCACTGTATAACATGAAAAAAAAAAAATATGATTATCATACACAGAAAAATTCGTTCTTTTTAAAGGTATCATCAAAATAGGGTATTGCCATTAAAAAATTATATAATGCGCAACTGAAAAAAAAATTTACGTGTCTGAGCTTTTCCTGATGGAACTCGTTTGAATTCTGCATTTATTTTTGTACAGATTTCTTTGTGGGTGGGTATTTGGAAGGATATTAATTGGGATCTGATATAAAGTCAAAGCAATAACCTCTAAATTGTTTCCTAAATTGTATTATAATATAATCATTATATATAATAAACCCTAAGTTGATGAAATGTCCGTGCCGCTAAAACTTAAAAAGGAGTCTCGGCACGATAAAGGGACTTATATAGTGTGATCATCAATGAACATCAGAATCGTACTGGATGAGGAAGGTTTCTGATTCAACATATTATACAGAAACGTTTATGCATAACGCATATAGTTGGGTTGCAAGTTTCACAGAACAAACTCATCCAAGAGATGTATCCTTCACAGAACAAACGTTCCGTCCACAGGTCAGTGTTACATATTTGAGATATACTGCAACACTCCGTTGAGGCGCATATTTTTCTTAACCACTACTATGAATGGACTAAGCTGTGATATAGCTGTGATTTTCCAAAAACCAATGTTTTGTCTCTGTGATGTGATGATTCTGGTAATTTGGGATAATTCAGTATCTGTCCCCTGTCGCGATATTAGCCAGGGTGTAGTTGTTTTCAAAAGTATATTTTCCTTCATATTGTGAGAAATATGATTTAAATACAATACGTGAAGAGTTTTCCATTTCCATTGAGATCAGCGTTCATCACAATGGAACTATTTCATGATATTCGATGTCAAATTGGTTATTCTTGTCACTATAACTATAACGAGAATCAAAACAATCTATTTATAATAATTATAGTTTAAAAATGTCAAACGCAAAATTTCCATTATTACTTAATATCAAGACTGCTTTGATTACTTTGAATGCAGTGATATAGCCTGCAAATGAAATCCAATTCAGATAAGATAACGCTCCATATCTGAAGATATATTATTATATTTTTGTTCTGTTGACACAGTTTCAGTACATCTAAAAATAACATGGAGGTCGTATACTTGAAATGCAAAAATGAGATTTTTAAGAAGGGAAGTATTAACTTTTTTGATTCATTATCAAGTAGGCACTGTTGTTGGTTGAGTCCTTGGAGGTGTTTTTACTTATGGGTTTTGTTGTCAAGTTTGAATGCAGAATGTTAACATTACTGAAACCCAGATCGTTTGAAACTTACAGTTTGCAAAGATTGAGGAAGGTCTGAAAGAAACATTTGTTTTCAATACAACCCTGATATCCGTGCGATAAAATTTATATCTAATTGTTTACCTTTATTTTTTTTCCTAGCGATATATTAAAGATAAAGGAAAGAACAACTTAGCTGATATATCATCTAACAAAATGAACTTCGCATAGTGCTTTCATGTCAACCTTATAATTTTATCTTTTATTTTATTTACTTTACCCCAATAACTACTCCCAAACTACGGGGGCTATTCTGTCCAGGAATCGTGTGCTCTGAGCAGATGCAATGAACCTAGGATAAAAGCCTTTATGCTGTCTTGCGACATGCCAGTATGATTTTTATCAGAACAACCATTTTGACACAGAATGATCAGGATAGAGCCTGCGGAGTTTGTAGAGTAAATCTTGATATGTCGTCGTTTTTATCATAATTATTATATTTTGAAATATTACGCAATAATATTGCATTGTGTATAGCTCATCGAGAAATTATTTTGAAATCGATTGCAAAATTTGTACCAAATAGAGAGAATTGACACTGGAAATGCGATGACGAACGACCTAGCTGTCAAACAAAACAAATAATATACAATCCACTTTTTGTGAATATCTGTATATTAATAAATGATATAATATTTAGACTTACATAACTTCTAGAGATGACCCTTTGCTTCTCAGCTAAAACCTTTCCAGACCTCCACATCTTGAAAACTTCGAAAAAACTTTTACAGAAATTTTTAACTTTATCCACTTTGAAATCTGCAAATCCTCATACGGGTTTTTTCAATTGTTTCATAAGCTTCTTCTTCAAACCAAAAACGATAGCCCTTTTATTAATGTTACCAACAAACACCATGAGCATTTTAGATAAACTAATGGGCTGTTGTTATTCAGCAACTCTTATCGGTACTTGTCTTGCCCAACCAACTGAAGAAATAAAAACAATAATCGAAAATTATCGGATAAACTACGACCTCTTCTCATTATTTTTTTGTCTGTACTATCAGATATTTCGAAATTACCTCGTTCTGTTGTAACTTAGTTGTACCGAGTCAAACAAAATAACTTTAGAGCTTGACTGAATGTTTTAATTATTTGTGAACGACACCAAATCGAAAAAATTTCACTCGTCCATTTTCCTTTACATTTGATCACACGAAATCTGGCAAAAGAAGTTTTGGCAGGTCTAACCGCAGAAGGGTGCAGACATGAGACATGCGACATGCGAAAACGTAGTCAAAGAATGTGATTATATGAGCATCAAGTTTATTATAAAATTTGATTTCAGTATCGGTAAATTCTATAACGGTTGTGGAGAAACATAATTTATTCTCACCAACAGAGCTTACGTGCATTATAATGTATGTCATCGTTATATCAAACTTGAGACAATGACCATTACATTTAATCTCCTTCAAAACTTTTGCCTCAAACTGTCGTATCAAAATACTCATTATAGTTTTGATAGTTTCAAAGTTTGAAATTATGCTCCACGTAATAACACATAATTAGATGAAACGGAACTTTCTTATAAAATAAACTTTCATGTTTCTTATAAAATGAACTTTCGATTAATTTTTTTTCACATTCTATGAAAACATGAACGTACTATCTGCTATGCTAGCTCTTTTGCTGATCCCGGTCGTTCGATCAATGCACATCAAAAGTACAGAACGTATCCTTTCAAACAAGATTTTTACAACTTGTTTTTTTTTTCAGAAACTTTTTCATCTGCAACACTTTCTTCCGATTTCACAAATGAAGAGAATTTTGAAAACGGCACTGAAATCGAGCTGGATCTCAAAAATAAGTTGCCGCGAAAAGCTGTGAAGTTGACGATGAAACAGGGCATATTGATGAACCAAATTTTAGGAGTTTATGCTTTAGATAATGTACAGAATGGATTGTGTATGAATCATACAAAAGAATTCAAGAGAGGTTTGAGAGCATTTGAGCCGTGGGCTCTACAGAGTAAGTAATGGGAACAGAGTTATTAAAGTACTTTCTGCTTCGCGTCGGGAGGAAAAGTGACACTTTTCTCTCTTGTATACAAATAGCTATTAAAAAATTATATGGCCCTTCTACGTCTTAGTAGGGACACATCCTGGCTATCTTCCTCAAATAATCTTCCAGTGGGATGTTGGTGAACGAAGACACAACGTCGAAGCTGACAAGAATATTACTTAACTGGTTTTAAAACGGCTCTCTAGCAGAAAGCTAGCTGGGAAATCTTCACAACTCAAAGAATCAAATGGGCTATTGAGAGCTTCAAACTATTTGAGTCGCCAGGAAAGGATGAAATATTTTCCGCGTTACTACATGGCCTTGAAATAATAAAACATCAGCCTTTCTTGGAAAGAGACTAGTGAGCCTTTCGCCAAAGACAACTAAATAGCTCCTTGAGTTAGACAAGAAGGCTGCAGAACATTCGTTTACCTGTGGGAGGCTCGAATTCCTCAGATGTCAGGAAAGCTCCAAGAAAACTGATAAACTTCATAAGAAGTCTAGGAATCCTGGGCCTCGAATGGACTAAGGGTAATGCACAAAAGGTCGAAGTATCTTGTGAGGACCTGATACAATCTGATCTCTAGTGATTCCTTCGTCAAATATCATTCAGTTACCTTCCTAGGAAAGGTTGATTACTACTCGCAACCAACACATTGATGGCTTGTTATAATATTGAATTCATTAATTTATACAGCCAGGGAAAACGAAGAATTTATTTTTGTTTTTTAATTTTCAGTGTTTGATTCCTCTTCCAAACTCCAAGGAGGCATCCTACTGGGAAACCTTGTGGAGTTTGGATCTTTTTCACAATGCATCGAAATCTATCACAGCACTGACTCTGGACCCATTTATGGAAAACACTGTCTACTAAAAATAAAACCGAGCATGCAGCTAATAAAAATTGTATTATCATTCAGGAATGTTTCTGAGAAGGTATATCTAATTTCATTTATCGGAAAAAAGTACTATACAATTTTCCAGAAATTTCAAAAAGTGTACAACATGGTAGAAATGACAGAAATTGGTTGGTCAGTGTGTTTACCACATTCTTGCCCAAGAGATGACATTTTGAGACATTTCAACAAAACCATAATCGATATGGCAGAGGGTTTAGACCTCAAAGTGATTCTGGATGAGAATTATTGTAACACCATTCTAGATCAGCCTGTTATGCAGGGAAGGCAGTACGCTGTTTTGTGAGTATACGAATGAAATAGAATGTACTATATCTAAAAATGTAACAGTTTTGAATTAATTCAACTCGAATGAAAAATACTGTGATGATCTCCACCGGACGGAAAGTCACTTCCGTGGTATCCCCCAAGGCTCAGGATTGGGTCCTGTTCTGTCACTCATCTTTTGGAGTCCATTACTGAATAGTGGAAAAAAATATATCCAGATGAATGAAACATTTCTGAAGATTCATTAATCCTGATCCTTCATAAAGGAACAGTGAAGTATTTAAATGAGTAATTATGTTATTCGCAGAGCCATTTTTTTGGGTTTTGTTATCCTCGGAGTTCTCAGTGGTATCGCTGATTATCGTTCTGATAGAGGTGAATTAATTTTAAAAATCTTCAGCAGTTCTCTATTCACATTTATTGATTTCAGATAACCACAATGTATTCTTGGATATTTTTTCTGGATATGCCAACATGCAGAGAGTTCTTCGAACAGGATCTGGCAAGCAAGAACTAGACTTTCTTCACGGTTTGCGGATTTTGAGTTCATGCTACGTTGTGATAGGTCATAGATATATCATGTATATCATGTTTCCTGTTATTAATCAATTGGAAGAACTAGATGTGAGTTAGTCGGCAGTATTTCATAACTAACCCCACACATTTTTTTTATTACAGTGGATTGCTCAATATTCCAGTACTTTAATTCTGGGCAGTACTGTGAGTGTGGATTCATTCTTCATGACTAGTGGCATGTTAGTTTCTCTTGGATTTTTCGAGTATGTCACCAAAACTGGCCACTTCAATTTGTTCTTATTCTACATACACAGATATTTGCGGATTACTCTTCCGTTGGCTTTGATTGTGGTATTTTACGTCACCCTTCCGCAATTTTTGGGAAATGGACCTATACTTTACAACGTCTACATTGATCATCAGAAATTCTGTCAGGATTATTGGTGGTCGACACTTCTACATCTTCAATCTTATGTCAATCCAGATAAGTTGGTAGGTGTCTACAAATGTAAATATTATCGAAAGAATTCATGAGTAAGCAAAATTATCATAAAGTAGTCAGATATAATAGTCAAATGGTGATAGGAATCGCACGTTTAAAGGTAAGACCTCATTAATCCTTGGCTCGCACAAGTTTCCATTTCTGAGGGCTGCTGTTCGTAAGGGGACGACAGCTGGTTAACGGAAAAAACAAAAACAAATAGAATGAGTTTGAATCATTTTTGCAGTGCATCAAAATCTGTCACAGCTCTGACTCTGGACCAAATATGGGAAACACTGCCAAGATTCTCGATGTTATTGAAGAATACCCCATGAGTTTCAAAGTTTTTTGTTTTAGTGTATTTATCCAGTTTGGTACCTATCTTGTGAGATGCCATTTTACTTTTTGTCCCCAATCATTTTGTACCCTCTTTGGAAATCACCAAAACTAGGTTACTTGATCAGCTTCGTGCTTTTCA
The DNA here is from genome assembly GCA_958298965.1 of Chrysolina haemoptera. Classification (NCBI taxonomy): domain Eukaryota; kingdom Metazoa; phylum Arthropoda; class Insecta; order Coleoptera; family Chrysomelidae; genus Chrysolina; species Chrysolina haemoptera. Next base: position 5,513,247 of record OY282586.1, on the reverse strand, counting down.
TTGCCTCCATGATCAGCAGTTTTTACTTCGCATGGATCAACGAATACAAAGGCGAGATGCTCCCAATAACGTAAGTCATACGTAAAATTACCCATTGGAGTTGTAGAGTGAACACCACGAGTTTTTTTTTTTCAGGAATCAACTATTCAAAACCAAATATTTCTCGAAATATTACATAGCTCCTCATATTCGAGCAGCACCGTACATAATAGGCCTCACTTTTGGATATATCATCTTCAAAACCAAAGAGAACGACTTAAAAATCAGCAGAACTACCAACGTTGTACTCTGGATCATTTCTTCAATCCTCATGATGTCTGCTATGTTTGGATGTCATGTTTTCTATTTGGAAGAACACGACTATGACAGATTGGAATCTACAGTCTATTTAACCTTCTCCAGATCAGCATGGACCGTAGGGCTAGTTTGGGTTATGTGGTCTTGCATGCATGGACAGGGAGGTAAGTACATATAACTTCAGTATCTGCTGTTTTTTCTAACGTGCACCAGACTTGATCTTTTTTATACCAACTAATAGCAAATTTCCGTCTCATATGGTATTACAACTCAGACGACGAAAGTTTTTTTCTCTTCTGGAGATCAATATTGTTACGAAATACTCTACGCCAGTGCATGGTGAATTGCGCAGCGACAAATTCTAGTTCCGAGAATTCAGCAAGCAACGCTGGTCAGTGCGAGTTGGATTGCTTCATCACCGGAGCGCTATCAAAGCGTGGAACACCAACAAACCTTTCAGATCGAACAATGCATTATGAAATGGACGATTCTAGACGTTTTCGTCGCAGCAGAAGTTCTCGATGCTTCCATAGGGCTGTATAAGCAGGGAGATTAGAGCAGACGGAAAAGTTGAAGCAGAAGTTGAAGTACAAATTTAAGTATAAGTATAATTAGTATCCAGAGAAGTAGGCATATTATTGTATGAGTATAATTTGAGTTGTAGAGTAGAGTTGAGCTGTAAACGAGTCATATGACTATCCAGTATTTTCTGTAGCCACGGAACCCAATATCGTAACAAGTAGTACAGATGGTTTAATTTATGTTAATTCAAAGAATTTTGATATATAATAATAACACTAATGAGTGATTCGATTATAATAAAAAATAAATATTAAGATAACTAACAACAGGCAGAGTTTTCTCTTAGATATTGTTCGTAGGCAACAGCCTAATTAAATCATGAATTGTTACATTACATATGCTACTCCGTTACACCATAATAGGAACAAAATTGTAAATTGTAACAATAATTTCTAAGAACATATTGTCCTCAAAATCTTTAGTCCGTCAGAAACCCGGTTGTAGAACTTTGTATGAGTGCACTTTCATCACTTTTGTCTTTGATATTACAATTTCTGTTTCAGGTATTATAAATGATTTCCTGTCTGCGCATGTATTCAAAGTTCTGAGTAGGATAACATATGGCATATTCCTTATCCATAGTATTGTCCAATTGTATAAATGTGGTACCACAAAACTACCTATGTCTTTCTCAGATGTCAATACGGTGAGTATTTGGTATTATGGATATTCAAACACAGAGAATTTGTTTTTCTAATCCATTTGGAAATCTGTGTCCCAAGGCATTTAGCACTTTCTTTATAGTTCATCGAGTAAATCTAGTGAATGTGTTTTAAATTGAATGAAAATGATTACTTATTTGAATTTTGTTACTCATCAATGCATTTTATTCGAAAATATATAAGAATAAAAAGAGATCTTTTAAATTTTTCTTTCCCGTATGGCCCGTTGGAATAATTTTAATCAACATGCTTCACAGAAGTCTTTGTTTAAAAAGAGAGATTCACAAAAACTTTCACTAACTCTAGTAGAATAAGGTTCAGATAATGATATGAAGTAAGTACTCTAATTTATGTCGTATAACTTTACAGTAGTTAAAAAAGAAAAAAAATACAAGCCTGTATTGTGAATGATAGTGGAAACTATATGTTGGTAAATCATTAGTAGTTTAAATTGCATTTACTTTTTAAATTCTGCTTAAGTAAAACAAGGTTAAAATGATAATCGGAAATAAATATTATAAAAATACCATAATAATATTATTTATTGAAATTTAGTTATAATAACACAAATACTCGATAATAAAGTAAATTGCAATACGTACAATCTTTGTTCATTTTGTACACCATTAACTTTTCCATGTGAATGTGACAATGAAAAAGTATCATCCCATTTAGTACATTTTTCAGTTTTACTTGGAACTATATTTTGATGGAAGTTCAATTCTCATGATTTTATTTTCTGCTACACAATTTCAGCCAAACACAAATAATCCACCATTTCAACATGAATCGGTTAATGTGAGTTTTTTTTTCAGCTTTACGATGCAATGGCAGACTTATTCAGTTCCTTCATCTTGGCCTTCTTGTTTACGATATTTTATGAGTTACCACTTATCCGAGCAGAAGGGATTCTTTTTAAACCAAGTAAGAAAAAAAACACCATGGTAATAATCTCAATCTACCCTGTAGGATTTTCTTTATCGAATAAGTTTTTTTAAATACTCCTTTCTTCATTATGTGGCAATTAATAGTGCATTAACTGACGACTTATTTATTATTACTAGGAATATAATGAAATATTTTAGTTTCTTTTCTACTAAAAGTCTCATAATTTGTGACTAGTTTGGATTAGCTGACACTCATATTTTTATTACAGGTAACAAAAAAGTACAGCAATCCAAATGAAGTGCAAGTATCCAACAATACTACAATAGATTTTAAGAATAGATGAATAAATATTTCAGTTTGAGACACACGCATTTTACCTGAACCCATTTTTTGCACAATCCGTTGATTATATGTATTTAATGCCTTGATTAAAAGAATAGTAGGTTGAGTCACTTACTAACCAAGGGCCGAGTCAGGGATCCCAACATAGCCTCTCACTGGAATTAAATACCAGCAGGGACACAAGTGAAAAGGCTTATTGCCAAGGAAAGCTAAACAGCTTCTGCGAGAACTTTCTTAATACTCTGTGTCTCAATTTTCTGCAAGGCCATCCGACATAAGAAAATTATCTTTTCATAGGACGTTTCGGAATTCTGGGCCTAGAATAGATTAAGGAACACGCAACACGGAATTTTAAAATTCCGTGTTTTATCTCGGAACTTTAATATTCCGTGTTACAACTCAGAATTTTGAAGTAAAATTCCGACTTACATTTCGGATTTTTGAAATTCCGAGATTTAACTCTGAATTTTGAGAGTAAATTTTGAGTTGTAACTAAGAATTTTAAAATTCCGAGTTGCAAGTCGGAATTTTAAGAAGAAATAATTTATTTTATTTTGGTTGTTCCTTCCAGAGCTTCGTACCAATCTCCCAACTCGCAGTTTATTGTTAAATAAAGTCTTCCTCAATTTCTTCTGTCATAAAAATTATTAAAAAATAATAACACACTAAACATAATAAATAGATTGCTGATAATTCTGATAATCTCACTGTCGTGTTCTCTCACTATTTTCAAATCAATCATGCCTTCTACAATATTTTGTACAAAATTGTAGATAACCTAATAGATACATAACGTTTGAACAGAGTTTGAAACATTGGTACCTACTTGATGAGTTGCCCATGAAGAACCCTCGCAATTTAAACAATATTTTTGATGATGCATGAATGAAATCCAAGTATTGAACAACCACCCATAGACCAGGTGAATTACCTTTTTTTGATTGGAAAATTCCGTACAGGGTAAACTAAGTTGTAAAGGGTAGAAAAGGGTTTAACTAATGTGGGGACAAAAATTCAACATCTGAATGCTTGCAGTCGAGTAAGGGTGGGGGATAAAAGGGGGTGAAATCGTTTTTTCACGATATTTTATCAAAAAAAGTTGAATTCAAAAGTTGTAAATAATTGAAAAATCTACAACTTTGACCACAACGAATTTTTTACATAACCTCAAAATTGCCGAGTAAAATATGAAAAACCAATATTTTCGTTTTTATTTATTATTCTTATTTTTTATTACTTTCCGATAACAGAAATTGACATGAATGTAGTATTTTTCATGCCAAGCAAGCAGATATTTTATTTTTGTCAAAAATTTCAGTGGTCTTTAAGAACTTGATGATTTTCGCGAAAAAGTCCCTGAAAAAGCTTTTTTCGGCAACCGTCCGGGAAGTACGTACTTTCCGGACTAGTCCGGGAAATGCTCGAATTTCAACAAAAATATTTATATAAATGAAAATTAGAATGTTTCTGTTAGTACCTATCTTCTGTTCGCATTTCTATATTTAATACAAACAAGAATTAAAATGTTCGAAATTTTCTTCTACAAAGAAATATAAAAAATAAATGTGTTTCAATTTGTTATTCTACATGGTTGCCGAAAAAATTGTGTACGCAACACGTCCGAAAACAGTTTTTTTGGACTCGCAGACTTCCAGGACTCGCTAGGCTCGTCCTAGAATCTTGTCCACTCGTCCAAAAAAACAGTGTTTTCCGGACTTGTTACGTAAATTACTATTTTTTTAATTGTAAAGAGTTCTGTGGGGACGCATTTTTTTCGAAAAGAATTTTCATATAAAAAAAAATATACTACCCTAATAAAAAAAAAAAAAAATGTAGAAATTGAGAAAAACTGAAAAATTGATTTCTGCTAATATCGACTTTCTCACTATAGTTACAAATTTAATACCTTATTTCTTGAAATTCACAATAAATATTAATCATAATATTATTTATAAATTTTCAAGAATATTGAAGACTTTCTATTCATCTAATTGATGAAGTAATGATTCAATGAAAGAAAATGCAGAATAACTTATAAATGCAGTGATTATTTTTGTTTTCAACATGGCTTCTGTGATAGAACTATGAAGATAATAATTATAATCTCTCACAATTATTAGATTAAACAAATTTATAAAAAAAAATAATGAAAAGAACCCTAAAAATTCTATTTAAATTCCAGATTAATTCTCTAATCACATTTGAATTTCCTTACGTTACTGGGACTTTTTGAACTTCATTATGGTCCTTGGCCCATAATAAACTTCAGTATGTCACTAAAATACATTGGCATAACGATGTCATCATGACATGCCAGCAGATAATAGTTATTTATGTACCAAGGACGAAAAACTGTCTATTATAGCCTGCAAATTGATAGCTGAGCTAACCTAAAGCAAGAGAAGTAATAGGTAAGTTCAAGAGAGCCATATGAAGAAAGGAATTGATTGGGTGGAAGAATTTCTGCGAAGAAATCTAAGAAGATCTTGTCAAAGGATCCGGTGAACCTAACCTAACCTAACCATAATCACGGATTCTATTATTACATTTATATTATTACAACATCACTATTGATCAACGTTAATGAATCGTACTGGAAAAATAAACGAAGGAGTCGAAATTCAACATTATTTTGATATCCCGCAAACAATCTACCCGATCCATCATGTGGGTGGCCCAGGCATATGCGCCACTCTAATGGATTTCTGGATGTATGTTTGTTTTATCCTTCTGTCATTTGTATCCGTATCAAGTTCTCAAACTAAAAAACTAGTCACTTTTTCAAAGGAGCTGCTAGAGTGGGGTTGTGGATATTCATTTCGGTACTGCGTGAGGAATATGTTAGGAATGAAACATGTGACACTCAATATGAGACAATAGCTTTGTTATCGTTTTTTATGTTCTGAAAAAATATTCTTCGCGAAAACGCGAGGATTTTGTTGGTCATACCATATGGAAGTGAGCGGGTAGGAAATGGTATATTACACACCGAGGTGGGAAGAGATTCATTCCTTTAGTGAGGTTAGCTATGATCTCGAGACAGGAATGAAACTTCCTACCGAGGTTTGTATACTATTTTATTCGCAACCATCATATTTCGATCAAAAGTAATAAATGTCTGTTTCGTTCTGAACATACCAAAAATATTACATTTAAGTTTCATGTAAACCCATGAAAAAATAAACGGCAAATTAAAAAATTCTGAAAACAATTCGAGTTATTTTGGCATTCAAATTGAATAATTAAAGAGATGTAGAAGAAAATCTGATATCAGTGTGAAAGTAAAAGATAATCACGATTTTTTTAAAAAAAATTTGAATTCAACGTTACCTCACAATTTAAAAAAAATCAGAAAATCTTGTCATAAAATCAAAGTCAGTTGAGAAGAATCGCTTTTGCAAATGATATTTATATGAAATTTAGAAGAGTGAACATTGAGGAACTATTCGTACTATTTTTCAGACAAAAAATCAAACGATTTATATTTTTAGTAATGATTTTCAAAACCTCGGACAAAGAACGGTAAATCGCTCCAGTAAGTGATTCCTCTGTAGTACATGAACGAAAAGACAAAAATAGTTCTGCCACTGTCCACAAGGTATTGCACAGAATTATTGTCACTGTCATATTTACTGTACAGCGTTGCCAATAGTTCTAGACAGCGGTAACTGATGTAAATTCATCGTAATATAGATAATTGGTTGTTCTTAGTAATTTTCCACTTTTAATGAAAAACTCATAATTAACCTAAATTGATGAGAATTCATATATGTTGAAGTATATGTGGTATTCCTTAAAAAAAACTGATGTTTGACTGCGTGAGCCTTTCTTGCGCCCCTCGCATAAAAAATTGTCATTTCTGAAGGTTGCTTTCTTAGTGTCGTATGATATGAAATCTTAATATTTCAGAAATTCCCATTGGTCTGAGTTATATTCAACTGTTTCTAATAATTTTTCAACTTAGGTATTTGGGGACTTCATCTATAGGACTATAAGAGTTTGCTTCCATAGGTATTACTCCGGGATTTCCCGGAATTCACCGGTCAAATTATCGTCACAGGAATTTTCAAATCATATAAGTAATATGCTTATAATATGTTTTATTATTCTTAAGGGCTCTTTCAATATTTATTGAGAGTGATATATTCACAAACACGTTGCAACTGAATAAGTATTTTAATGTTTGATTTTTTGTCAGAACCGAATTGTTCCTGCTACAATTAGGGGTATTGTATGATTTCGATTGATTCTCCGATAATGCTGATGGTATCGATAACAAAATATAATGGATTCATCAAATATCGAATCAGATCATTTGGAAAAGTTTATGCATTTTTTATAAACCGCCACAAAGAACACTCGATTTCTCGATATCCGTTGCCTTGTTGAATTCTACTCAGAAGTGATCATGCAGGCTGATATGTTGCCCAAGAAAAGTCGAGAAAATACCTTATTCAAAGCTCCAAAACCGTTCATCTTCAGGATGTTGCTTGATTTCATCAAAATGTTTTTCTCTATGAGTTCAATTGCTGGGCTGTCACATCTCGCCCAAGAGAACAGGCACCCGATCGAAAGGTTTATATGGTTCGTCTTGATAGCAGCAGCAGTATACGGGGCAGCCATTTTAAGCACATTGACATTGACCAGGTAAGAATGATCTCACTTTAGTTATTGTCGAAGTATAAATACTTGTTAGGTTAGGTTATGTTACGCTCTTTTACTGCTCTTTGAACAATCAGAGCCACGTAAGATCGTGTTGAGGATAGAAATACATGCAGATATCATTGAATTGACACTAAGGTAAAAAACGATCAAAATTTGCACAATATTTATTGTCTTTGCGACATGTTTCGATACACAGTATCTTTTTGAAGCGAATGTACTACATTCGCTAGTCCCTTCACCATATTGTCTGCAGGAAAGTTCTCCGTTGTTACAGCTCCATTTTGTGCAGATGTTTTTTCATTGGACTGTGACCGGTGAGAAGGCCAGTTATTTTTTTGACTTGATTCCTGCTAAACTTGAGTAGGTCTTCAGTTTTGTGTTTTGACGGTTCTTTAATGAATGCTTTCCCGTGGTGCATGAGAGTGGCTTCGTACCATCTCTCTCGAGTGCGGGTTCTGGGCCAATATATGGAATTGTTGAACCAACCATTTCTGGCTAGCTCATCAGATTTTTCATTGTCCTTGATACCACAGTGTCCTGGAACCCACATCAAAGTTAGTGTGTTCTGAGAGAACACAGCATACTTTTATGCATACTTTTTATGCATCCGATTTTTGATTTGAAACCATCAATGGATTCGTCGTGAAAATTTTAATCTAAGAAATGCCTGTCTAGAAGATGTTGTCGTTTGAAAAAGCTGATCTTCGTTTTTTTTCCTCCTATGTACCTGTACATGGGTGAATAAAGGCCTATTGTTATTATTATTCTACAGTGATGACCAAAAGTCGCCCCCCGTAACTTCTTTATTTTAGATATTACAAAAAAAATGTTAAAAACATAAGTTGTAGGGTTTCATTTAATTTAATGGTTTGAGTTTCATTTATAGAGAGAACCTCAAAAAATCGCAGCGACATAGAGGTATATCATTGCATGACTGGTTAGGGATGATGATAAGGAATCCAGCAGTACCAAGTGCGATGCTGTTATCTCCAAAGGCGTCAATAAATTCTCTCTCACACACATTGAGCTTATGAATATATTAATTGGCGATATCTGCGTAGTCTTTGGAGATAACAGCATCAATCTTGGTATTGTTGGATTTCTTATAATCACCCCTAAGCGATCGTGCAATGATATACAGGGTGTCCTATTCAAAAAAATAAACTTCCAAGTAGCTGCGCTTTTTGGAGACACTCTGTATAAATAAAACTTGAACCGTTGGTATAATATTTATGCATACAATATTTTTTCTACGTTTATGCAAAAAGCAAAAATTATTTATTGAGGTCCGGCACTAGGTGTAGGAAATTATTACTACTATCGATTTGCATTGAAACAGATCATTATCATCTATTTTTCCATTGATAATACTCATTTTAAAACTTTTAAATCTGTAATTGTCAGAATTAATTTTTGACTGACGTTTCTATAACCACAGTTGCATTATAAAAATCACTAGGTGTGGTCATAGTACAGACAGTTTGCTCTATGCAGGTAGAAGGTTTAGGATCAGTTTTGATTATGGATTATAAAATATGTAACTGTTTAAAACGTATTGCCAATCTCACAAAATATCTGCTAAATATATGTAGTGGGTTTGAACGTTTTTGTTTGTCATTACGATAGCACGTTGAAGCAGAATGACAGATGAGTGCACTAAAAACTGTATTGCATTAGTGCAATAAAAAACTTATTTTTCTACTAAATATAGTTCAATGAATGTGCATGAATGTAGAAAAAACATTTTTTTATAATGTGTAAAATAATAAAGAACTTACATAGGGGGGGGGCGACGGACTTTTGGTCCTCACTGTATACATAACATTGGTTGAAGTGCGTCCAACGTATTCTAGATGGATTTTTCTTGAAAAATTAGATGTGTAGATTGTACTCAGAATCGTCCTTAAAACCTCAAAAAAAATAAAGGTGTTCAATTTGGAATTCCCAAGTTAATAAGTAATAAATATTGGAACATTTTTGAATCCAATACTCCTGCCAAGTTCATATCGCATAGCCTTGGAACTCTGGAAACTATCACTTGTCTCAGGAAATCGTTGGTACTCGTTCACCTTGAATTTTCGACGGATCGGATATGAACTTTTTAATTACTCCTCATTTCAGATATCAAGAAAACCCCACAGTAATATCCATGGAACGTGACAGATTTTCCTGGAACACTTCGTTCCCGTCGGCAACAATTTGCCCGACTCTCAAAGTGAACACGGCTAAACTGGACAGCTACTTGGACCAAGCCACTGACGTCACTAACAAATCCCTTTACAGAGAGTTCATTATATCTCTCACTGAAGCAACATACTCCAATTTGGATGTCGTGGTTGAATACCAAGGAGTGCCTTCGGAAGACTACATGAAGTTGATCAGGAAGTTCCAGTTCGAGTTCAATCCGACGGTGACGAATTCTTTGAACGCCCTGAGTGGTTTTAGTCTCCAGCAGAGCAACACCGAAATGGGATTGTGTTACAGCTTCAATTCGCAGCTTGCCATTTACAATTCACAGAAGTAAGGGTCACGATTTTCTAATTGAACTCTTTCCATTTGAAAATTTAGCTGTATAACTTTTGGGTTTTGGAACTATATTAATTTATTGATGTTCTGTTGATACTTCCTAGAAGAAGTTTTGTTTTATTTAAGTTATCAGTACGATAGTTAAAAGGCCATGAGCGCGATCATATTTGGGGCGTTTTTTTTTGGCAAAAGAGTCGATAACTCAAAAACTGTTCATCATATCGATTTCAAACAGGGACAGGCTTCTAGATGACGTGCTGTAATGTTTTTTTAAATATGTGCTCATCTTCCCAAAAAATTGCTTGAAAATAACTGCAATTTTGGAACATTTTGGAGATTTTTTTTGTGAAAAAGTGGATTGAAGTTTCAATTTCCATTACAGCACGTATAAAGAATCTAACATCGCCTAGAAGCCTGTCCTTGTTACCAGTTTACAATTGGCTCTTTTACCCTGAAAAGCCTCCCAAATATAATTGTGCTCATGGCCTCTTAAGCTACTTGAAATACATTTTCTCAGAGAAAAGATGAAACATTCTCAAACAATGCAAGTAAATACGTCAGTTTTAATTTTTTTTATATTCTGGTATCAAGGAGAAGGAAAATCATGTGAAGTGAAGAAAAGCTTGAAGTGCCAGCTTTGATGCTACTGCTAACGGTGGAACGATTAATAATATTTCGGAAGAGCATCGTCCATGAAAATATCTATAAAACAGAGACAGATCGCCAACCTTTCTGCGATGTTCCAGAGAAGTATGCGAGCTTGTGAGCGACGTATCATCGTAGAGACTAATGGCACTTTTTTGAACAGAATCTAAAAGTTTCAGTGTTTGATTGGGTACTGCACACCTTATATAGAAATAATATTCCAGAACAGGTTGGATTCGTGCCTTATAAATCATACTTAATCAGTGGGCATAAGGTGGAATAAATCTTGAAACAAGAAAAAATTTGATAGGCACTTATGGCCATGAATCTCACATGGAATTCATATCATATCATTGTGTTCCTTATTGCTAGCTTAGATTTCTGTCTATACCCCAAATGAAAAGTTTCCGATACTTTATATTCTAAAACCTTACCGATTACTCGATGGATAACAAATATTATGTTTTTCGGTTATAAAATAATTAATTATATTGGCATAGTACCGGCCTAAAAAATGCAAAACTGGGAAGTTATTAAGTTCTCTTTGATCATTAATTGAGTTCTGATAATTCCTCTCTATATTTATTTCCGAACTTTCCAGCAGATTTAATTTAACTCATTTGTTCTCCCTTTGAAGTGTTTCAAAATCATGTTCAAAATTATGAATTTCTACGAGTAGATGGTTATGAATGGTTGAATTTGGTTTGCCGGTTACAAAGCAATGTTCAGTCATGCGTTTTTTTATGGTTCTACAAGTTTGTCCAATATAAAACATTGGACAAGAACCATGAGTTAATTTATAGATTCCACTTTTTTCCAATTTTTCAAATACTTCCAGAAAAAAAGATTCTCCTCGAGTAGGATTTGAACCCACCACCTCTAGATTGCCCTTGCCAGTACTCTACCAACTGAGCTACCGAGAAGACATGCGTTCAACTAAATTTTGGGATACCACCTTTTCCTAGAGTTTTGATGATGGTGAATCACCTACAAACTACGGCGTTCGTGATGTGTTGGGGAGTTACATGTTGGATGGGAATATAAAAATTCTAGGAAAAAGCGGTATCCCGAAATGTCTTTGAACGCATGTCTTCTCGGTAGCTTAGTTGGTAGAGTACTGGCACCGGCAATCTAGAGGTCGTGGGTTCAAATCCTACTCGAGGAGAATCTATCTTCTAGAATTTTGAAATTTGTCAGTATGCCGCTAATTTATCTTCATTTATATTCATCTTTATTGTTTTTGATATGCCTACCTAAATATAATCTGTCTCAAAACAATATTATAGGATCTCGCTTCTTCGAAACATTTTCTATTTGTAACTCTATATGTTATTGCTCAGAACATCTTTTGGTCCTTGATAGTAGGATAAACTTCTTGAATTGCTTGTCTATATAATTTCTACAATAAATGACTGTCTATTGAAGAACTTTCATCACCCTTGTCAACCTACACAACTACTTTCATAATAGACAGATTTGGGTGCCTCATTTTAGTATATCGATTTGGAGTAAAATGAAGATAAAAATTACGAGTGACTCCTGTAACATATCAAAAATCGATTTTTTCCTCGTGTTTCCTAACTACACGGTACGAAACGTTTTGAGAAAAGGAGTTCCTATGAATATATGTCCGGTAAACAATTTTTTTTTCTAATAATACATGATGTTGAGATGTCATGTATCGAGATTCTTCACTTTTTGCTCGAGTTTGTCTGTCGTTACTGGATTAATGCATTTGCATATCTGAAAATATAATTTCAGTGCGGTATTTTCAGGTACTGGGATACGGGAAGCTGGAAACTGGTTCCTCAAAACGAATTATTCTATATAAATCCAATGGATGGAGAAGTTTTTGTAAATGTTGTGAACATATCAAGCGGATATCAGGTATATTTATCAGAAGAAGATAACATAAGTCCGTACAGATTGACAAATCTAGCAATGAATGTTGAATTAAGAATGAAAAAGTATTCGGACGATAAAGAGGGTAGTATAATAAATTGTACATTCAGTAATCAACCAATCACTCAACTTCACAGTACATTTCGCGATGATACAACTGACCAGTTATAACTCATACTTGTTTAACGGACTATACTGAGTCGTTCTGCTACCGCGCATCGAAAGGTGTGGCGATTTCATATTCAGAGCTTCATTTGTCAAGATGTAATGTTCATTGATTTTATAATTTTTTTTTAAGTTGTACTTTTTTAGGTAAACTTATCTGTAATAATAAGTGATGACATGCAAAAAGTTAAAAGAAAATTTGAAGAGAAGATTTTATTCAAATGTGCTAAAAACTAAGAAACAATATCTTCAGACGTGTAATGCAGGTTATTCTGTGCGTTTCAGATTCAAATGCTCAGGAGGGCTCGCGAGTTCTATCGAGTGCTCGCGAGTTCTATCGAGTGCTCGCGAGCACTTTTTACGAACACTAAGCACTGAGTTCTTTTATAAAGTGCCCAGAGCACTGAACACTAAGCAAAAGTGCTCGTAAGCATAGGGCAAAAGTGCATAGACAAGCACTAAGCAAAACATAACCTGTAACCTCTGGCATTTTTCAGGTATTCATCCATGGACCCTATGATGTGCCGGACATAGCGAGCAAATACATTTATACACCAAACGGATTTTTTCTTCAATTATACCTCACAGGAATGACAATATTCACAAGTGAGGATGCAAAAAACTTGAGGGTACAGCAGAGAAAGTGTCGCTTCCACTACGAGAGTAAACTCCCACATTCCCCCGTATATTCGTACGTCCTATGCAGGATGGAATGTAGGGCAACTTTGGCTAAGAAACTGTGCGGGTGTGTGCCGCATTTTTACAGAAAATTGGGTATGACGAAAATTCAAAATATGCGTTATTAATTTCTCGCTGACTCCAGATCATTTTCAGATAAGGAAAGAGTATGTGACGTAGCAGGATTGCACTGCTTAGCAAAATATAAAGGTAACTTAAATTTACTCTCTATACAGGGTGAGTTAGAATTAGACCGACAATTTCCGACTGCAGAATTCTCACCTTATTTTGAGGTGAAAAGTTCCTATCAAAGTATGTCCTAAAATGCATACAGGGTGTCAAAAGTACGACAAAAATTAGATTAATATCGCTTACTAGTAAATATATATTATATTGTATATAATTTATAACCATGAATAATTCAGAAATAAAATCACAATATTCACAATAATCACATATTAAAAAGCGCTCTTAATACGAATACTGGCTAGGACGTTTACAGACAAAATAAAACAGGACCTGGCCCAAGACAGACCCCTGTGGTATGTCCATTGAGACTTTGCCTCTGTGGGAGTGATTATCTTTGATTTTAACTACTCCACTCACATCTGACAAGTATGTGTGAACCCAATTTAATGAGAATTCCTGAAGCCATGAACAACTAACTTTTGAAGTAGAAATTCAAGGCTAACACAATCGAAGACCTTCGAGAAATCGCAGAATACTGCTAAAGCTGCTTCTCCATCATTCAGAGTCATATACGTATTCTCTAGAAACAAGAAAGTTGAATCATTTGTGTTTTTTCCACTTTGAAATTCATATTGAGATCGATTCATTATATTATTATTTATACATCCTCTTTGTTCAAAAAAGAAGAAGTTTACATATCGATGAACACGGTCTATCACTTCTTGACTCATATAGTTTCCACGTAGATGATGTGGTGCTAGAGATTTTTCCAGTTTTTCTCTGCAACTGTAAGATAAACTGAAAAAAAAAGTATACATATATATTAGTTTAGTCTTTCTTGTATTCTACCCTGTAGCATACGCACAATAATATACCATATTCATAACAATATTCTACAGATATCATTATGGGATTTCCATAGAAATGCTTTTCTTCCAACGTGAAATTTATTGGATTTCAGAAAGACTAATTATCCTAAAAGACGAATGTTCTTGCCTGGCGAACTGTGAAGAAGTCATGTTCGTGATTGAAGATACTGATTCTAGAGAATGGTTTTTGGGGTCAAATTTGCAATGGGGATTGAAGGAATATCCCAATATGAGACTACGGCGAGACGTGATTTTCAGCTTCTCCGATCTGCTAGGTGATATTAAAGTTTGTTACATTTAATCTCCGGAATTCAAACTCAAATCACAGTGGGTCTTGAAATAAGTTCACAAAATCATATAACTTATCTATACATATAATTTATATAGATGAAACGTATATCTGAAATAAATATTTTACAGTGTATATTGGAGGCATGGCTGGATTGTTCCTGGGTTGCAGTGTTCTCAGTTTTATTGAGATAATCTACTTCTTCACTTTGAGGCTATTTTGGTTTATTGTAAAATATGGAAAAGAAACCAGTCAGGTGCAGCAGTCTTGAGTTTCATGTATTTTCACGTTTTTTTGAATAAAATATGGATATGGAATAAAAGATGAATGAGTAAAGATATGTGTTTTAGATGATGAGAAACTTCCTGGCGAGGATGCTATAGATATTTTAATGAAATTTCAAATTTCTGAGAGATTGCTTGATCACTTAAAAGATTATTGAAGAATAGTTTTTCTCAGTGTACAACAGGTTTTCTAAAAATATCAAGAAATGGTTTATCTCGTAGAATGAGCTACAGATGTTTTATACCCCATGTAACACTAATTGCCTGTGTAACTCTTCACAAACAAATCAGCCCAATTCTAGTAAATGGAATTGTATTAACTGTTACATCTCGAGAGCTGTGAGATTTCATACCTACTTTCGAAGTCCAAAGAATTTATTTTTGGCAAGTGGAAAAGAAACTCATCAGTTTATCTTGAACATAATGTTTCCATATTTTTTTATCGGACCATAGGTTGAGCAATTTTGTCTTCTGTTCGTTTTCTTGGTGAAATTACTTTTGGAAATATTTTAGGTTGAAACAAGTTTATCTAATTAAAAAAAGTTCACTATAAATCAAACCACGTTTTTGAAAGTTGGCCTCAACTTTTTCAGCTACAAAACGAAACCTATCTCTTGAAACGGTCGATTTGCCCCTTTGTTTGTAAATTTAGTGACATCTAAATTAACTAATATTTACTTATATCAAATATGCATTCATTGAATTCTGTATCTCAATAACACTCTTTTATTTTTATCGACGTATACTCGACATTTATAATCCTCATGCTCTGGATTCGTGATAGATTCAGAATCAGTTTTTTTCTTTGAAACAACATACATGGTGTCCCACCGAAAACTTTCCACCCGGATTTGAAGCTACTGTTCACAATCCCGATATCCGATAATACGATTATCCGAAAGTGTTACCACAGTGTTTTTATTGGTTGATTTTAAATAATCATCGTATCATCGGATATCGTAATTGTGAACAGTGAACCTCACTAGGAAACGACGAATTATTTTCTGAAACACATTTTAATTTCTAGGGGGACACATGGGCCTTGGTGACGCATAGGTAGTGTGCTCGCTTGCTGATCTCAGGAACGCGGGTTCGATTCACTGACCTCATGCATGGCATCACACGATAAAAGGTTAGGGCTAGGGGTTTTCCCTAGCTCACCCAAGTCTCTCGAGGACTTCTGAGCGTTCCTAGTAAGGGCGCAGCCGGAAATAACAATAACAACAGCAATAACATGTTAGTGGTGGATTCAGTCACGCTACTCCATCCCTCTGACTGAGACTGCTACCCCCTTGCGAATCATCAAGGGGAACATCATCTTAAAGCTCTTTTTTTATTCTCTATCCAAATGTTTCTATTTTTTCTTCTCGAAATTAAATTCATCAATTGCTCGAAGTGAGCCCCTCCCCCCTCTACCTTCAACCCACATTTTCCAATACTTCTCAATTATTCTGTCGCACTCGTTTACAATTCTTACCACGTAGATCCTCTAGTGATTCTGGCGCAGTGGCAAAAACTTTGTTTTTGAGATGTCTCCAATGAAAATAATCTAACCGGTTGAGGTCTGGTGATCTAGTTGTCCACTCAATTGCTACTCGTCGCCATATCCAATAATTGGTATATCCTTCATCCAGAAAGTTTCTCATTGCCACTGCCTAGTGAGGTAATGTTCTATCCTGTTGAACATAGAAGTATTCTTCCGAATAATCTCCATCATTTTCGATAATATCTGTTATCATGGGATTGATGACATTCTGAAAAAGATGTGAATACATTTGTCCATTCATAGTAGCATCTATGAAAAGTGGTCCAACAATATGTTTGCCAAAAATACCACACCTAACATTCAACTTCGGCAGATTTTGTGTGTGGGACTCACGTATTAATCTGGAATTGGTATCGCTCCAGTACAAATATTGAAGAGCACATTGGGTTTTGTTCTCAGACGCCCGTAAAAATCTATCTATCTAAAAAAGTCGTCTTCGTTCAGTTAATGTACAATTTTCATTTTGTATGGGCGGAATCGATTTGATTTGAGAATTCTTTGAATACACCTGAAGCTTCAAACAAGTTTCGACTACTTTTAGTATTATCCATACATAGCCACATATCCCAAAACCGCTACCTTCTTCTTTATAAGACGTTCAAGATGATGTTTCTGGCTGAAGGAGGCCAAAGACCACTGCAATCTATACCAATAAAAAAAGAATGATTCATTACTTACTCGTCAATAATCGCATGGTTGTAAAAGTTTGATAAATACAGTTTTCATATTTTTTTCAAGGTATGTTGAATCAATAACGCATCAGAATCCCCGATTCACGACAATATTATCATCATCACTATTATCATCCAATCGTAACTGGATAGCATTACAAATTAGTTCTCAATGTGCGCGATGTGTGACGTATTACTGTCAGTTCGTTAAATAAACACACCTTCTTCTTTACAAGACGTTCAGGATGATGTTTCTGGTTGAAGGCCAAAGACCTCTGCAATCTATACCAATAAAAAAATTATGATTCATTACTTACTCGTCCATAATCGCATGATTGTAAAAGTTTGATGAATACGGTTTTTATATTTTTTCCAAGGTATCTTGAATCAATAACGGATCAGAATCCCCGATTCACGACAATATTATCATCATTACTATTATCATCCAATCGTAACTGGATAGCATTACAAATTAGTTCTCAACGTGCGCGATGTGTAACGTATTACTGTCAGTTCGTTAAATAAACATACCTTCTTCTTTACAAGACGTTCAGGATGATGTTTCTGGTTGAAGGTTAAAGACCACTGCAATCTATACCAATAAAAAAATTATGATTCATTACTTACTCGTCAATAATCGCATGATTGTAAAAGTTTGATGAATACGGTTTTTATATTTTTTTCAAGGTATCTTGAATCAATAACGGATCAGAATCCCCGATTCACGACAATATTATCATCATTACTATTATCATCCAATCGTAACTGGATAGCATTACAAATTAGTTCTCAACGTGCGCGATGTGTGACGTATTACTGTCAGTTCGTTAAATAAACACGAGTCCATTAGATTTGTTGCATCACACATGCCTCTCGCTCCCGACCACCCAGGTTCGGCTGAAAAATCCTTACGGAAGACACCTTTGTCCCTAGCGGAGCGCCCGGCGTTTTATATCTGTCAAAATAAACATCCTGCAGATTTTGCGGCTTAGGGGATTGACGTGGATCTCGTGAGATCGATAATTGGCCGGGAAATGAACGGATTATTTTGCTTCATGAACAACTGTCAGCGCATTTTTGGAATCTATAATTTTGCATGCATCAAGAAATATCAAACATATTGATGAATCGATAATTTTGAAAATACCGCGATTACATAGAAATACTGTCGGACAATACGCAATGTCGTCAGAGTAATTTAAATTTCTTTATCATAATTTTTTTTTGTAAGGCATCGACTTCTTAGGTCATTAGCATTATTATATTTATTTCAGTCAGGGTTACGCTATGAATGAAGAGGGTTATAACCCCATTGGGATATTAAAAATTATTTTATTTCCTTTACCTTTTATGAGAATGAGAACCAACATTTATTCAAAATACATTCATGCAAAAAGCAAAACTTTATTGAACTATATTTAGTGGAAAAATATGTTCTTTATTGCACTAGTGCACTCATCTGCACACATAAAAAAAATATCTTAAAACAAAGCAGCCTGCTTTATATATAATCAAACCAATATGTTCTCAAAAGAAAAGAATAATTTACCATTAACAAATAAAAATTCATCGAATAACACCTTCACCTTCACCCAAAACGTAAGTTTCTCGATTCTAAAAATTATTCTTTTCTTTTGAGAACACATTTTATTGATCATATATAAAGCTGCCTGCTTTGTTTCAAGATATTTTTTTTATGTGTGTCATTTTACTTCAACGTGCTGTCATCATGACAAACATAAACGTTCAAACCCACTACATATTTAGTAGATATTCTGTGAGATTGGCAATACATTTCAAACAGTTACATATTTTATATTATTTTGTATGAATGTTAGCAGCATATATGATGTCTTCCCGAGAATACCTCCATAATCAAAACTGATCCGCTTTGTTCTAAACCGTCTACCTGCGTAGAGCAAACTGTTTGTACTATGACCACACCTCGTGATAACATACGCGCTAACGGCTACTACGATTTCTATTTTAATAATGCAACTGTAGTTACAGAAACGTCGGTCAAAAATTAATTCTTACCATTATGGAAATGTTGGAAAAATAGATGATAGTGATCTGTTTCAATGCAGATCGATAATAAAAATTAATTATTTAAGTTGTGCTGTACATTTTCTTGCACCTAGTGCCGGACCTTAATTCATAATTTTTCATAATTTTTTGCATAAACGTAGAAAAAATGTTGTATGCGTTGTATGTGTTTTCCAACTCGGCCTAACGGCCTCGTCGAACAATTTCACATCGAGTGCAATAAACACTTACTTTTTGCACTTGTTGCATAAATAACTATTTTCTACATTCATGCAAAAAGCAAAACTTTATTGAACTATATTCAGTGGAAACAGAAGTTCTTTATTGCACTAGTGCAATAAAGTATTCATTGCACCCATCTGTCATTCTACTTCAACGTGCTGTCATCATGACAAATATAAACATTCAAACCCACTACATATTTAGTAGATATTCTGTGAGATTGGCAATACGTTTTAAACAGGTACATACTTTATATTATTTTGTATTAATATTAGTAGCCAAAATTAAAAACAATGCCTTCTCGAGGATAACTCCATAATCAAAACTGATCCGCTTTGTTCTAAACCGTCTACCTGCATAGAGCAAACTGTCTGTACTATGACCACACTTCGTGAGAACATCCGCGCTCACGGCTACTATGATTCTGATTTTTATAATACAACTGTGGCTATAGAAGTGTCAGTCAAAAATTAAATGAAAGTTTTAAAATGGGTATTATTAATAGAGAAATACATGATAGTGATCTGTTTCAGTGCAAATCGATAGTAATAAAATTATTTAAGTTGCGCTTTTCATTTTCCTACACCTAGTGCCGCACCTTAATAAATCATTTTTTGCTTTTTGCATGAACGTAGAAAAAATTTTGTGTGCAACTCGTGCAAAAATTGTTTATTGCACTCGATGTGAAATTGTCCGACGAGGCCGTTAGGCCGAGTTGGACAACACTTACTCTTTGCACTGGTTGAATGAATAACTATTATTCACTTCATTACAATTATTAAATGTACAATTTTAAATTTTCTCTGCAAATTACTTCCGCCACTTGAAACATTTTTTTCATCAAATGAATATTTGAAAATCTGAGAACAAATCTCAGAGTTATTTTGGCATAATGTTCAGGAAACGATAATAGTTGCCTAAATCTACTATGTTTTTACTCTTTTAGTTCTGTAGCGGCTTTCACCGTCACGACAGTTCCATTCAAAGCTTTAGGATAATATAGCAAATACCTGTCTGAAAACAACTACTACCCTGGCCAAAACCGCGATGGATATTGTATTATATCAAACAGATACCTATTTGCGAAGTGTTCCTCATCACAGAAGACACCATTGCAAGTGTTTCCTGTAAAATAACTCTAAGTTTGTGTTCAGATATCTACCTTGATCTCTCGAAGAATCAGAGTGCTCTTTGCCTTGCTTGTTAGGTGAAGTGACTTACACCCGTTTCATCAGCGTGAGACTAAAATCGCCTTGTGGGCAAATGAACAGTAGGTTTCCTGCCCTGAAGATGCTTTGTTAGATATCGAAACGTACGCAAATGATCTAATGATGTCTGTTTATCAATCGTCAAGGCAACGAACCATTCTACATATTCTTTTTATTTTGAGATTCATATAAATAGAGAAATCTGTAATTTTCAGAGAACACTCTGAGAAACAAATATGTTCTAGAATTATTGCAAGTTTGAAGTTGATATATTTCCCTCAGTAATGATTTGTAAAGCTTTTTATATAGGTTGAAAAATTTACTTTTCACTTTCAGATTTTCTTCTTTTTAGTTATGGTCTTTTCACAATATATCTATCAGATGCAGTTCGATCTACAGCGTGCCTTTAGCCGCAGGATATAGTTGTTTCTGCAAGATACCACAAAAAAAATCAGCTGGTTCAATTTTGAGTGGAGAATATTTCCCTCCTCAACACTAATACCTTCCAAGAGGTTATCGAACGATGGAAACTAGCGACTAAAGTTTAGCTTTCAGCCACAGATGATTCCACAACTGATTTTTCGAAGATCCTGTTCACATTTTCGAATAAAAATCAAAATCCAAAAAATATATAATCTTATCAAGAATCAGAAAAGCTTAGTTTGTGAAAAAAATATACCTATGTATGAAATTGACTAAATTGTTCTCAATCATATACCTTCTAAAAACCTATTCAATTTACAGTTCTCCAATTGAGAGGCCTTAATTTCCTACCGAAAATATCTGTAATTATTTTATCAACGGAAAGAAATAGTTTTTATGGCTGGCAATGCTGTGCATTTTTTTTTTCTAATGACAAAACAAACAAATCATCTCCTCTAACTGAAATTTATTACCGAGTATAAACATAACGTTTCTTACTTGACACCGGACAAGACAGAAAAGACATGAGTTTATTGTTGCCAACTCTAAAAGCAAATCGAAATCCATCCAGTAACTATAATTGAACAGATCAGTCACATTCTGAAAGGAGGCGGAGTTTTCAGGATTTGGATCTTCCCTATTGGACGCTGCCATCTCCTATGCAAGGTAGGGTGAAGCCTGGACGTCTCTCACTGGCTGAAAGTGGGATGCTGTGCTGTATCATCCATGAAAATGCTGAAAACCGTATCATTGTATTCTTGTATTCTCAATAAATGATTTGTTATATTCGGTTAGTGATACAGTGGTGAGTGAATGTGAAGTACCGGGATTGAAGTGCGTTTTTGGACACAGTTAACGATTATCCTTGATTTTTGTATCAGCTCTCGAGGTAAGATTGAATCATTAAGTACATGAACTTACGGGTTTTCGGAAACTTCTCTGTTTCTTGCTTTACACACTGAAAACAATAAAATCAGTCACTATCGGGACATTACTCTCAGAACGTGAAAAGGAGAACTGGAAAGGTATAATTTAAAGTGAAAGACTGGTATTAATTAATTGACAAAAGGAACAGAATATGATTAAAATGACAAGCATAACAAAAAAAGTTAACAGACCGGTTCACTATTTTCTTCAAATAAAAAAACAACCTCTTCGTGAATATTTAACATTTTGCTCAATAAATCACCTTTCAAATCCTTCAGTGTATGTATAAGAAATAGCAACTTGGCAGTTAATTTGTTTTAATATTGAAACTATGCATACACAAAAAATCTGAGGTGAAATTAAATATTTTCTGTAAAATTGTCTTCTCAAGAATTTTGCAACTTCTTCTAAAATATGGTAGAGTGATGAAGTAGAATATACCATGTGTCAATTTGAAAATGTGCTATCCAGAATATTTCAGCTCCTATAGAAGATATAAAAATATGCAAAGCAATAAAATCTTAATTTTCAAGGAGCTGAAAAATGAGTACTTGTCAAACTCCTTTAATATTGTATTTGTTGACAATACGTATTATATACACAGGATATTTGAAAAATTATTACAACTAGAGCTTGGTCATGGTCCTGGTCGTATTGAACAGAAAAAAATTGCCAAATTGAAATTATTTATCCTAGACGATTCTAGGTTTTGTCGATTTCTATCTCGATTTGCTCTTTTGCCGTTTCTTCTGTTCGGTTCGTCACACCACAACTTTTCTTAAAACTTTCTGTGCTTTCGAGGATATCTTTTTTCAAGCTTCTTGTGCTTTCATGAAGTTTTTCTTTCAAAGTTGCCGAATTTTCGAGTGGTTTATCTTCCAGAAATTTTGACAAAATTAATTTTTCATGCCCTCCGAATTTTATAAAAGGTTATCTTTCAAGGATTTGGTATTCTTCTCAAGTTTATTCAATATCGAACGAATCAGTTCCAGAAACTTCGAATAAAAAGGTTCCGATGTATTGAATACATTCTGAGAGTCTTTTCTGGAACAGTTGTATTGAGTTCTCTATTTCCTTATTTCTGTTTCTACTCGGCTACTTTCAAATCTACAAGGCGCACTTTCCTCGCAAATACTTTGTCTTTATTGTTTTTGAACGATTATCCGCCAACAAACAGATCATTAGTTTATTTTTCCGTAGTACGCAAAAATGTCTACTTCGAGAACAATAATATTTTTGACTGGTCACTAGTCAAATCTGTGCGAAAAAGGTGTCTATCATTCTTTTGCAATATAGACACTATCCATCACGCAAGCATTTATTTATTTTAAAATTTTCACTTCCAACATCTGTATTAAAAATACTCTTAACAGTTCATTCCCACTATTTGAACAATTTATACAGGGGAGGTAAATATTTTCACTAATGTGTATATCGCTGAACCAACTCTGTATTGTCTACTCCTTCTATTCAAGCTAGCCTTCTTCTTCGTAACTCCGCAGATGGTCGTTGACTCGTCCCTAGTCTAGGTGATTCCTCATAAAGACGGGAAGGATGACGTTGAGTCGCAGCAGAGAATAATGGTCACAGATAGGTACCGGCTCCAATTCGTTATATCATTTATTCTAAAGTGACGTATTTTGCATGCTGTTAGATTTTTTTGGGGGGTTGAAATATTGAAGGTAGCACAAATTTTCAAAGTGACACACAGAATGTATCCAAATGCTTGTCATAATTCAATGAATGTTTTTTTTTAACCTCTGCGAACAATACAAATTATTGGACTGATTGTTTACTGAAATTCAAGTTGAAACAAATATGAAAATTAAAAGACTTGAAACATAAAAGGGATATTGTAAAGTTCGTATGTAGAAGAATGAGATCTGATACCATTTTTATCACATAAATGTCTATCATTCTTTCAAATCAATTTTGTTCATTTGAAATTTTTCTTGCGTTTCCAATTTTCTTCCTGCAAAGTGTGAATCATTTTCATATGCAGATTGAACGGATCCATACATTTCTCTTATTTCCAGGAAGATATGGTTGCACATTCCAGCAAACCAGCAAGAGTTCCAAAATGTGCCCGTTGCAGAAATCATGGGATGATTTCCACTCTGAGGGGACATAAGAAGCAATGCATCTACAAAAATTGCTCCTGTAAAAAGTGTGGTCTCATTAAAGAGAGGCAAAGGATAATGGCAGCACAGGTACATACATGATATTTCTCCCAATCATTTCAAATGTTTTGAAACAATATGGTTTTTATAAATATGTTGGCAAATATATTGGGTTTTCCCTGAACGTCCCATTAATGGTGGTTCATCTTCCTTGGTTGAGGAAGGAAAGGAGCTAGAAGTGAAATTTTTTCCAGGGCTTTGGCAAATGACCAAAAAGAGCGGACATCAGGATACTCAACGAGCTTTGATCGTATCTTGGAGTTGTTAGCCTTTTTCTAGGATTATATCGTCTCCTTGCAGATGTTTCTTACTTCAACATATTTCGATCTGGTCTGAGAGGCTTATTTTCACGAGCGATGGTTCCGAAGCAGTTGATGCTGAAACAGGGTTTATCAGATTATGTTCTTCTTGACGTATTTGAGCCAGGTAGAGTTGTGTACACTGGAATCTTTCATTATAATGACTTCAGCTGTTGGATGGTTTCGCTGGATAAAAACTCAAAGAGGTCGTTATAGGAACGTTCATTAGGAGATAAATGATTGAAGGCAGCGAAGAAATTTGATCTGTTTGGTACCTGTTGATGTGTTGAACGAGAGATGAAAAACATATTTTCTGAGCTCAACACTGACATAATTTTCAGTGCTTGAAATCTTAGAAAAGAGAAAGTAAGTCAGCAAAATCTGTCATTGTCTGACGGTCTATAAAAACCATTTTCGAATTCGTAAGCAGCTATTGGAGGATGACAGTCTTCTGCATTCATCGGATATGATCTCTGCAGTCTTTTTATAATCATTACTATCATTTTCATTTGTTATCAAGATATGTGCTCTCGTATAATTATACCGTGGTATTTCCATTGAACTGAAAAATTGCTACAGTACAATTTGTCCCCATAATGTAATATTATTTTTATATATTGTATTTGTAGCGGAAAATTTCAATTTTCCAAATCACTTTCAACCTCCTTGTTTTTGAACAACTTCAATTAAATCATTGAGGAATTCTACTTTCGACAAAAACTAAGATCATTCAAAATAACCTGTCCGTAGATAAAATTAGATTGAATGTTGTTTCGAGATCTCGTTTTAATTTTATTTGTATTATATCGATGTTGAATGATTCGACGTGCTTCAGGAAATTCAATATTGTGACATGATGAAGTGTATGATCGATATTCCATTAGGGTAGTATCGTATATCTTTTGTGTAAACAGAGGTCTCATTGGTAATCATTGCAAATCCGATATCTTGATTCGATTGCTACCCAGTGATTTCTTTCACTAGTATGGACCTAATTTTGCCAATATTTAGCCTCTCCAAATTTGTTACTATTGAAAATACATTAATATTATCACTGAACACTTCTTGTGAACCATCTAAGAGGATGAAGAAACTGAAAGGAATAATTTTGTTGTTTTCTTCATTAGTTTTCGAATGAATGACATTAGATCAATTTTAAATAAATTCTATTGTCAGAAAAACAATTCTCATAGACAGGGTCACTTAGAGAGAAAAGGATCTATTTCCATTTTATGCGAATAATATTACATAGCACGTTTCGCAGAAAAGAAATTAAATTCTTTGTTTTTAAATAAATGTATACCTATGCGTTGGTCTGATAAACGCATAAATGAATTTATGAACTGATAACAAATGAATAAGATAACTTATCATTCAAGGTTGCCCTGAAACGTCAACAAGCAGCTGAAGACGCCATTGCTCTCCACCTGGCATCGAAGGAAAGTGGAGCCACGTACGATTATCTCCCCCCAGGTCGTATTTTTGGCATGCAAGTAACTTCACCTCAAGCCGACTCCTCGAATAGCCAAAGCGAATGTACATCAGCTTCAGATCATGTCGACGAGGAGGTCGTAGTGAGTCCAGCTTCGATAGAAATGCTGGCGAAACTTTTCCCGAATAAAAAAAGGGCTGTTTTGGAACTTGTCTTGAAAAGGTAAGAGATATGATAATATTTATTCCTCGTGGTTGACTTGTTGTGTTACTATTACGACGGACACTACAGTTTCTTGAATTGTTGAAATTTGGGTTGAGGAGAAATGTACAGAATTACGGGGGAAGGGCTCAGCAAATTGTAACACACTATATATCGCTTTCGTTTTTGGTACAACTCGATAGAAATTTCAATTGGAAATTTCGTATTCCAAACTTCGACAAAGTTTCCTCTTTGCTATCATGAGTTCCCTGAGAAAATGTTAGATTTCATGTTGGGAAAAGTATACTACCAAGATATTTTATTCCATCCGCCCTGGTCATATCCCGTGTGAGTAATTGAAACTATTGTGAGATCAGTTCAAATATATATTATATTATAATCTTATTATTCATCTCAAGATCCATACCACTGTACAGTTATTTAGCTTCATTTTGTAACATAAGATTATCTTCATACATTTTCATCAGGTCATGACATCAGCAAAAAGTAAGGGTAATATAACAAGACCTCGTTTATCAGCGAATACATTTTTCAATTTCAACGAAAACGATTTTGTTTGAAAATTTATCGAGTTGAATTCGGAGATTCATGTCCTAAATAAAACCCGAGAGCTTTTAAGCTCGAGGGCTTTATTCTTTAAACGACGGTCGAGTTATATTTGATCAGATTATTTCCCAAATATGTCGATTAACCAATAACATTTATTCCACAATGTTCATAATTACTTTTATTAAATTAATGAACATAATTATTTACGGCAATATGTCACACGACTTGTGAAATGTTTTGCATACATTCAGGCAACTGTCAAGAAGGAACATGCAGTTTATAAGCGGGTTTATCAGCGAATAAATTTTGATAGATGAGGGAAATAATCTTCATAAATTTTCATCAAGTCAAGTCATCAGCAAAAAGTAAGATGTGGCAATCTTTTTATTTTCAAGAATAACATTTATATGCAGATTGCGTTACGTTGTGGTGTACCAAAATTTGAAAAATTGGTGTCAGTTTCAATGCCTTCAAATCTTTGTACCAAAGAACTCTTATTAGTTGAATCAAGTCCAGTTTCACAAAATGCAGCTATTTTGAATATCAGTTACTCCCAAAATACAATAAACTAATTTTTTAAGTTAGACGATATAAATAACGTCAGTTAACACAATCTACACGGTTTTGTTTTGTACCAATTTCTCATTATTTCAGATGTAACCATGACCTCCTCAAGGCCATCGAACACTTCAACCTGAATAACAAGCACGACTCAGAAAGCGACTCCCACCACATACCAGAAGAATCAGCTTCGGCCTTTAAACCAGTTACCAACATTGGAAAAACCACGAAACCCTACGTGATTCCCCACTCCAGCAGCTTCTCCTTCATTCCCAGCAGCAAGACGTTCAGCTTGTACCCTTTTTGGCCACTGTTCAACTCCCAGTTCAATCCGCAGCCAATATTGCCGAGCCCTGTGTTGGTTCAAGGTATTTGTGAGTGCGAGCAGTGTAGACCAGACGGGTCTTGGATGCCTGGGATAGGCAAGGCTGAGGTTGCGACCAGAATCAATGTTAGGCCTGGGTAGATGACAGCAGTGTGTTTGCGGGGTCGTGTATGGGGGCTTGTGTTGAATATACACAAAATATTGTTTCGTTGGATCAGCTTGATGATTGTAGTTGAGGAGTTGAGTACAATTGTTTCCATTCAGTAATTCATATAGGCAAACTATCTTGCCGAAAACACGTTAGAGAGAAATTTTAAAACAACGTTAATTTTTTCAGCAGTAGTAATTTCCCAATAGTTTACAGTAAAGTTCATGATTTCCTCATTAACAAATGCACTTGAATTTAGTGGAAGTTCATTTTAGAAATAAAACACTGGAAGTGAACAAATCTTTAGATCACTCTGGGAAATAGTTCAGACTCTTGACATTGTTCGCTTATGTTTTTTACTAAAACCCTGTATGCTCTGATGGAACAAAATCGTACCCACCATATGTATTCAAAGAACATTTTTTATTTACCGAGCTGATATTGAGTTTTATTTATTTTGTAAATCATTCTGTTGCAATTGGAACTAAGTATTAGATTTAAGAAATTCATACTGTATATGATTTTCAAGAATTTGATGTGTTATGAATATTTTTTGAAATCCTTGTAGAATTTCCATACAGCTGTATATGTTTTGGAAGAAACTTTCAGAACAGTTTACTTCAATCAGAATATCATAGATTTGTCAAACATCTATTGATTATTTATGATGATTGTAGTATTGCCATTTGGGTATTTGTTATTTTGCATAGTACGAATATAATATTAATAAAAAAGAATCTAATACACTTTCTGCGTAATTTTTCAAATTTTCAAATTTCATTTGTGTCATTCCTCACTCCAGTTAGATTCAAATATTAAAATTATGTCCGTTTTATTTGAACCACTTATTCATACGAATCTGAACCTCACGCAAAACATTTGCAAAACCTGGATATGAACCATATGCATACTCGACAGTGGTCCTTTCACGTCAATCCTGTAATTTGAACTCGTTGAACTACATATCTGTGATGTGTCTTCAGAAAAAGTCCAGTGGGGTAAGATTTGGAACTCTAGCTGGTCATATTGTGCTACCTCTTTAAAATTTGAAATCAGTAAAACCTGTGGATGCTTATCGAAAATTTGACTGTTATGAAAGTATTGCTATTCGCAAGAACGGATAAAATTTTTTGCTCATCAGTAATGATAATGTGCCATTCTATACTATTTAAGTTGATACCGATAAAGGACTAATGACCTATCATTGGCATGCTTGGGTGTGATTTTACTCGATGACCATCAGGTATGTTAGAGATAGGGTCACTCCCACGTTATAATCAACATTAATTCAATAAGGCAGGTCTGATCATTACTATAGTTTAGTAGTACTGATGAGGATAACTAGGTTATCGAAATGTGCATCTAGGAATTCAATTACTTGTGTGGAAAATACTTCTTGTACCCATTGAGTGGCACCTCAGGCATCCAATATCCTCTTTTCGATTTATATTGACTGAAAACTAAAATAATATAAGAGAGAAAAGTAGCTCTCTAGAGTTGCTAAATCACGACGTTTCGACTCTTAGGATCTACAATCGCATTCAAGTCATTCCTACAAAATTAAGGACTGGGGAGGATATCTATCAGTCAACAACTACTTTCTCTTACGAACACTGAATCACATCTGGCATCTATTCGTCGCCTCTTTTTCCCTGAGTGGAAACGATACTTCAGCGACCTCAAATGATCGAATCAAAAATGGTATTCGAAACAACTACAATATACTTAACAATTTGATGTCTCCTAACGAAGAATACTTACTTGTTTTATACAGATTATGAAAATTATAACTATATATCAAAAATTTTAATAATAAGGTTTATTTTTTGGTTCAACTCATCCTGAATTACAAAACTCGCTTTTACAAAAATTCCTAGTTTGCGAGCTTCTATCATAAATACCTTTACTATTAGTTGTGAATTTATTCTAGTCTATTTAAAATTCAAGGAAATAAACCCAGCCACAGGTCATTCTCCCCCTCCGTATTTGCCAAAGCCCACTCGATTTCCCAATCGTTCGAATCTCATGTAATAAATACCCTAGCATTTTTTTTCTTTCCGAAACTCACCCCGCTAACTCGATTACTCTTCATCGGCCCACCGCGTCGCACGGATAACTTGATCTCTTTGTTTGGACAGTAAGTTAAGAAGAATCTCCTCTGTTTATTTGCCATTTGCGGCCGGTCTACATGGAATAACGCGCCCGACACGCGTTGGGAATTAATAAAATTTCGTGCTGGCGGTAATGAAGCGGGCTTGTCTGGCTGTTTGAGGAGAATTTCGGTGATACCTGATTTTTTTCATAGAAATCTAAGAACCTAGAACGCCAATGCTGTAATATAACGAAACCTAACGTACCTCAAATGGTGCCCATGAGCATGCGCAGTAACACGGCCGCCATGCCAGGAGGGGTTTGCATGAGATTCTATGGCTTATGTATTTATACAGTGCGGCTTTTTATAGTCCCCCCCCCCCGTTAACTTTTGAACGGTTCGACGTAGAAACATAAGTGAAAAACCGTTTCGAGGGTTTCACCAATACTACTTTTTGAAATAAAACATTTGGTGATTGCTCAATAAGGGGCGCGGGGGGGACCATCGACTCAAAATTTTTAAATCGCATGGGGGGTCAAGTGGCACATCGTTGAAAAGAGAATTCAATTCTCTTCACAACCATCTAAATATTTTTGAATTTTGTTCATAATTTTCTTCCCCATTTCGATTTTTATGCCTTTCGATTTTTTTAGTAAATGTTCCTCCAGCGCCATATGTCGAGTAATTGCAATGTTTTTCTCTCAAAAAGTAGTATCGGTAATACCCTTCAAAAAAATTTTGGTTTCATTGTCACATCAAACCGTTCAAATTTATCGAGGTATGAGTCGTATTCATTTCCACATTTATATTTGATATTTCCAATTAAAATTCTTGACCCCCCATGCCATTAAAAAATTTTGAGTTGATGGGCCCCCCCGCGCCCCCGATTGGGTAATCACCATATTTTTTATTTCAAAAAGTAGTATTGGTAAAACCCTCGAAACGGTTTTTTATTCATGTTCCTACGTCAAACCGTTCAAAAGTTAACAGGGGGGGGGGGACTATTGAAAGCCGCACTGTATAGTGAAATACGAAATATGTTGAATTTTACCGTGAGTTCTACAAAGACACTGATGTGAAAACAATTGTAGTGATGGGTATTGAAAATTTATGGAATTCAATATCATATTATTTAACTGACATGAACAACATTTATGCAGTGTGAACATTTTAACTTACACAGATTTTGTATTTTGACAACGTTTTTGCATTATTATTGCATGATACATATGTTGAAATCTAATAAAAATAATATTTGTTCGGAACAAATTTTGCCATCGATTTCAAACTAACTTTAAACATACTTACCTCAGAACTGGATGACAATAACGGCTATATTGATTTGGATAAAATTTTGTATGAACATAAGTAGATATTGAAAAGGGGAACATTCTCCATGAAAATTGAAAAATGAAAAATGTGACTTATTTGTAATATCTAACAGAAAACAACTACTTCCCCGGCACAAGCCACGCTAGACATTGAACTACATCTGATCGATATTGTGAAAAGACTCTAACTGAAAAGGAAAGAAAAAATCTGAAAGTGAAAATTTGCATTTTTTTTTTCTTTCAGTCGCAGATGATTCCACAAAAGATTTTATGAATTTCATATTCATATTTTCGAACTAAAATAAGTAGATAGTTTTATTGTAAAAACACGATTTAACTAATAATATTAATGATGTGAATTTTTGGATCTCGAAATCGGCTTCAACGATTTGGATCAAATTTTGTATTTACATAAGGTTTTGCTACTCAAGTTCAAATATATAGGCGCCTTTTCTGAAAAAACGTGATTTTACTCATTATAATAATGCATACTTATGTGCGTTAATAATATGATGATAGTAAAATTGGAACTGGATGGCAGAGCGTTAGCATAATATGTTAATAATGTAAGTATAAAATAATAATAATGTTTGTCCGTGAGCAGTAGCTTATTGGTTTCAAAGTGGTCAAAAAATGTTGTTTTTACTAAAAGCACCTCAAAATCTTGTATGAATATTGTATGATATTGGAAATTTCACAAAATAGAGCTTGAAGATCATTAATGTTGGGTTTATAGATTTAACTCATAATAACAATAATGTTGAATACAAAAGAGAACGTATATTAAGGTTTATACATTTACGTCTGTCATTTAAATTAAGAATTAATAATTACGAAGTTCGTTAACTTCCAACTTAACGAATTTGTCGATGAAAAGCGCAGAATGTAACATTCTAGAATGTCATCTTTGAATTTAGCGAGCTTGGTATAAAATAGCAAAATAGCTCAGTTTTGAAATTTCAGGTCCAATTTTTCGTGTTTTTTTGATTACTTCAAAAAACATTTGATATGGATTGTGGAGATCCAGACTTTCTACAAATGATGGGTGATTTTTTCATTCTTATGACAACAATCCTCGAAGTTCGCATATTAAAACTCATAGTTCATAATTATTATTTGATCTCTGAAGGAGTTGAACTTTTTTGTATGTCCTGGGAAAAATCAAATACCTAATATACAAGAATGTTAGGTTAGAGGTTGTAGTAGACTACAATTCATGAAAGAGTATTGACGTGTCTTCGAATAATTTCTACAAAAAAAATGTTTCATTTTTATTTGTGAAATAACAAATTATCATCAATTCTTCCCTCTGAAAGTTCAACACTGAACGGTGGGTGAAATATACATCTTCTTCAGTTCAATACTTCAATCACTACTAAGTATTGATTTGCCAAGTAATTTTCACTCGATAGGATCCACGTCCATTTTGTTTTCAAAGCTGGAATAAGGCTGGTAGTGGTTAGTCATGAACGGGATTTCTTCCTAAAAAAAAAAAATAGTCAACTAGAATTAATTCATAGAAAGGGCCGTGGCCATAGATTTCCTTTCTGCAAAGTACTTTTAGATCATAAATTGGACATCTTTCATTGTCTCATCAAGATCTCAGAGGATGCTTTCTTCTGCCATTTGAACAAAAGTCAAATGCTTTCGAGAATGCAAAATGAAAAATAATAGTAATGAAACCTAATTATCTGTAATTTTTTATTTGTCTGATGATATTATAGGGTGAATCAAACAAATCTGCTCATTCCAGTGCGCCACGACCCCTCAACATCTTCTAGTGTTTATGATGGACAGAATAGTCGTGAAATGCAAAAAAAACCCTTTTAATTTGTACATTTACTAGAAGCTTGTAATATACTTCTATTTGTGAATTCAGTTTTATTCAACTTTATTTCCACAGCATAGTGATACACTCACATTCTTATGATTTTTAAACAAATAATTAGTGTATTTTTTGATTCGACGAATGGATTCGTCGTGAGAATTAGAATCTAAAAAACTCCTATCTCAAAGACGTCATTTGAAAAAAAAAAAGTCTTTTCCAACAACTAGTGGTAAAAAGGAAGTAGAAATCGTCATAGATATACTGAACTAGGCAGAATAAACTGTATAAAATATTTTGTACTCATCGTTTATGTCTATCATATTGGTTGAAGTGCGTCCAATGCACTTAAGATGCATTTTTTTTTCTGAAAAATCGAGTGTGACAATACTTCGTGTCAAAACTCAACTAAACTACCGAATTATCAAATTCGAGTCACTTCTGATTTTCCATATATTGATCGATGCAATTTTCAAAGGGGTCTTCTGTATACTTACAGTATCACTACATACCTATATTTGCAAAATTACTCACCTTCTGTTCCTCCAGCTCCAACAACAACGGACAAACCAGCAGGTTACCAAACCCCACAACTCTCATCAGCCAAGGGAACCCCAAGATGTGTATCGCCTGCCCCCCTAGCAAAGGCCCAAACGAATACGAAATAGACACTGCAGCTTGCTGTAGAGCGTATATAGGTCCATACTGGTTGCTCCCCTTGTTGTCTACGAAGGACGCCAACAGAGGCACTAGGGCCGCGTCCATAGCCCCAACGCCCAAGCCTATGCCGAAGTGGGGAAGGGACAGCTGGGCCAGGGTGTCTGCCAGGGGTAGCCCGCAACAGCTCAGGCCTGTGATCACTAGAGAGCAGATGGCAATTCGCCAGGGCTGGACTGGCAGTAAACCTGTGGAGGAATATCTTGTATTTATAGGTTATTTACGATGATTCAAGATGAGCATGACGTCATGTTTGGTAATTTTGTTCCAAATAGAGATACGTTCAATAGCGATGAAATGATATTTTACCAGTCTCATCGCTATTGAACGCATTTCATTGAGAATTTTCACGTTGCTATGTCGGATATACAGAATCATCAGACATGACGTCATGCTCATCTTAATCTGAATAACCAGCGGCATGCAAGGATTAAAGGAACAATTTGTTTAATTTTTCAAATTATCATCAAAATTGGATCGGATACTGTTCTGATCTGCTTAGTGCCGATACAATATGATATGACATCTATTATGCAATTAAGATGTCCCAGCGACTAGAGCAGTTCCTTCAGTCCTATAGCTTTTAAAATTTCGGGATATTGTATGGCTTAAAGTTAGGTATATCTCCCTCTTCTATTTGATATTCTCCATGGTGTTTCACCCTGGGGTTCTGCGGAGTAATGCATGATAGCGTGGATAGAGGTTTCGTCATCTTCCTCGCAAAATCTGCATTCTCCTCGACTAATCCGAGTTTCTGAAGGTATCCTCTTAGGATCTCCTTCCGTATTCCGAGCTTGTTTTTACTCTTGCTGTTGCAGTCATTTTATCCTTATCCTGGTTGTAGTTTCCCAGCCTGCTTTATTTCTTGTGATTCTTTTCAATATTGATATCATTTGTTATGTCCTGCTTTTTTGAGTTCATAAAGTATGTTGCTGGTACCAGCTGGTACTCATTTCGCAGAAGGGTTCAGGTCCCAGAAATGGTGTGGTTTTTCAGTAAGTCTGCTATTCCCATACCATCCACTCCAGTTTGTACCGGAATGCATAAGAGGGTAACAGTTATGCTCTTACCAGGTTCATTTAGTTTCTCTAGGTACTCCCACATCGTCTTGGAATCAATAACGTGGGAGTTCAGAGCATTAACTGCTGCTTAGCTATCTGACATGATGATGATCTCTCGTTTGCGAAGATTTCTCCATATTAAACGCATTTTCCGATGGCTTATATTTCTGCTTGGAGAATGCTCGGGGATTTGCCTAGACTTTCGGAATATTTGGTTCCAGATCCATATAATCCAGTTTCAGTTATGGCTGTTTTTCTGGATCCATCTGGATTCATCAGATCTGTGTACTATTTAATGACACTTCGGATACTCGAAAACTATTTCAATTGAATCCTTATTAGTATCTTTTGAAAAATGATCTACAAACAATTTTGCAAACTCCATACTTTCCGCACCAAAATAAAGTAACAAACTGTTTTCCATACATTTTCAATCTTTTCGTTTGGCTGACTCTAAGCATCATTGGCTTTCCAACCAATATTACTTTCTCATATACAACTTTCGAAATACTTTATTACTCCCATATGAGAAACTCTTCAACTTAGGAAGTCGTAGATGCCGTTCATGCTAAAGAAGATTCTGTTGTATGATTTTATCTTGGCAAGGAAGTATCGAGGATTGAAAACAGCTCTTGATGTTTTTGTAACCTTCATTATCTATATGACACAACACAAACATCTTTGGAACTTCTTATTGAGATTTTGAGAATAAGGATCATGAACAATTATATCACGTTTGTAATGGAAAATTGAACTGATAAGTCTTGATGTGAAACTTGATGTGAACAATACAAAATGACATCAATACATCCATAGATAATGTAAGTGAGGTTATGGAACAATGTCCAGAGCTCCAAGAGCTCCAGAGATTCAATTGTCATACAAAGAGAGAAGATATTTCGATAACCAAAACAAATACCATTTATAAATATATTTTTTATTGTGTTAGTTTGCACAGAACAATGTACCTGCAAATTGGGACCCGATAAAATAGCCAATACTGTCTGGAATGAAAACTGCGCCGAGCTGCCATCTAGAAGGCGGTGGACTAAGTCTAGCAAGCAGCCACATTGGTACACATGGTTCCAAAATGGCCATGGATGAAGTGCAGACGCAAATTGTCAAAGCTGCTATCAGCGTGTTTTTGTCCTTCAGTAGTATAAGACACTCGTCATAGTTTTTTCTGAGTATGGATACTTCAGCTTGAATATCTTCCTCCTTCAGGTACATTATTTGCAAACCTATGGATGAAATGATGAAAATGAACTGAATTCAGTACACAATGTGGTGAAATGGTTACGTAGAAGACAAAATACATGAACAAATAGATATAATATAAATATGAAAATGGGCTATCACCAGAAGCTGTGTGACTTATGTAACTTATAGCTAACGCAATTATTTATTCTCTATCTGTATCAATATTTGTAAACGCTTATCGACAACAGAAATCCAATCTGGACTGTTGTGAACAATTTTCAAATTACAAATATGTATAAGTAGGTGGGTAGCAAAATTGTATAAGTATGTATTCTCCTTTTTTTAATACCTACTATTGTTAACACAATTATTGTTACAATTGTTCGCGTTGATGTCAGACCGATGAGCCAGCGCTGCCAGGAGCAGTCTTTTTATTATCTATAGTTTTATAAATAATTGGTATGTACCTATAAAAAACGATAAGAACAACCTTCCATCATGGAGGAAGAACTCACATCCTCAGAGAAGAAGAAAAAATATTGTTTTTGTTTTTATAATCTAAGAAATTCACTGTTTTCTGACTTTTTTCTTCGCATGAATACAATTAACTAGCTGAATGCCAAATTTGAACTTTATAGATTTTCTGGGAGTGAGTTAGGTTTGTGATCTATACAGTATCGGGAAGTTCTTATCTTGGGTATGGTGGTTGCTCGCGTAGATTTCTGTCTATACCCCAGATGAGAAGTTTCCGATACTGTATGTCAGTAAGTTGACTATGAAAGGACGATTTTCGGACGTTAAAATCTGTATAACCCTTTGAGCTATGTTTATAAAATTCAGGGAACAAGTTTATCTAGGGTGTCTCAATATATAAAAAATTGGTGTGTTTATGTTAAATAGATTTTCAGTTATGGAGGTGGCAAAAGTGATTTTAAATGGTTCGTGTAATATTACACGCGGTGTTGCTAGCCAGTTATTTTTTCTTGAAATTGACTCGACAGACTCTTGCGTGCCTAGATATTTTCACTGCTGCTAAGGTCTGTCTATACGACATCCACAAATCGACTTAAGAACAGCTTCAAGTCTTTTAAGAAATTAATGATTTATTATTGTAGATTTACGTACCCATACTAATAACGATGAAAACGGCAATGAATAAAAATGGCGCAGTCTTTCCGAAGGCTTGATAGGCAGCTCCCCCTAGGGGATAACCGATGAGGACGCCAAGCGCAATACCACCAAACGCAACAGGCATTATTTTCATCCTCATTTTGCTCGGGAGCTTTTTCGCTAGTATGCACATCCCACTGATTGCTACAGCAGCTGACGCACTACCATGAAGAGCTCGTGCTAGTACCAATACTCCATAGGAATTTCCATACGCAAACACTACAAAAAAGTGCAAAATGTATTAGTGTAGTTCATAGAAAGTCAACTATCGTTATACACTAGGGTCCCATTTTATCGCGAAACTAACACCAAATCTGATTGAAAATATTCTGGAATTCCCAAATATTTAAAGCTTGGATCATTTTATTATACAGGGTGTCATCTGTAGCTGGTAAAATTTGTAAGTGTTTTTCATTGGTATGTTGGGTTGATTTTCGAAATTTCTTCTTTTGCCACAAAACTACCTGAGGTGGAAACCGCTGGGGAATTTTGGTGTACATGGTTTAGTTGGATGTTAGTGGTGCTACTAGGGTATTAGTGGTATTTGTTGGGTATTGATAGGGAATTAGAGGAATTAGTTGAAAATAATTGAGTATTAGTCGGGAAGTAGGTGTATCAGTTGAAAAATATTGGGTATTAGTCAAAAATTAATGGGTATTATTCGGGAATTTGAGGTACTACTAGGAATTAGTGTACACAGTTTCCGCAGCGGTTTCCCCTTCGAAATTCCCAAAAAGTTCAATGAATATTGCCGAAAATAATTAAATATTACATGAAAAGTGGACGCCACTACTTTACGGTAGACGAATAATTTTCAATGTAAAATGGATTATACAGAGAGTTTTAAAAAGTTTGCACCATATGGGAAACTTTTTTTTATACATTTGTCAGAGAATTTTATTCTTCATAAAAGTTGGTGTATTGCGGAAAACTTGCATTTTTATTTTTGCATGTTTGATTAAAGTCCTATTATTATTATTTTTTTCTGTAGCATTTACCCAAATAGTCACCCCACGTCCGTGGGGTGATTGATTACTGGGTCCGGGGATCATGTGCTCTGAGTAGACGCAGTGAACCTAGGCTGACGGCATTTTACATTCACTCGGCTAAGATTCCTACCATCATGATTTTTAGATTCGAAAGCAACGTGTCCATCATTACACCAAGGTTCCCTTTGATCACAACCACCATTTCAACAGAATGGTTAGGGTACAGCCTGCAGACTTCAAAGAGTAACTCTCGATATTTAGTCTGTTTTTCCTTCTCTTTACGGACGATGTTCGTTTCGCCAGGATCCAAAAACTCTATGACGGAAAATCGTCCTACTTTGATGGTTGAGGAGGACTACATCAGGCTTATTTGCTTGTATTTGCCGGGAAACGGACTCAATATTTCTCGGAGCATAAGGCAACACCGGTGTCTCCTTATTAATATTACTATTATTATTTTTTTTGTTTCAGCATCGACTGCTATGGTCACTAGCCACCTGTGTTCATGGTAGGCTTTGTAACTAACTCCTAACGCCACTTCAGGAGTAGCACTGTTTTTAACGCAACAGTGATTCGTGGAGGATTATTCCAGTCGGCAACGAGATTTAGTTATTCGGATTTTCAAATCTGAAAATGTAAAAAGCTTGTCCTGGCAGGGAATCGAACCTGGGACCTCTTGGTCACCAGGCGATCTCTCTATCCACTGCGCTAATACCCGACCCCATCATTTTTATATGTGATGATGAGTTGCTGGACCGCACTAAGGACTATTAAAATAAAAATATTATAATATCATTACTTACGTATTGATGCCAAAAGCATATTACAGGACCCAATCAGTAGAGGTACATTACACCCCACAGCAGCAATTAAGTACCCTACCAACGGGGTAAACGCAAGCTGAACGAAAGCTTTCGATGCCAGCAAGATGCCAAGAGGGCCATTTTCGTTCTCCAGCGTTTCGTATTTGCGCTGAAGAGGGCTGAGAGACGCTGGTCCGAAACGTTTGATGTCATTTGCTAACGACACATTCAGCTCGTTGGAAAACAAGTAGTCTGGGATGATGGGCACTGAAACATCAGTAAATGTTCAACAATTTTTTAAACCTTGTGGGTTCTGGAGGACAGTAATGGGCCAGATGTCTCTAACCATGCGCATTTTTATTGATACAAAAGAGGTTGAGTTTTATGAAAATGAATAGGAGAACAAAAAGTATTAATGA
Source organism: Chrysolina haemoptera (assembly GCA_958298965.1). Classification (NCBI taxonomy): domain Eukaryota; kingdom Metazoa; phylum Arthropoda; class Insecta; order Coleoptera; family Chrysomelidae; genus Chrysolina; species Chrysolina haemoptera. The sequence continues at coordinate 5,473,898 of OY282586.1, read as the reverse complement.
AGGAAAGGAAAACTTCAATTCGAGGACGGTTATAGATAGATTGGTGTGAAAGCAGCAATATGACCATAGCCAGCAAGACTGACAACGCTACGCTTCGATAAAGTTATGCTTGGTCTAGCAGCAGTATATAAATTTTCATTTCTTCACGTTTATTTTTGTCTACGATGGTGGAATATTTTTATATGAATTTGTTGGGGAGATCTTATCTTCAAAGCTCTATAGTCAATAGCTAAAAATCCGTGGATCTCTTGAACTGATGAAAGTGAATAATGATTTTGGCATCGCTTGTAATAATATTGAGATTTTAATCAATTGAAAAATTATCAGTTGCTCACTCTTCTAGTGGAATTTATTTTGTTGCAATAATTTTACCTCCTTCCTCCACTCTATAAATAATGAAAACTATGTTTGTGACTCTCATTGTCATTTTGTTGGGATTTTTATTACGAGAAATATTAAAAAATGAATTTTTGATTAAGTTGAATACGAAAGTTGATTATGTCGCATCCATTTGATCCCCTTCCACCACCTTAGAAATAATGAAAAATATGTTTATGACTTCGATTGACATCTTGCTTAGGGATTTTCATTATATATAGAGTGATGAAAGGGGGTCAAATGACAAATCAACAAGATGTAAATCGAGGTCAAAAACATATTTTTCATTAATTAAGAGGGTCAAATAAATGCGACAAAATCAACTTCCACATTCAACGTAATCAATACCTAATTTTTCTTTATATTTTCTGAAAAAATCTCAACAAGATGTCAACTGAAGTCAAAAACATATGTTTTATTATTTCTAAAGTGGTGGAAGGGGGTCAAATGAATCCGACAAAATCAATTTTCATATTCAACATATTCTGCATTTCATTTCTCAATATTGTTCCTGAAAGAAATCACAACGAAATGATATAGAGAGCCAGAAACATTTGCATCGTTATTTCTGTAGTCTCTGAAGGGGGTCGAATGTATGCGAAAAAATCAACTCTTAAATTCAACGTAGTCACCACTTTAAAAAATCCTCAATATGTCAACTGCAATCAAAAACATATTTTTCATTATTTCTAAAGTGGGGTCAAATGAATGGTCAAAATCATATTCCACTGGAAAATAGGAACAGCGGATGACTTTTCATTGAAATAAAATATCAATATCATCATAAGCGATTTTAAAAGCATGATTCACAATCATTAGTTCAAGAGGTACACGGTTTCTCAGCTATTGATTTGAAGGTGAGATAGGTTTTCATCATCCCAGCAAATTCATATGAAAATGTTTGACCAACACAGACCAAAATGATCATGATAAGCACGACTTTATCGAAGCGTAGCGTTGTCCGCCTTGCTAGCCATTATCGTATTGCTTCTTTCACTCCGATAATAGAAAGACAAATCGATTCAGAATGGTATAGTTAGTATATTTGAGAAATTTTAAATGAAAATATCAACAAGCCAAAATTTTAGAATGAATGATAAAACATGATTAACTAGCAGTAGTAAATATAAAAGTATAGAGGTTTAGTCGAAAGCTCATAAAAGTCAAAATCGTTTTTAAATTGGGCATGCGCAATCAAACAATATTGAACTTTACAAAAAAAGTCGATCGATAAAAAAAAGTTATCGAAAAAACTTTAAAGAGGTAGACCCCTTCAGCGTGTAATTATCCGAACTGCAGGCCATAAACGCCTACTCTGCGCACTTGATACATAAATAAATATTATTATAGTTACATTATAAAAACAAGGTACTTACCAACCACGGTTAATAGCACATTATCCAGAAGAAAGGACAAATAAACGATTACAAATACGAAAATATTATTTTCTGTCAAAGTAGCGAAGAAAGTTTGCATGTTGCTCGTTCGAACTTGTTTTTGTCACTGAAAGTCCTCGATACAAGAGGATGTTGTAGCATCTGGACCAAGTCGATCTCATTATCCTTGCGGATAGTAAATTGCGGCTAGGATGGATTTCAATGGGAAATTTGCAGCTTCGTTGGAGACTCGTTAGAAAATCGGTTATCGACACGCTGCAGGCTTGTAAGCGTTGTAAGGTTCTTTGAGAACATGATATATATGACATACGGGGAACAAAGAAAATGTGGCATAATTTCCTCAACTCCAACAAGCTGGTGAAATTGGTTGATTAAAATTATGATGAAAAATTTAAGTTGCTGAAGTGTTCGATAGGGGGTTCTTCCTACCATGGAATCATCGACTGTTGAAAGACAGTAATAATGGAAATATTTGAAGACAGCGCCATTCGAACTTCAGAAAAACTTATTTTCAGTGAATTCAAACCTTCTATAAACAAGTCCACTCAGCCCGTTAGTGACAAATTTCTGCATGGAAAAATTTGAAGATAGCCCTGCCAAAAATATCACATGAAGTCTCATGTAAAAATATAGACTAATTATGAGAATTTATAAGGATCTACGTGGAAAGTCTGTAACTTACACGTACGCAATGATAATAATAATAATAATAATAATACTCCCTCATAAACACTCGTAGAGTGTACCCAAAGCTATGCTATGCTATGCTATGCCTGTGCGGGTAGAGGATGGCTATTATTGTTATTTGCCGTGGCGCTCCGGGACGACTTACTGATGTTTGGTGGCGTATTCACTAGATAACACACAATACACTTGCTTTCAACAAGGACTGTGGCCGTCTATCGATTCCGATATTGAATACTTGAGAAAAAATCCCTCGTACATACATTGGGCTCGAACCGACTACCGCTATACTGAAGTTTTGAACGGCCTGCGCCTTAGACCGTCAAACCACCGACCATAGATTATTATTATCAGGGGTAATATAGTAAGCAGTATGATTATTACAGATAACTTTTTGGCAGAAAGATTGGGATTGCCAATGAATTGATATTCCAAAAAATTATAGGTTATTAATCATACCACGAATTATATTTAGGACGACAATATTTTAATTTGAAATAAAGAAAAATCGTATCTCAACTATTATACCAATGGACATTGCATGGTTTTTTTATGAAATGAATGTATCTTTAACCGGAGACTTCTACTGGAGTGCTTCTACATCTACTCGAAAGATGGTGCGACCTAGACCACATTTTATAGCGCGGGATCAGAGTGGGCAAATAGCCAGCCAAGGTATGATGATTGTATTAAAACTGTCTGAACAGATCTACCCCCTTTTCGTTTCTCATATTTTTCTACCAGCACTGCTGAAAATGCCTCAGTTGCAGATGAATTGTTTGGATATATATTATACAGCGTGATTTACGTAGGCCGTGCATTAGAAGTTTTTTAACTTGCAGTTGGACTAGAAACTTGAAATTTGGTATGCTGTCATAATTGATCATGTGCGTTCTACCTTAAATGTTTTCAGTCCTACAACTATACAGGGTATGCCAAAAGTCGGTACCAACTTTCTTATTTTAAATGGAAACCTAATATTTTTTTGTCATGGTTCGATTGGCCTTCTGATTATGACTTCAGACAACCTAAGTTATGTTTACTTATCTATCACAGTTTTTGAGATATGTCCATTTTTCTGAAAAAAATTACGGCTGTAGTAGTTTACGAAAACACGTGTAGCTCGCAAACCGTTCAAAATTATGAAACCAAATTTATGGAGCAGTTAGCTGGTAGTCCAGGCTAACACCTGATGTCCCATCGACGGTCCCATTTTGTACCATATGGGCGCAGGCGATTTTTGAATGTCGCAATATAAAATTGTCAAAAACTCAATTTTTTCAAATGGCACCTACCATTTTTTTTAAACCATTCGAAAGAAAATTGAATTTTAGGATGAGTTATTTCAGCATTCCCTATACCCAAGTTCCACCTCTATCGAGTTAAGGCAGCAGCACGTGCATCCGATGAAGTTTGTATCGATTTTGACACTGATGTTGCGGGGCTCCTGAGACCATAATGCATTTGCTGTCTGCTTGTCATCGTTGATAACAGTAGTTATATTCATTTCTTCTGTGCAAATCATACCAAATATTTCGAGTTATATCTACAATTCTTGTCAGAGATTTCATAATTTTTTTTATTCCATTGTACCATTTTCAACTTCTGTCATTTTCACTAATTTCATATTATTGTTTTGGTTGACCATCGCCGAAATTTTTCCAAAGTCTTCAAGCATTCTTGCGGATGTTATACTGAAGTTTCAATAAAATACTCGAACACAGTTATATTTATTTCGCAATAGAATCTACATTTGGACGGATTTCCTGTTACAGAGTATGTAAAAACATCGAATTAATACATAATATAGCTAAACTTATAAACCTATTCAACGCAAAAGACAGGGAAAAACTTCCACAATGAAAACTGTCTTTCATTGCTGAAACATTCTTAGAGCTTAGGTAGATGTGGAACTCGGTGTCAATATCGTTCATTACCAAAACATTCTTAGTTCTTAGGTACATGTGAAATTGGGTGCCATTGCTATCAACATTTACGACTATTCACACCGTTTCATCTCGTGTCTTAAAATTTATTTCATCAACTAGACCAATCACGATATTCTGTGTTATCTATATTTTTGATAAAAAAGAAATTCTTATATTTCAACTTCTATACTGATTGTGCAGCATCTTCAGGATAGTTGATTGTTAATATTGGAACCTTAGTGAATATCAAGTACAGTGAAAAGCCTCGAAATTCATTTCGAGCAGGTTTGGGAATTTTAACGAAATCTCTGTTATGAAAAGATAGTACTTGAGTTGGAGAATATACAAAATATTACGAACCGAAAAAAAAAAAAAAAGTTTATATAACTTACACAATTCTATGAGGAAATTTGCAAAAAAATAGTTGAATGGAGCAAATTAGGTGTTAAGTAACAATAAAATGTAAGAAAATTTTTCTAGTGACATTTCTTGAAAACAGTTGAAACACACAATAACAGAAATCATTCGAAATATTTTCAAATTCTTCAGTGTGATCTGTAATGTCTGCCTTAATATTAATGTCGTACTACTAGAGACAAACTTCAGCACAACTAAAATGTTGTTGATCAAAATGAACCAACAACTTCCATGGAAGTAGGTATAATAAAATTCGACGTGCTTCTCTAGTAAGAAGAGAAGAAATGTTGAACGAATTCTAATTTTTTTTTACACAAAAACTATAATTGCTAAAATCTTGTTATTTTATCCGTGGCTGGTGGTGTATCGCAACGAAAATCGAAGTCGTCGTCATCAGGTAAAGCAGGGCATGAATACAGGTCCGGTTGCTGCATGGTTTGCATTGTGGGCACCGTAACACCGGCCCTGGCTACTGTGACAGCATTGATTGCTGCTACATTCACGCAGTCATAGATGGGCTAGAGATAAAAAAAAACGAAAATAACTTTTGTAATGGAATAGTTACACAGGTAGCAAGCGTACGTCATAATGACGTACTTAATTAGTGATTTCATGACGGTAGACGTCATCGACGCAAAAATGACGTCTGCCAGACGTCATTCAGTGGACGTTACTATGTCGTCTTTCACATGACGTCATTATGACGTAATTCTTTGGTCATTAATGTTACACAAAAAATAGAAGAACTATTTAAATAAAAAATCCAACTAATTATATATGTCCCATAAAATGTTTTATAGCAGATATTTCTGAAAATTATTTCATTGAAGTGGCTAGTGATGATATATTTGAATTACCTGTACCTATATCGAGTCACTTTTAAAATAGCGTAATTGCCTTCATCCCGTGGCATAAAGGTATAAGTTTAATTTTATAATTTGCATATAAATCATTATTTACCTAAAAACGTATAACTCAAAAGTGAATCAAATAAAAATACCAACATATGTAAAGAAATCAAATTGCTTATTATTTTCGTCATTTTGTATTTCCCGCGAAAGTCACCAGTTGTCCGACACCGACACATTCGCATCGGATTGATTCGGATTAAGCAACATGGCCGTCGTCGATGCTTCCTTCTATGAACATGTGCAGTGGAATGTCGATGGTATTCGTTCTTTATGTCTATGTGTTTTGGTGTCACCATTATTCTCTGGTTGTCGGAAGATTTCATTATGCATAAATATAGAAGTGATAGTATTGCAGAGTTCGGTAATAGTTGTGTGTTACAGTGGTTACAGTGTTCAAAGTGTTTTCAGCTGTAGAGTTCAAATAAACAATATGAAGGTGCCCTTATAGTCGTAAACTCTGAGTGGTTTACTTCACTAAAAAAGCTAAATATTTTGGCCGCCCTACAAAGAAAGACAATGAAGCTTATATTAAAAAGCGGTAAAACGAGAAGGATATACTTCCGATAAATAGACATTATATTCCATTAAAAAAATGTGTTTACACTAGAGGTATGTAATGTGTATTTTGATTTAATTAATTTTTGAATATTGTACTAGATGGTTAGTAATAATTGAATAAAAACTATAGTCATATTAAGTGCTATATAAACAGCATAATCCAGTGTGAAAAATTCAATGACATTTTTACTGACTTTTAGCAAGAAAAACTTATAGTAACTCTTCCGAATTAAGTACATATTTCAGAATGATCTGCATAATTAAGTTTTATAATAGTTTTTTACTGTATTACTTACTGAAACGAAATTGTTTTATGTTGTTATAAATAAAAATTCTTTCCATGATCACGAGTTTCTTAATCTTTTGCATCAAAAAAATTAACCACGACATTGACGTTTCCTAATCTACCTAGTTTGTATCAGTCATTGATCATCCAGTACACTGCCTTCTAATTTTTCTGTGTGATTGTGATTCTCTTCAAGAAAAATACGAATATCCCAACAGTTGCTACAAGTATTGTGAAAAAACATTGCATTTTTTGCTTCATATCCCCAAATTAACTAAAAAAGTACGTCTCAATGACGATGTTTATAACGTTTGAGTGACGTCATATGTACGTCTTGTGTATGACATAACAGGTCACATACAAGCTATATGTAACGTCAAAATGACGCCATATACTGACGTCATAATGACGCTGACATTTGACCGTCATTTAGACGTCCGAATGACGTCAACTCTGGGGTCAATATGACGTCTACCATGACCTATAAGATACGTCATTATGACGTACGCTTGCTGCCTGGGTATGTTGATATTATTTGTTGATTTATTTTATAAATGATTGAATTCAGAATTAAAAGTAAATTTAAAAAATAAACAAGACCGTATTAAACAAAAAAGTTAATGGTTCTACGGATACAAAACGTCCGAGAGAAAAATCAACATCCCAGTACTATTATCACAAATTGATTTTCATGTGCCGAGATTAGAGTCTAGATCAAATACCACTTTTAAGTGCAAAAGAGCTCAAAGTGATATTATGTCTGTAGCACCAATTAATGTGATGTGTTCTAATGCTAACAAGATATCAAATATGTGTGAAATTTTTTACTGTAGTAAGAGTGAATTAAGAAATAGATCTCGAGCAATTTGGATATCAATAATGGATGAAATCTTTTTATTTTTATATTGCATCCTCGCCATGAATGCTATATTATTATTATTATTATTACTCACGTGTGTATTCGTCCTGTAGATATCCAAAGTACTATTTCCCGTAGCCAGAGAAGGCATAGTACTAGTAATCTTATCTCTGGCAGCAGCTATCGTCATCAGGTACGTCCTAGGAATGAAAACTGCCCCCAGAAAAATCCCCGCCGTTGATACCAGACCAAAACATAACATGGGCTCTTTCCATTCCTCGTTCAGAACCCCATATAGCGGCAGCCAAATACTCCAAGCGCAAGTAGTTAGAACTATCGCTATAGTGAAGTACTTTCCTTCCCGATAGTTTCTTTGACATTTGTAGATGAGCGGGCAAAGACAGAGAAGTAGTAGAAGAAGCATAGTGTTGTAGCTCAAGAGGTAGATGAAAGAGCTGCATCTGTAGATCTCCAAGCATTTACCTATGATCTGGAGACTCAGAGCAGCCTGTACACCAAAAATGAATAGGCAAAGGAAAGCCTGGACAGGTCCGGCTACGTGTGACATGAAACCTATCTCTTTAGAAGAAGTTGCCAAAAGAATGCACCTAGAAAGGAGCAAGGAGAAGACGAAAGCGTATCCAAGTGTGATTCCTAGGGATTTGGCCATACATAGCGTAGAGCTGGTGAATCTGTCATACTCCAGACTGAAAGGCAGGATGGTACAAAAGAGCAGCATTACCGCTACCAACAAAGAAAACGTCAATAAAGGGTTGCCTTCCAGTATGTCTCTGCGGAATATGCATATCAAGAGGAATATGAGGATGACGATGCAAAAAAGAACGCCCAGGAGGGACAGGGAGAGGAAGGCGTAGACCCAAGCCTCGGTTCTAAAGTTTAGGTCTCTAGTTGGGTTCAAGTCGAACTTGAGGTTTCCTCCAGAAAAGAAGCTGACACATTTTGGTGTTGTGTTTCCTGAAGAAACGTTATAGAGTCCAACATCGAAACTTTGATCCACTAGCGTCAAATTCCTGTCAAAAATTCCATATGAAAATATTTTAGTGAGGGGCTGAAACAGACTATTCTTCGTAACCATCATCGAAACGTTCATTGTGCCATTTTCAGCTCTATAAATGTTATAGACGAAATTTTCTCGAAGTGGTTCGATTTTGAGCATTTCCAGTATGTCATATGGAGTGATCATGAGAGGCCGATACTTCTTTCTGAATTTGTTCCTGAGGCAGTTCAGTTTGTATTGTGTTTCGTTGCAGTGGTCCGCGAGGAATCTTTCAACGCTGCTCACGTAAGACAGAATAGGTTTGGTTGTTTCGAAGAGAACTGGAGAAGGGAGAATAGTCTCAGGTTGCTGGTATGTTTTCTTTGGAGGGTTGTGTGGAGGGATGATCACGAAGCTCCTCTGTGGTAGATCTGGAAGAAAGATGATAATTAACTATGGTCAACGCACTTTTTGGAAGGTGCTGTAGAAGTTTTTGTTTGGGATACTTATCCATTTCAAACAATTGCTCTTGTTTCAAACTAATGAAGATGTTTCCTCAATCATACCTTGATATGATAGTGGCACCTCTCATTTGAAATGAGTTCCGCAGCATGGAATTTCTTAACTCATTCTCAGTATTGAGATAACTGTTGCTTTGTTTTCTGAAGTACGAACCATTTGACGAAATGTAAGGCATTGCTTCTTTTCACTTACTGATGAAAAAATTCGAGTTCGTTAGGAAACCAGGGAGTGTATTTTACAACATTCATACTGAAAATTCAAAGTTGGTGGAAGCATTAAAAAAAATTGATAAGACGTAAAGAATTGCTACTTCTTCATTTTCTTCACTTACTGATTTAAAAAATCGAGTTCGCTAGGCAACCAGGAGGTATTTTTACAACATTCATATTGGAAATTTAAACTTTCTGAGAAGTATTTGTTGGAGCATAAACAACTTTTGACAAGCTGTAAGAAATTGCTTCTTTTTCACTTACTGATGAAACGAAAAATTTCGACAAAGTCACTTACAGATAAAAACAATCATATTGAAAATTCAAAGTTTGTGAGGAGTGTTTGTGGGAGCACGAACAAATTTTGAAAAGATTTGATTTTTGTTCGACATTTACATTGAAAATTCCAAGTCTGCAACTGGAAATGCAAGGATTGAAACCTGTAACAACGAAACAAAATGAATATGTTGGAGAATCACAGAAACGTCAAATTATTTGAAGGTTATCGAGAGATGGTTGAATATTTGTTTTGTTTGAAAACTTTTGAAAGTACTTTTAGTGAAGCTCCAACCTATTCGAAAATGAATAAGTTGGAGAATCACAAAAAACGTCAAATTGTTTGAAAGTTATCGATAGTCATACTCTTGAATCTATATCAGTTGTACGCTTAACTGAAATATCAGTAATTTTCTTCTTTCCCTAATAAGTACTTCAAAAAAATTAGTATGGTTGAATATTTGTTGTTTCGAAACTTCTGAAAGTCCTTTTAGCTAAGCTCCAACATATTCGATGGACACTACCTGAACAACACGACTCCGTCGGCATGGATTTTGTCATCTCATGGCAAGCCGAATCACTATTATTATCGCTAAGACTTACCTGTTGGAACGGAGGCATCCAAGGGAACGAAAAGAGCTTGAATATCTTCAGAGCTGTCACGAAAGTCCTGGCTTTTTATGAATTGTTCAATTTGCTGTTGATTGCCAATGAAAACGAATGGATTCGTGCTGTTTGAGCTCACTGGGCAGTTGTTCCTGGAAATATATGATATTTTTCAATTATCATCTTCGGATTCCTGCACTAATTCAATTTTGTAATCAAGTCATCTCCATTTGAGATGGATTTAGATTTAGAATTTTTTGGAAATACCTTGAGTACAATCCACATAACAAACAAGAAGTAACAATAACTTCATGATGAATCTATTTGAAATTTGGTAGAATGAGTTGGTAACAAAGATCTCCGTAGCATTAATACTTTGTTATTCATTTTGAGCACGTGATTTTGAAATTGACTAATAGGTATTTATATAACAAGTTGCAAAATCATCTTTTTCTGCGCGAGACGAGGATATTGGAACACGAGCGTAGTGAAGGGTCCAACACGTCGTGTCAAAAAAACTAGCCGTTTTGCAATGTGTTATATAGAAGTTTTTTGTAATTTCGTGGGAATCTTTATTCATATGATATCATGGATTACACTGAAGACGAGCATAGGGCAATATTATTATATATTCATATTGAATTACACTCAACATGAATCTTGTATGATGCTTGAAATTATGTTGCCAGGTAGTCGGTAGCGGCGACACTGCCAGGATATAACCTTCATCAGTTGACAATTCGCCAGGACTGAATTATACGTCAGACCGTCTCTCGATCAAATTTATCAGTTTTTGATTATTTATTCCTTCAGAATCTGCACCAAAAATAAAGTGAGTGATTCTGATAGGTACCTAAAAAAATCCTATAATTGATGATGATGATTATGATGTTGAAATTATTTCGAATATATTATTGAATTAGTCTGATCCCAGGGTTAAACTGCCAAACGCTCAGTATTAATTTTTCAGGTGAAAATAAGATGTTTTCTCCATATAAGCATATGTCCCAACTTCGTTTTCGAGATACAGAGTGTCAAAATTTTCATAAAAAATCAGTTTTTCAATCATTAGTCAAAAACCTTTTCAGCATGTTCAAAATCAGTTTTTTATTCATTACTCAAAAACATTTTCAGCATGTTCATTTGCGGTGATAGGAGGCTCATTTTAATGTACCTGGAATTAAAAAAAAATATTGTTTTTAACTTGGACACCCTGTATCTTGAAAACGAATAAAGTTTTGAGACATGCTGATATGAAGAAAAAATCTTATTTTCACCTTAAAACCGATATTGAACGTTTGGCGGTTTAACCCTGGGTCACCTTGTATATTAATAATAAATCTAACAGATAATAAAGACATTTCCTCCATAAATAATGCCTATCATAAATACGAATCGAAATTATTGGTTGTCAGACTTTACAAATTATCCCTTTTGGCTAGTTATTTGATGGTACATACCTGCATAAAACAGCATCGTATTAATTTTTGTACGCTCTCTAACTTTCTAATGAATCATGAATCAATGATTGAAACCATCACGCGAAACGCCAGTTGTAAACATCCTCTGGTAATAATGAAAGAGTTTTTATTGGTGCATGCCATGCGAAAGTGACAAAAGTTTATTGAATAGTCAATAAAATGAAAGATTTCAGACGCAAACTCACGTTGACAAAATGAATAATAAAAATCGAAACTCAGGTTGAGTTCTATTTCTTCACTGGTATCTATTTAATTTTCATTAAAATGATTTTCTTGGAGAAATTTGTCTCCAGAGTAATCATGATTTTCGTATTGATAAGTTATTTAGAACTCTGATAGTGAAATATTCTTTAACATATTACAATATGCAAGAACTGCTGGTACTATTATAATTATTTCAGAGTTTTTGGCATCGATTGGTATACTCATAAGCCGCACTATGTTTTCTGGGTAAGCTTTGTTACTCCCCTTTCGCCACTTTACGAGTAGCACTGTTATTTTTTAATGCAACAGTGAATCGTAGAGGATTATTCCCAGCCGTCTCCATTCAAACTTTCATATCTGAAAATAAAAAACTTCCCACCGGCTGGGAATCGAACCTATCGGTCTGAAGTAGACACCAGTTTTAAACTGAAACAACTGTCGAATAACACAAGCTGCATGTTGAAAGTTTTGACGTAATCAAGCAGAATCAACACACAAAAGTGAGTCAACCGCGTGAAGTCAAACGTGAGTCAAAACAGCAATAATATAACTATGTGCTTGTCTAAAACTGGACTGACACTCTGGTAAAATACTATTTTTCTTGGCAAGTACGTTAATTTATTGTTTATCAAGACTTTGTATGAAGTAGGTAGCAAACTTATAGGACAAAATTATTAAAATCTTCCGGAGCATCAGTGTTAGATGAAGGTATAACTCCTCTTCTTCTTTCAAGTGGAGAAATAAGCAGAATTATTCATACCTATCATTTTTAATGAGGTCAACCCGACAAAAACATAGAAATGGAAACTCCATCTAACTCTACTGCTTTCAACTCAATAGAAAGTCATAAAGTCGGTCTGACAGAATGAAAGGACAAACAGTAAGAAGTAACAAACAGTTTGCTTAGAGACATGAAGATGACAGCACCGACTGCTATCGATAGAGCATGTATATAGTAACATTCTTTATGTAACTCAGTGTCAATATCAAAACATTAAAACAAAGAAAAACCAGTTTCATAAATCAGAAAAAAATATTTCAATATGAAAATACTATTTCATTATTTCACGTAAAAACGTGAAGAGTGCGCTCCCTTGATGGTTGTTGCTAGGCGACAGAAAACATTTATGTACGACAATAACAAAACACACCCGAATAACAACGAAAACATGTTATCGTTCTTAACTTCGGTGGCAACTTATTAAATAAATAAGTGTGTTCAAAAATCGAAATATGTTGCGGCGAGCAGCAATATTCACAACCATAAGTATTCCACATACAGGGTGTCCCAAACTGATTTATCCAGGTTCTAGTTTCTAAACTAGCCGAGATATTTAGTTGGAACAAAATCTATAATTTTCAGCTGTTGCTACTATAAAATTTTTTGATGAATAGTTGAGAAGATTGATATTTAAATTTTAAATCTAGTTACCCATGAAAATTTGGTTAAGTTGAAAATCCGCTAAAAAAAAGACATGAAAGTAACCTTTTCACTTTATTTCAAGATTTTATAAATTTGCTAACTTGCAAGTTCTTATTGACTTTACTTTGACAAGTGAAAGTGACAAGAAAATTTCCATGGGTAAGTAACTAGATTTAAAATTATAGGTTGGAAAATAATCAAGATGCTATTTGAAGTTTTACAATGGGAGTGAATTTTTTAAGGGCTGGTTATAATAAAATGAAATTACACCTGTAACTCGGTTGATACTCATCTTATTTATTGAAACTTATAGCCCTGAAATGAAGTGAGGATTCTTTCATCGGAGAATTTCCCCCTTAATTCTGGGACACCGTGTATATATGGATAGGGAGAGGGCGACCGGGTGCGGTTCCAACAAACCACTTTTTTCCCGATAATCCAACTCAATCTCCCTTGAAGAGCATACCTTCGTAAATAATCGACAATCCTAGTGTCATGGGCCAACGGTCTATTAGTATCACGTGTCTATATTTATAACTAGTGCGGTAGACTATTAGAATTCAAAGTAACCAAAATTATATATACTCACTCATATATGATACACTCCTGAATGCATATAAACTCCGCCTTGGAATGCAAATAGAACTCCTTCATAACATCTTCATCGGGCGCCAAAACCTTAACATTATCCACCCACCCAACAGCACTCAAAAACTGAATAGCAGCCTTCAACAAGAAACCGCGAAACTTCACGGTTGGCCTAGTCCTGACATCCAAGGCATCACAGAACTTCTGCACCTTTTCAGTGAGCCTTTTCTCATGCACGAGCCCAAGTAAAAAGTCTTCGCGCTCATAATAGTCGAATATGGTCTTGAAATAGTCGCTTTCTGAGCAGGTTTCGTACACACTGAAACCCAGTTTCAGGGGCGCTAGCATCCCCAGGAAGTTGATGCGTTGTGTGGTCCAGGCGGCCGTGGATACCATGGACTGTAGCCTAAAAGGCACTGCTTCGGTGGTGTTCCTACAATCGTCTAACAGAAGCGCTATCTTGACGTCCCCCTCTACTTCGATGACACGTTTGACTCCATCAGTTTCGTTGATCACAAAAACAACAATTGCGAATATCAATTTTGAATACATGGCGCACTTGACGGAAAACGTTCATGTGACTGGACTGTGGACGGTGTTTTTCCGCTTCCTCTTCAGGCTTCAATGCACAAAAATTAAACAAAACATCGCGAAAGAGTGTGCCGCCGCGTGTTGGTCTATTCTGGGTGGATTTCACACTGGGCTACCCTACGCGGTTTTAGCGTGACTCAGAAATTGCTAGGAAACAATCGATACAAACTTTTTAAGTGCAGGTACTAAGATGTGTATGGAAATAGGAATTGATCGATCCGAAATGTGTTGTCGGAATTGTTATTGGGAGAGTGGCGGGTTTTCAAAAAAATTCTGGAGGGATAGTCACTTGAGTCCAACAGAAGTTTTGTGAAAGATTTACATAAGTTCAGTCTTCGCATATTTTTATTTTGAAAATCTGAGATAGGCATTCTCCAAAGCTCAGATTAAATTCGAATCCGTCATTTTTTCATAATTTTTTTCATTTCCTAAACTTGAGTTGATTATCCTTTCTTTATCAAGCGATTGAAAGGCAAAGACTTAAAAACCGATGAAGGTAACAAACTGGTAATTCTGGATATATAGGACTACTAAGAGAGGAATAATAGAGAATATTAAATATATGCAAAATTATCCAAAAAACTTATTACCAAATTCGACTGCCAAAGTGAAAGGCGCCCTTAAAAACTGAACTGAAAGGGATATTACAAGGTTTCAACGCAACAGTGTGAAAAATATATGCTCTCTACGTTTTGGTGACTATTACACTTATCTTAACATTATCACATAATCTGACCAATCGAAAACCAAAGACAACGTGTATTATCGCGAAAACAAATAGCTGTCTTCCAATTCTGATTGGTGTATTATTAATATTTTCATGGACACAACCATGGCAAAAAACGTTTGACAGTTAATCATTAGGAAAAAAGATTGAATGAGATCTAGAGTTTCAAAAATGATAGAAACCAAGATAACCATCTATGAAATTTTGAAGGAACTAGGTATGAGGGCCGTATCCAAAATAAGTCAGACACTACAGAACCCTTTAGGCAACCAAAGAATAAAGTCGATAATTTGGAAAAGTCTAAAATATGGAAGATCAGATAAATCAGCAAACGCTTATCATCATTCACAACAAAACTATTTCATTGACTTCAGTTTATCAAGATTAGTTAGGCAAGTTAACAACAAAATGCAGCTAGATGCCTACGAAAGCTTAGAAATGAGTAAACATAATCAAATTATGAATAATGATGGTGGACCGGTGCCCAAAACTTCACTTTAGAGTTTGTTATAATAATCTATTGTTTGGAATCACATTATGAAATAAGCATATTCAATCAATTTAAAATTTACATGGTTTCTAAATAAGGCAACATTGTAAAATCAATTTAGGATAATTAAAACTCAGGTACCTGGAAGAGTTTTATTAAAAAGCTTCAATGTTGACTTTTACAATTTTTTCAGTTTACAAAATCATTCACTGTCAGTGTGGAGATATATCAACATTTTACCCAATTATTGTATGTATTCATATGGTTTTCCACATACATATTCTAAATTCAATGCTGTCACTTGTGGCCATTTGCTACACCATAAGTAGTACAACTTAAAAGTGTTTGTATTTACGATCATGCATTTTAGGGCCTTGAAAAAGTCTCTTTTGGGATGAACCGTGGTACATTTGTCAATCCCGAACTCCATTCCGATAGCACTCTTGCACCACCCTTAAGGACTGATGTAGGTCCCTTTCTCCAGAGGCATACAGTTTGAGGTCATCCATATAAAATAAATGGGTGACCTTATGCCTCCGGTTGTTGGGGGTGCCGCAGTTGTATCCACGGGTTATCCTGAGTGCAACGGACAATGGCAATAGTGAGATGCAGAAGAGAAGAGGGCTAAGGGAGTCTCCCTGAAATACGCCCCTTCTGAAGATTACCTGCTCTGTTTGGACTCTGACTTGACCAGATTTTATGGTGAAGCGAGTCCTCCAGAGTGGCATCAGTTGTTCAATGCATCTCACTATTTGATCGGACACCGCAAGGCATCTGAGCAAATGCATGATTAGCTCATGCGATGTTGTATCAAATGCCTTGCGGTAATCGATTCAGGCCATGGAAAGGTTCCGCTTATACTGCACGGAGTTCTGCGTTATACATCTGTCGTTCTCCTTGTAGCCAGCGACCCCCCTCTTTGACCTTCTTTGCTCATATATCCGTTCATACACCGGATCAACTGCGAAGAGTATTCGCGCGTATAAAATGCGCGTAAAAATCTTATAGCACGAATTCAAGCCTGTAATTCTTTGGATCAGACAAATCTCCGTTTTTGGGGATGAGCACGGTTCGCCCCTTGACAAACCAATCCGGAATCTGCTGCTCCCCATCTAGCCAAGAGTTGAAAACTCTTGCCAAATGGTGGTCGGTACTGGGGATTTTTTCCACCAATAGTTGTTTAACCCATCAGGGCCTGGAGCAGCGAAGTTCTTTGAGCCTTTGAGGGCTCGTCGAACTTCTTCCAGGGTTATCGGATTGCGCAGATCAATGAGCTCAGGCTGTTGAAGCCTCATGCAGAAATTATTATTATTATTATTATTATTATTATCTATTCCATGAATGATCATTCATAATATTCACATGACCTTTCCCTTTTAAATATATGTTTACCCGCTTATGTCCTGCTGAAACCCCACAAGGGTAAACTTGTTAGGAACTATGAAGAGTAAAAATCCAGTGGCTACTTAATATGATTACCATCAGCTGGAACCCGATACTGTTGGAAAACTGTCGTTTATTTTTTATAGAGGAGAAACTCTGCAGAATTGAATTTCATTAGACATTCCAAATTGAAGGTGCATGGAAAAGTCTGTTTTATAAAAATCGTTCTGTGTTTCTATGCTATATAATATATTAAATATATTATATATCAGCCACCAATTTTTCCGATTAGAGTAATATAGCGAAAGTACGGTGGTTGATAGTCTTTAGATCATCGTGCTATAAAATTGGCCTTTCGAAGAATATCAAAGGCCGAAACGTGTCAAAAAGTGCTACAAATAAATTTGAACATTATAATAAAATTGATAGAGTTGGCATTTGAAGTTTTTGTTAGAGTTAAAGTTTAGAGTTTCAATACTTTACATTTATACATGTAACGTCACGGAGTTCATGACTCGTCGTCCCCTTGTCCGAGGATGTTACACCTTTTTGCCCCCCCCTCCCACTCAACGTGTGATACAAATTATAGATGGCCCCTTAAGAGACGTATGTAATTCAGTGACGGACTTGGTATGAACCTAAGAAACTACAGACCTATCGTACTTCTATCTTTCAGCTCGAAGGTCATGAATAAAGCCACCAACTTGGAGCTCATGGAATCTGATGACCTATTCGCTTGTCTCACATATTTGGCAGCAACCTAACAAACAATATTTATTACTTTTATTTATTTATTACAAAGTAGGGATACAAACAGGTAATAAGATAGTGAGCTATAACTTATAATTAATTATAATTAATATGGTGATATTCTTGCCGTTACCTTAGATATCTCCAAGACATTTGATCGCACATGGCATCAGGAACTCCTTACCAAACTCCCATCTTATGGCTTGTTTCTTCTTCACACAATGATTTTTTAGGAGCTACATCATGTCCAGTGGAGGATGATAGTACCCTTCATAACGCTTTTTCTTTCAAAGCTCCGATATCTTCCAGTGAAAACAGAAATGAACGGAGAAGAAACGTGAAATAAACAAATACGGACTTGGCAAAAATTGTAGAATGAGGCAGAACTTGGTAGAATTTAATGCGAATAAAACGCAAGCATGTCTTTTCCCTATGAAGGCCGATCTCACAATGGCCAGCGTAACTATGTCAGGAGTATCCAAACCAATAAATTCTTTCATTCCAATGCTTGACATCATCATCAGTAGTACCCTTTCATGGGAAAACCATGAGAGGTCCATTGACGGAAGTGTCTCTCAAAAATTTGGTTTTATGTTTTGTGCCCAGTATTTCACTTCCCGTTAACTGATTACTATTTATAAGGCACGGATCCGACCACTCCTGGAATACTGTTCCCATATATGGAGTCGAGCTTTCACAGACTGAGACTTATCTCTATGCCGGAATCGACAATTCAATTCCCAAGCTTCAGATTACCCTTGAGTGAGCTGTGGATGAGCTGAAAACAAGATAATCTTATTACGAGACACTCCCTATATATCCAACCATCTGGAAATTCTCTAATTTCCCATTTCATGATGGGAATCCATCATTCACGGATTGATTTGTCTAATGGCCAATTTCTCGATCGCCACTCCTATGATCAATTTTCGCTCTACTCAGGATGTGGGTCAAAGTTAAAGGGCAAAGGAAGCGTTGTGCTTCCTGAAATATCTCGCCATCTGCACAGTTGAGTGGTTTATTCTGATTAAAACTAATTAAAATACCAACAATAGGTGTTGTTGAGCCAACCAGAAAGAAATGTGTCATTTGTCGAGTGTTTTTTAGTTGTTTGTACCTGTTAACAGTTTGGTTGGAAAGGATGCCTTGCTTGTAGTTTGTAAACAGAATCCTGGAGACATTTGTTATGAAGAATTCGAAATTCAACATTCCACGAATCGGTAAACAATGGTGAAGCTTTTTTATTGGCTGAGATGGCAAAAACAAAGAGAAAAATAAATTTTTTCGATTCGATTTGATCAACTCCTGGATGAACTCACAGATTCAGGTTTCGAGGCATAAGCATACGCGGACGATGAAATTTTCCTTGTCACCGGATCTTTCATCAGAGTCGTCTGTGACTCAAAACTTCCATGCACGCTGCATGTAGATAGGATTATTAAAAAACATGCACGCTGCATGTAGATAGGATTATTAAAAAATCGTTTACAATCCTTTGGTAATCGAGGAGAATTATAGGAAGTAATTGGAGAACCAATCCAGAGATTATGCGCTGGTCACACACGGCAGTTGTAAGACTGAAAAACCAATATGGGTGTATGAGGACCAGGCGCACGGAGCAGTACAATTGGCCGAAAGCTCGGTAAGATCTACAAGTTGGCTCTGGGCAAACAAAGAAGTGATATCAGTTCATGCGGAAATATCGGAGGAGACGGAGCAGGAGATTCCTATTTCCTAGCTTATAGGAAAAAGCGCTCCGAATAAACTGAGATGGAATAGAAAGTTCTATTCCCACACTATTCCGAACAGAGAAGAGTGGGAAGGAAATACAGCAGAGTTTCACCCAGGAAGACTAATATGTTAACACGGACGATTCGTATCTGACTGACAGACTTCGGGTGCCAGGCTTATAGGAGGTTTCGATTTAAAATCTTTGAGGTTGAAAAACTACAAGAGAAATCAATTGACTTGAAAGGGACGGACATATTGATCTTCAATAGAAGGTCTCGAAGGTTCACGGAGGTTTGAAAAGGAGATAAATAATATGACATGAAATATATGTCCTGTATACCAGCACTTGCCTGGGATTCAAGATTTTATGTATGAGAAAAAATAGTACAGGTATTTAGAAGCATTCAAACAATTTTACAAATATTTTCGGTGAAGATCTCTCGCTTAGCAGAAATTCCAGTCGTCAAACCTTTTATTCAAAACATTTTTCTATTCTTTTTCAGCCGGGGGAAAGATAAAATAAAATACAGTTTGTAATGAAGATGTCAATGCAAATATTATTATTCATATACATTTCATGTTGTCCTTATTCCTGAAAACACGGAAATCTCAGCTTTCTCCGCTACACTCCGACTTGTATAGGATTGAAAGCATTTGGTCGAAGCAATAAAATAATCAATAAAACGCCAATCAACTGTAATATGTTTCCCAACCAATTTGGGTTAATAACGGTCAAGTAAAAATGCTGTTATTACATTCAAATGTTCTGAGCATGCACATCCTCTGTTCTCTTCAATTATGCACTCAAAAGTCTCAACATCCTCAGGAGGTTGAACACGAGTTTGCCTTTATCCGAAACACCTCATTAACAATATGAAAGTATGTTATATCCCACATATTATACGCATATTTAACGAGCCTTGTATCAAGTACCATTTCACCGGGTGCGATGAACTCTTGGTACTTTCTTCAAGAGAATAATATGCTTTCTCGAACCATCACTTGTAGCAGTTGACGATTCGTTTCCCAAGAGTACGGTCCTACTGAAGTATTGAACAGAGTAAAGATGATTGTGTATAATTATCCTTTCTATTTGAAATATCTTGTATTTGCTATTGTGCTTGCCAGTTTGCCTGTAATAGCTTTGATCGTTTTGAAATTCTTTCAAAAGCTGAGTGCTGGAAAAGTGAGAAGTTTGGTTTGTTTGACGGGAAAAACTGCCATCGTGACAGGTGGAAGTTCAGGTGAGTCAGTAACAAAGTTACATTTTTAATACGATTGAAAGTTTGATTTTGTGAATGGAATTTGTTTTTTGAGCACTATGCGCTCCTCCGTCTTTTATTTTAGATGCTTCAGAACATATATCGATTTTTTCAGAAGTCATTAGATTGGTCAAAAGTTCACAAACAAACAATATTTGTTTGTACCGGAACGATAGTAACCAATCAGTTACGACTACATACCTATTTTATGAATAGGTTGAAATTAATTTTGAATGATACATACCAGGTAGGTACGTTAATTATATTTTCGCGTCCAAATAGTTATTTTTGATACAAGTAGGTAAAGTATGATTTTTTTGAGTGTTCGAGTAAACAAAAGCTATCAACGAAAATATATCATACAAATTTTTTTCTATGACAGTTATTAAATTGAGAAATTGTAACATCTGTATTATTAACTATATTATGAAGTTTTAAATTTTCGTCGTATTATTAATTGATGATCTCCAAAAAACATATACTGAGAAAACACTCATTTGAAGTTCTCGGAAGTTTGGTAACCAGGAAAGAGGCATATGATAGTTGCAACTTTCTGGAAATTGCTAGGGTATGAGTGGAAGCTTTAGAAGTTTTCAAAGCTTTTGAAAGTTTGTAAAAAATTCATAAAAATCGTGGAATGAGACGGAACAGAGAATGCCCTGAAAATTTACTCTAGTGAAGTTCTCGAAAGATTGTCAATCAAGGAGGTGGAAATTTCTAGAATGTAAGTGAACACTTTGGAATGTTCTCGAAGGTTCTGAAAAATTCAATAAAATCATGGAATGAACCAAAACAGAGGCCCCGGAATGTTCTAACCCATACTGAAAACACCACCCATGTGAAGTTTTGAAAGTTTGACCAGCAGGGAGGGGCGTGGTTGTGAAAGTTTCTGGAAATTTCTATAATATAAAACTTTAGAACGTTCTCGAAGCTTCTGGAAAGTTTAAAAAAAAATTCGTATCACAATTTAAAGCGCCATTACTTTGAGTATTGTTTATTTTGTTTCATTTAGTTACTTTTCGCATTAAGGAAAAATAATTTTCTTTTCACATTGGGGTTTTAAACTGAAGCTTTTTACATTGACATGAAAACTGAAAAAAATATGATATTTTAGTTCTAGTTAAGTATCTATACAATTCCGGAAAGTTTGACATTATTTCGAATGTTTTACGTTATGTGTTGAATTTACGTAGTATTATCAATTGAAGGCCTCCGAGTGACATTTTAAACAACATTATGTCTTTTTCAAGAATTTGTTAATATATGAAGAGCGTTTGAAAAAAACTTCAAGCATAGTCGGAAAATTTCATAAGGCTCTTGACTTCATTTCACACGCTAGGCAATAACAAAAAGTAGTTATAATATGAATAACAGTTGATAATAATACCTAAATTTAATTTGAATAAATATTTTTGAAGTTGAATTTGAACAAAAAGGTATAACGATAATTTTGAATTTACAGGCATAGGATTCGAAACAGCCCTTCTGCTGGCCTCCAGAGGGTGCAGGGTCATCATCGCAGACAAGACGGACTCATCCAAAGCCAAAGCGAAAATAATCTCCGTAACGAACAACGCCAACATCGAAACCAAGCTGCTCGATTTGACATCATTACAGTCGGTGAGGAAGTTTGCCAAAGACATCAACGCCACCGAGGAGAGATTGGACATTTTGATAAACAACGCGGGGGTGGGAAATGAGGGGAACAAACACACCGACGACGGCCTGCATGCCACCATGCAGGTTAATCACTTCGGCCCGTTCCTGTTGACGCATTTGTTGGCAGGTGAGTGTATAGGGTGGGCAATATTTCGATGCTGACGTGTATCTTAAAATAATAATGCAGGGTGGCCAGGTGGAAACTGAATAGAGACATGATCAGGAACTTTGTCAACTTTTCGACATTTTGAAATTATGACATATTATTTTTCAAAGACGTTTTCGATGATGACAAGGAACAGTGGACATTACATTTAAAAAAATGCAAGGAATAATTTATTTTTGTCTTTTAAAGCACCCTGTATGTATTTTCTCAAAATATTTACGATCACATATTTTCTTCATACTTTTTCTAACAATTCTTTTGTCAACTCATCTCTTGTGACGTATCTATTGTGTGTATGGATTTTTTCTCAACAACCTCAAATTTTTGACGCTAGGCAAGTAAGTAGGCCCTTTTATGGACTATTTTCTGTCATCTATTGTACACATATCTACATTCCTTCTTCTATCTTTCTTTACGAACTTTCATGACCTTGCAATGAAAGTCAGTTTTTTTCCTATTCCAAGTCGATTGGTTTCTCTTGTTGGAGTTTTTCAAATTTCAACCCCCCATGCGTTTCGCACTCGCAAAAGATGTGAGACAGATTTTCTTCATCTTCTTCACATTTGCAGCAGGTAGGATTATCTTCAATGCCTAGTAGCGATAGGTGTCTACCTAATTTGATATGCCCTGTTAGTATTTTGTGAGGACATATTACTATCGTGTGTCGCGTGCCGACCGTAAAACATATTAGACTTCCTCGGCGAAACTCTACTATTTCTTTTTTCTTTGTTCTTCACTATGAATAGTGAGAGATACTTTTCACTTCATCGCAGTCTATCTTGTGCGCTTTTCCCTCTGAGGCAGGAAATAGAAATCACCTCTTCCAACCATTTCATATATCATCAATATCATCTGCAAAATAATTTTGGGTAGTTCGTTCAGGTATAGTAAGAATAGACTGCGTTCTATAAGAGATCGCTATATACATATACCTGAAGGATTATGGTATATCGAAAATGGGATATTGGACGCCTGTGGTGTCACTCAATGAGAACAAAAAGTATTTTACCCCTTCACCACACAAGTAATTTAATTCCTAGATGCGCATTTCGATAACAAAGTTACCTTCATCAGTAGGATTACTAAACTAACTGTAAATAGGCATACCAGTCTTTTTTATATCAAATAATTAATTACCATGGGTTAATCTGTGTACTGGAAGGTACCCTACCTGATGGGTAGGTATAGCCCACCCAATAAACAATACACCATAGGCACTTAATTATTCCTTTACTGGTATCAAGTGAAATAGTTTGGAATTTAATGGACCATTATCATTATTGAGCAAGGGTTTCGATAACAGAGTTTAGGAGTTTGGGTGCCACCGTTCAATGTTCATCACATATGATTCCTTTTCCGATAATCTCGAATTATTGAACATATTCAAGCGAATAAGTTGATGATGATTGATCTGTAACTAAACGTTGAACAGTGAAACTAATATCATCACAAACATTTGTGAGAAGCTCTAGAGAAATTGCTATAAAGATGTGTTTTTTATTTTGTTCCAGCTTCAGTTACGCAAGTTATTTGGCATTCAACCACAACCTGGAATTTGCTATTCCATCATTGTGCTTATAATTACCTACTAATTTGTATATTTTTTTCAGGATTACTCAAAAAAAGTGCACCAAGCCGAGTGATATTCGTGAGTTCAGCACTTGCCTTCTGCAGCAACCTGAACCTAGAGAACCTCAATTACTCCAAGGGACATCCTTTGTCACTTTTCCGTACGTCTTTGATATACGCCAACTCCAAACTAGCTAATGTCATTGCTGCCAATGGATTTGCGGAGAGGCTGAAAGAGTATGGAGTCACGTGCAACTCTCTAAATCCAGGGATGGTGAATACTGACATCTTTATGAAATCTGCCAGATATGTAGGACTCGAAACAGTTGCGAGGCTGTTCAGGAGCCTCGTGCTTTTCGTCTACGGAAAGGTAAACCAAACCATTTGCTGGATGGTGGTGCAAAGTAATAGTGTAGTACATTCGTCCATTCATTATTTATTTACAATATACAGGAAAGACCCATTACAAAAATGGGAAAACTTTGTTAGATACCGCTGTACTTAAATCAAGATAAACAGAAAATACCATTACTAAAAACAACATCAAATTAATGAAATATGCATATTATATATAATGTAATGTAATGTACCCAAGTGTTATGTGTCCAATCCTTACTTCTCACACATTTTTTTTTTGCTTGATTTCCTTATTAAGTCTCTTAAGTGCCCACATAAGGCTAGTTCGTTCTGGTCAGAGCAGACGAAAAAATACTCACAAAAGTATGTGTTTATTTCATCGATCCAGAATGTCTACTTGAGGTTAGTTCATTCTCGTCAGAGCAAATACCATGGGAGTAAATTCAATGAGAGCAAATTGAGAGCCAATTGTGTGAAAGCAACTTATTAAATAGGCAATGGTAAGAGGAATTGGGAAAGAATTAACTGAGAGTAGATCACATGGACCCGTAGAAAGAGTTATTTAGGTGATATTGGAAACATAATTGTTCTGATTCTAACAGTTGCTCCATGCATTTCATCTTTGTTAACACAATTAAGTCTCTGTTGCTGACATTCCTTTTCTTTTCAGAATGTTGAGGAAGGTGCTCAGACTACAATTCATCTAGCTGTATCGAATCAACTGAAAGAGGTTACTGGAAAACATTTTTGGGACTGTAGAATGTTCCCAGCACCCCCTGGCGCCTGGAACGAGAAGTTTTGCAACGAAATTTGGGAGGCTAGTGAACAGCTAGTGCAGCTGAAACCCGAAGAAAAACTGTAAATGCATACAAGAAAGTGACTCGAGAAAGACTTTTTCAAAATTTTGTTCATGAAATTTTGGACTATTTATGCTTTCGATGGGCGTGAAAAAATGAGCAATTGTCGATGATTCTTTTCCCACATTGAGTTATATTCAGATTAAAAGAAATTTTGAGATGAATCTTCGATTTTGTTGTACAGGAAGTGAATACATTTTGTTAAGGAAGTCCACATAAATATCGATATTAATGTTATAGATTTTACATATTTATAAATCTATTTAATTCAGTAACTATTAGATGACTTCTAGAAAATACAGCACTGACACAGAAATACAGAAATACTTGTCTTGTTTTTTTCTTCTTCTAACTGCATGATACTGCTACTAGGCCTTTACCAATCAATCAAAATATGCGTTATCATCATAAAATAGATTTCTTCTTGACAAGCTTGTCAAGATCGTCATAACTACGTAAGAAATTGAAACGTAATAAAAATTTGCATAAGTGAAAACGTATACAAACAAATAAGAAGATATTTTTTCGGGGGGTACTATAACAAGACCTCGTTTATCGGCCAATACATTTTTCAATTTCAACGAAAACGATTTTGTTTGAAAATTTATCGAGTTGAATTCGGAGATTTATGTTTTGAACATAAATCTTCGAATTTAACGAGATGAATTTTCTAAAACAAAAATGTTTGAGTAGAAATTCCAAAATTTATTCGATTTGATAAACGACTGTCGAAATTTTATTTGATCAGATTATTTCCCAGATATGTCAATCAACCAATAACATTTATTACACAACGTAAATAAATATTTTTATTAAATTATTGAACATAATTATTTACTGAAATTACTTACGGCAATATGTCACATGACTTGTGAAATGTGTTGCATACTTTCAGGCAACTGTCAAGAAGGACCATGCAGTTTATTCGCAAAAAGAACGAAGCGGGTTTATCAGCGAATACATTTTGACAGATGACACGTAGGAAATGTATGATCTTTCCGTGCTCGTTGTACAATATATTATTTTTGTGGAAATCAGAAGAAAAAACGCAGGCAATTGTATTCTTGATTTCTTCATAATAATTTCCTACCGCGTTATAATGTCTATATTCATATCCTTATTAAAAAAAAAACTTTAGAATACCCGAACGCTATCAAATGATGAAATATTTTCACAATTTGTATCACAGCGTATTGCATATCGCAATAACGGCGCAACACACATCTCATGCCCACGCACAGCGTGTTGCCTACTCGTACACATGCTAGTATACCTGCGGGCCGCGTTCCTGCTAGTTCTTGTACCGCTGAAAATTCTGTTCCGATGGGGCTGATGGTCTGCGGTCTCCACAACGACCTTCTCGGGTGGCGACCTAGACACTGGCCAAGGACCGTCGCGAGCCATCTAGAGTAGATATTCTTCAGTGCTGAAAAGTGCGCGACAGTGTCCACCCGAATTTTAACTGTTTTGGACAGTGACATACTAGCACAGATTGGTGAGTACCATTTTGGGGTGAAAACTTAGTGATGTGATGGCTTCCCATTATTTTTACATCAGATGAAAAAATTCAATTCGCAGTTCTTTTGAATACACTTCTTGGAAATTTTCACTTCTCTGAAAACTAAAAAATGATTCTCAATTAATAATTTTTTAAAATTGTATAAAATCAGAGATTCAAATTAAATTTTTCAGTTGAAAGTAATTTGAAGTCTGTGAACTATTTTTTTATGACAAAAGTTTGTAATCGATCCATGAATATAATATTTTATATCGATTTTGAAACCACTTGATTTTTTTTACGAAAGAACACCGTATTAAGCATCTGCTTGTAGAGAATCAATTAACTAGGATAATTCCAAAGATGCCCCCAAACGAAACATGTTCCTATATATAGAGGTTGGATACACGAACAAAACGCGAATTGCATGTCTAGCTCGTCTATTGAATCCTTTCTTTTTACTGGGATGTATATTTTGTTTCCTGTCAATAGAAGCCATTAATATCATTAATATTTTTATTACATCAACTAGTCCTTTCATTCTTTCTAATATTTTCATCATCACATAGTAATAGTTTAAATGTCTTTTGATCCTGCTGGATTAATATACTGTAGCATGTATGCTACTTTTTGCATCAACGGAAATTTGGTCTCGTCTGTCAACAATCCACATGAATTTTGAATTTGCACTGATTTTTTTTTTAACATTGATTCCAATACGAATGGAACTAGTTACAATCCAGTCAATGAATGTTATTGGAATTATCCATGTTTTGGAACAACCAACCCATTTCAATTCTTGACATGATTTTCCACAATCTGAGTATGAAAAAATGTTGATCCAAGAAAATCTCTACAAGTGTAGAAGAGCAAATTAATTGATTTGCCCGATAAGATAAGACTGCTGTCTTGAATGAAATTAATTTTTGTCAGTAACGAATCCTACACTGATCAAATTAATCAAAAAATACTTCTCTTTTTCGGAAAATGTTGACGTTTTGGAGACTGTATCAAGACGTTATCAAAACTTGCTGAGAAGACGCTGAAAACTATATTTGAATTGGTTTGAATACAGAAAATTACGAACACAAACTAACACAGATGATCTCT
This sequence comes from Chrysolina haemoptera, assembly GCA_958298965.1. NCBI lineage: Eukaryota > Metazoa > Arthropoda > Insecta > Coleoptera > Chrysomelidae > Chrysolina > Chrysolina haemoptera. Next base: position 5,446,024 of record OY282586.1, on the reverse strand, counting down.
AAAGGCCGATTCAGATACATGGGTGCCCACCCTGCATTTTTAACCCTGCACGAGAAATGCATACCCATCGACGTCCACACTTATGCCGTCGGCGTGCGTGAGAAATGCGGGGTAAGCACGGAACATGTTCTAGTTCACATAATGAAAGATTCAATGAAATATACGACGGAATAATTTGAAAAACTCAATTGCCATACCTCTAGTATTGGGAAAATCAATACAGAACCAGAGAAACTACGACCATGTGATAGAAACGCAAGTAAAAGGCCCGTTTGTGAACGGTCTTGGAGTTTTCAGACACACGGGTGCAAAATGGTTATACTTGTAAATTTCACGTGCATCATAAACCCTGGGTGGACTCCCATGTATCTGAATCGGCCTTAACACCACTCATAAAATTTTAAATGAAGACAACACCTCCTTAGTGAAAAATATATACAAAAAACTGAATGGCAACCCAACTATACGAATGCTCTAGTGAATACGCACCTTTAGAATGACCGGAAAGTCTGTGTTTCGTCCAATAATATTTAATATTAAATTTTATTTATACCAGTATTTGAATCTTTGTCTACAAGATTTTCATCTTTGGACAAAAAATTTTTAATTATTATTATTATTATTATCCTCTTACGGATACTCTGACAAAGAACTGGGTTGTGTGGTTCATATTAGAAAACCGAACGCAGTTGGAGATACATGTAGAAATAAAAGTACTGAAATCCTGTATACCGGGTGACCACGAGGTCAGGTACGCCCCATAATTTTTCTACAGTTTTGAAGATAAAAATTTCAAATTTAGTGTGTCGTTATGTACTTGAATACGCATATTTTGAAACCTCTACTGAAAATTCACCTCTTCCGGTTCAAACAAAAAGGACCCAAATTTTTTTTTTCAAATGACACCCTGTACATATTTTCTCATGATCCGAAAGAGCACGTAGTTTGTCATAACACTGATCTTCAGAATTGAAAATCGGTTAAAATGGCGGAGATACAGTTGATTGTTCAGTCTAACGAAGTTGGCCATGAAATTCAAACTCAAATTATAACAACTGACAAACGAAGTTACCAGGGAAAGCTTCGAAGTGCGATACTATTGAAAAATGAGGTTTTCACGTAATTGCAGCTCCCATATATTCCAACAATTATCAAAAATTACCTAAGAACGGAATGGTATCCATAAAGAAATGATCAAAACTGCCATTTTTTAAATGGCAACATGTACTTTACACTTTTTCATGATGAAAAATTATAAATTATCAGTTCACTCGTTTGAAAAGTTTTGGAGAATACCTGGAGGAAACGAAGATACAATCAAGTTTCGTGATGAGTGTTCCTAAAATGTTCTTCAACGTAGGCGGCTTAGACAGGCCGGAGGGAGGATGGGGGGCAGGGAAGGGGCAAATTTCCCGGGTCTCGCAGTCCTCTTGAAACAAAATGATTATAATTCAATGCCAATGCCTAAAACCCAAAGTGAGGCGCCAGGCAGCCACAGCCTATAAGTCAGAAAAGCGAATTTGTTTCAAAAAAATATTGTATTGCTGAAAATTATAATGCTCCATTTATTTTTTGGTATCTGTAAAATAAATGAATAAAATGAAATATCTGTTATAAAAATAAAAAAAAAATTCTACAAAATTGCATTTTTGACCAGGTGCATCAAACTTCGAAAACTGATGGTATAAATAGAAAAAGGAAAGGTGGTAGGAAACCATGAACATACTCTGCCCCAGGCACAATGCTAGCTCTCTCCGGCCCTATGCTTAGAACATAATTAAGAAAGCAATACACAAAAGCTCATATTATTTCCACGAAGTTGAAGTTTGTTCTACTTATTTAATAAATGCTGCTTTTTTGTTTCGCTTTTTTATGTTCATGGCCGCCTTTGTTGAAGAATATCTAATTTTGAGAACACTCATGTATTTGCGATTTTTTCGGAATTCTTAAACATTTTTCACACGAGTAATGTGATAATTAATCATTTTTCATCATGACGAAGTGAAAAGAACATGTTGCCATTTGAGAAATAGCAGTTGTGAGCATTTCTTTATGGGAGCTGCAATTAAACGAGGAACTCGGTTTTCAACTGTATCGCACTTCGAAACTTCCTCTGATAACTTCTGATGTCGTTTGTCAGTTGTGATGATATAAGTTTGAATTTCATGGCCAACTTTGTTTGACTGAACAATCAACTGTATCTCCGCCATTATTCAACCGATTTTCAATTTTGTTATCTCAAATTGCGTGCTCTTTCTGATAATGAAAAAATATGTACAAGGTGTCATTTGAAAAAAAAAAGTTTGGGTCTAGAGAGGTCAAAATATGCGTATTCACGTACTATTGCGACATACCAACTTTCAAATCTGTATCTTCATCGTGGTCACCCGGTATATTGAATGGGTTATAAGATAAAAACAACCCAATAACGTTGACCTCTACTTAATCCCCGAAACACTTAGGTAGCAGGTATAGGTTTATTGACATCATAATTGTTGTATATTTCGGAATCCATTAGCGTATCTTCAGTTCTTGGCGGCTTATCTGCGGCCGAGAAATTCCACTTTGTGTTATTTCAACCAACTTCTCATAAAAAAATCGTCCTTTATTATTTTTCTCTCTTCTTCTCATTGGCGAGTTCGGATCCGATGGCGTACTGAGGTCAATATACTTTACATTTTTGATCGTTTATACCGAGAAAAAAAAACACTGTTAAGTACTTCTCAAAAGTTGCGGTCACGTGCCTTTGTTCTATATGCAAAGCTTCAAAGTCGCGATGATATTTTGCATAAAAAAAATCATTATTAAAATTAACGGAGGTGTGTTCACTTATTTATGATTGATGAAGTTTGAGGTCATGGTGACTATTATACATCCTTATTAATCGAAACTCATTTGATAGTTTGACGTGATAAGACTTCAATCAGTGTTCTATTGAGATACTGATCTGATCCGTGAATTGAATCGTTTAAACGCTTCTTGTTGTTGACGTTTATGAATTATGCCGAATTGTTTTCTGTTTTTTTTTTCTTCGTATGATATTATACTAGTGTACGAGTGATGCCGTCACTCTCATGTGTCAGTTATGAAATTGAATTAATTTAGTTTGGCAGTTCATTGAAAACAACAATATCACTTTTTGATCTTGTTTTGGCCGTTCATCGTCTAATTGGTTGAAGATTTTTTCACAACCTATCAGTTGCTTGTATCAACTTCACGTGAACACTGAAACATTAGGCCTTCTTTCACTATTTGAGATATAATCAAAACATTTGACCCCGTGTTCCTTTTAATGGATTTGACATCTACTTTGATGGTCTCTAGAATGATCTTCAACCCTTCGGTGGGCAAGCCTTCTAATCTTACACGAGTAATATACGCACTGTCGTAGAAAAAAATTTGTATTCAGTGAAATTGCCATAATGGATTATCATCTGATAGAAAACCTCGACGAGAAATGGTGCAAGCAGCCTCTGATGCAAACTTAGAGTTATTTTCTACGAAGTCTAAATAATAGTAATTTATGTATCAAGTGAGTAAAGTGATACTTTTTTCCTACGAGTAAAAAAAACACTTTACTCACGAGTTTCATACAGTATTTTTTCTACAACTGTAAAAGAAATAACCAATTCATATTATTTTGCAAATATGAAATGAATTTGGCATATTTTCATTTAATCATTATTCGAACAAAGTTCGAAGAATATGCTGGAGAGTTGAGTTTCAAACAAATGAAACGAACAATTTTGACAGAGTCGAAATCCCTTTCTCTTTACACTATCCCGCAAAATGAAAAATTTGAAGCGAATATTAAAATAACATATTCATCGGGGTCAATATTATTATTATTAATGCTGACTTGACTTTCAAATAACTCGTCCATCGAATAACCTTTTCATTTTCTTAGATTTGAATTCAAAATAAAGAAACAATCCTCGTAGCAACGAATACCTTTTTCTTTCTTTGACCTATGTCAAGGAAATCTCATATTTGCACCATCTACGATTTTCTCCGTTCTATCTTTATCACTTTTCATTTCTACTTAAATTAAATTTATATTTATCAAGAATTCGTTATCTGGATAGATGCCCAATTTTGCAAATTTCAGTAATTATTGTTGTCAACTAGTTTCTGACGGCCAAACAGCCATAGCTACCTTGGATTACCTAGTGTAGATTAGGTCCAATGGTTCCTTAGAGGTAGGTATATGCTATTATTTTGAATATATTCGCCGCGATAGTTTGGAATTTTGATGATACTTATTTAATGGTAAGAATGCTAAGAATCTTATTGCTGAAACATTTGTATATCAGATATCTATAGGTTTATCAGTTGCCAAAGAAAATGAGAACTGGCTTTATGACAGGATTTCGTTATTACTCGGATCTGTTACTGTTTGTTGCATGAAACTCTCGTTACCTAGCAACATCCGTTAAAAAAGTGCACTTTTTTACGCTTTTCCATTTAATAATGAAATCGTATGTTGATAGCGAAATATTGTAATACTTTACGCACACAAACCACACAAAAAAAGTGGACAGTTGTAGAAAAAATTGTGAGAAGCAAGACACTCGTTTCATTGAATGCTGTAATTATAAGAAAGTGACAACACTAAATAAAGAAGAAGTATTTTTGGGTCATTTGGTTAAAACCTCCATGTTTTAACACATTATGGTCCAAATGTTCAATGGTGTATTCAGAGTTGAAAAAATTTGGATATTAGCAAATTTTAGAAAGACAGAATGTCAATTTCGGGCAAGTTAAGATGAGCATGACGCCATGTTTGGTAATTTTGTATATTCGACATAACAACGTTGAAATTCCCAATAAAATGCGTCGTTCAATGGCGATGAAATTAATTTTGACAAGTTGTATTGCGAAATCATTACCTATTTACATCCAAAACAGACTCCTCATCGTCGTTTTATTTTGTATCTAGTGCCCGAAACGCTACTTTGGTGATAGAGAACCAGGCGCAGACGAATAAAAAAAATAGTCACCAAAGTATTTTACGCACGAGATGCAAACAATTGTTTTTCTGCAAACGTCAAAAAATAAAATAAGGTGGTATAAAATCTCAGTGGTAATTCTTTATCCGAGAGGATAGCTCCAACGGTAGAGCGCGTGGGTCATCCTTTCGAGATCTATTCTCCTCGGATCGTGCTAGGAATAGCACGTAAAAAGGTAAGACCTCGTTGATACTTAGCTTGCACAAGTTTCGACTTCTGAGGTCTGCCGTTCGTAGGGGGACGACAGCAGGTTAACGGAAAACACAATTTTAACAATTTTAACAATTTTTTGTAAACTGTATGTTGATTTTCATACATATGTAATATCTGCAGAGATTTTTGAAAAACATATTCTTGGATATAACCGAAGAAATATTTCTAGGCATTGTGCATAGGGAAACAAACTCAACATTATGTTGATGTTAACTCCTAACCTTCTCTTCTCTCCTTCACATCTTGAAGGTGAACCCTTTGCAGATCAAAACAGGATAATCAAGTCCCGATGGAAAATAACGCAATTTTTCGATTATTGAACCTTGAATATTGATAACACACCCATTAATTTGAACTGCATCGTCTGCGGGTTGCAGCCGAATCCTTTGTTCATAATATCGAATTTCAGGTAGTTGATCATGGGTGGGAAATCCTACATGCTTTTGTTCTTATTATCCGTCACACCTCGAATTTATTAGTATTGTCAATTAGGCCCACCACAAATGCCAAGGTTATTTATGTATGATAATCCTAAAACACGATCTGAAATCAGGTATTTCAAATTCACATTATGTGTGAAATGGGTTCTTTGAACAGGGCATAACAGATTTATTGTCATGAAAGTATTCTCGTTTTCAAAATCGATTCAACCCAACAAAAAAATGGCATAGTGCCTTGTAGGCATCAGCGATTTCTCTCACACCGTACAGTCTGGGATTAATATCGGTTGATTTTATCTACACTATGGCGTACTGGAAATCTCTTGTTCAATTTTATTTACCGAAACCAACAACAAAAAACAAAACAATGTGAATTGCTTTTCTCAGAACACATGATTCGACTGCCCAAACAATTGTTATTCATGATATATCTGTCATCTTTACGACTATTCAAATTTGCCAACCAGCCAGCCAGGTGATATTCCATAACTGGTATGCACCAAGCTATAGGCATAAATATAGGGAATATATCGTCAATTTTTAACGGAGTTGTATTTTTTCATTTATGCCAATAGCAGGATTAGCACATCCATGAATGCATTTGCATGATATAGCACACAGATTAAGATGCATATTGAAAGCCTTGGATTAGTAATTTTTGCCATCAATAACAATTACATGCTTGTTTTAGTTTTTGAATTATCCACCCCATTGCTTCTTCGAATAAAGCAAGCCAGCTTTTAATGAAATTCGTCGATTTAAACACATATTTAGGGAGCCAGTGAAAAAATGAACCAAACAGTTATACTCCTTTTTAGCCCAGCAATGGAAGTACTTACATCAAAGATACCAAATCCAAAATATTTTTGATTTTCAGTTGGTCCCAGCCGAGAAACAAGCAAAAATATTTTGATAAATTTAAGCCGTCTTCTATATTCCTTCTGTTGAGATATGTTGTTCAGAAAGTGATCAGTTATCATCTGACAAAGCGGAAGGAAATTTGGCTGGGGCCGGGGCTGGAAAAAATTTTTGAAAATTTTTCTCCCGAAAATGTCTTAGGTCAAAAATTTGCCGGTCTCCTATATTCTCACTTTATAGTTCATTAGTTTCAATTTGGCCCTTAGATAGCTGAAATCGCGGTAGAAGGAAGTTTTAGCAGGGCCGGGTCACAGGGGGGCAAAAAGGGGCACTTGAAAAACTCGCGGACCGGCTATGTTCAAAAATTGGAAAAAATGGACTTGGAATGATGAACAAGCTCTGATGTACACCTTGGTTCGTTCCTTGAAGAATAAATGTTATTGAAGGAGTTATTTGAAATTTTTTGAAAATATTCCATAGGCATACAAAATTTTGATCAACATTCTTATTTTCAGCTGCCTTCATAGTTCCTATTACAAATGATCGGTTTAGTAGGAATCATCATACTTACCCTCAACTTGGGAGAACTAGTTTCTGGACATGGAAGACTTATGGACCCTCCGGCCAGAAATGCCATGTGGCGGTTTGGTTTCCACACTCCAATAAACTACAACGACAATGAATTGTTTTGTGGTGGATTCACAGGTACTCACGATATATCTATCAAATAATCAAGCCCTGACAAAATCCTGCTGAAAAAAAAATTCATGATACACTTTTGAAAGTTCAGCATAAATAGTTACTTTTCGACAAACTACTAGAAAAACGTTTCATTTTGCTTCGGAAACAAGCACAGAAAAATAGGTATTTCGCAGTAGTGTGAAAAGAATCATTAAATAAAATAATTTCTAAGTACCAAAATTTAGTTGAATGTTATAAAATTTTGTTCTCTTTGTGTAACACATCTTTTCAATATGCTTCTTTGGTTAAATCATCTTCTTATGAACCATCCTATAACGACCTCTTTGAGTTGCTGTCACTCAAATTAGACTTTATTCAGCAAAACCATCCAAAAACTGTTATCATTATGATAAAAGATTTCAGTGTGCACAACTCTATCTTACTCAAATTTTACAACAAAACAAACGAGGCAGGTCGTCAAGCTGAAGCTTTCGCTATCATGTATAGTCTAGAGCAACTGGTCGAAATACCCACACTCATTCTTGATGTCAAGAACCAGTATGTCGATATATTGGATGAGAACAAGTAGTATTCGATATATTCGATGAGAACAAGTAGTATTCGATATATTCGATGAGAACAAGAAGTATTTTTCCTTTTTTTTTGGGAGGTGAAGAAAACCCTTGATGAAGAAGCCTAAAATCTCAAAGTCTACTGTGAGAGTCTCCATATCAGGCATACGCACTAAAAACTTCACCCCCATTTGGGCCCGTCTGACTGTTGCCTCCGGTGACACTTAGGCCTACTGGCCCATTGTATCTGAACTCTGTGTTGTTAAATCACAACACCTATTCCAATACTTCTGTGCCTTGTCCTTTACTGGATGGGAACTGTATGGTTCTGGTTCGAAAATAGTTGTCCGAAGACTAACTGTCTTTTGCGGTCTAATGCCTCGCATCTGCACAGTATATGTTTTATTGTTTATGGCTCCTTACCTCACAATCTGCATGTAAAGTTGCCATCGTACAGTCCCATCTTGTTTATGTGCCTTTTTACTGGCGCATGGCCAGTCATAAGTCTTGTTACGACTACTATTTTTTCCCTATCAAGTTCTAATAAGTCAGTCGTTTTTTTATACCATAGTCCTTTGATATATTCTTTTCCATGTTCATTTCCTGGTAGTTTTTCCCAGTATTCTTTATAGTTTGCCTAGATCCAGACTTCCACCGATCTCCGAGCCGTACGTTTTAATGGTACTTACTCCTTAGTCTGTTCTACATCTGGATCATTTTCCGACCCTGACCTAGCAAGTTTTCCTATGAGGACTACGAACGACGTTTCAATCAGTTCAGTATCTCCAATCGTCATCAAGTGTGTATTAATTGCCAGATAACAATCGGAGATACTTAACCGATTGAAACGTCGTGCCCATAAAAATATTCCAGACAATGGAAGTCCGCAATGAAAAAAATTACGATAAAATATAATTTTTTAGTGCAGTGGCAGCAGAACGAAGGCAGATGTGGCGTTTGTGGCGACGCGCACCACGTACAAGTCCCCCGTCCACACGAAGCGGGAGGCCTCTACGCCAGAGGTGTCACCAGCAGGCACTACAGTGTTGGCCAGATTATAGACATAGAAATCGAGCTCACTGCCAACCATTACGGCCGTTTCGAGCTCCTGCTCTGCCCGAACAACAATCCTGCGCAGGAAGCAACGCAGGAGTGTTTCGATCAGTTCCCGTTGTACTTGGTGAACAGTAGAGAGAGGTTCTTTCGAATACCGGAGGATGGGAAGAAGAAAGCAATTTTCAGGTAAAAATACCAATGCTTCAAAGGGAAATTTTTTAGGAGAATTTGCTCGATTTTTTTTTACATATTGTACGTAGATAATACTGATCAAGTAGTAGTAGTAGTATTGGTATCGGGCTGTTCCTGCAGCTAGGCAAGTAGGCCCCAATGGGCCCTTTTTTCCATCCCCTGGCCTTATACTTCCTAGAAGTTCCCAGATCCGCCCTCCTACAGTCTCCCTCCCTCCCACCCTCTCTTTAAAATATGTGTTTGTAGTGTGTGAGTCCGCCTCCGCATGAATGCCCACCAATATTTTCATTTGGCATTGTAATCAATAGAAGGTTACACAACAAAAATTAGAATCTTAAACTATGAAGTTTCGTACCTGTGGCACTCGAAATACTGATGAAAGGTTTCGATTTTCACGTATTTCATAAAAGTGTCAATATCTCCAAAACTATCAATATTTTACTGAGGTCATATTGTGATATTCTGGTCAGTCATGAGCTGGACTATCAGCCCCCCAAAGGATGACGTTGAGTTTTGGGACACCCTGTGTAGGTAGGTATTTTTTGAATATCCTTCTGATGCAGTCTTTCAGCAAGAATATTTTTTATCAAATCGACATTTTTTTTATTTTTCTTCATAAAAAAACGAAAAATAGTGGAACGCTGTCAGTAAATTGTAAAGAAACTAATGGAAATAAAGAAAAAATCATCAAAATAGTGGAATTAGTCATCAAGATATTCGCTACTGATGTATGTAGTAACTCTTGATAATTCTGTTGAAATGGAATACGTTTTTACATTTGATGAATATCAATGAGCTTCGAATATGACATTGCATTGATACTTCAATATAAGAAGATGCCCTCTTGCATATTAATTGACTGCTGCTTCAATGGGGTCATCGACGGTGAAAAAAACTGTTGCTTCTGCAGAAGTAGGTAAATTACCATTTTGGGATCTATTGTTTGTTTTGGAATATCAGTAGAAAGCGGAGGCTATGAATTATATTTAACAAATCCTTGTGCAATGTATCTCAGTGCTCCCCTTAGAAAAGAACTCCGAGCTTTGTGCTCAGATATTTCTGTCACAATTCAGAATTCTTTGAACCTAATACTGAGCAATTAAGCTTTACAGATTCAGTCTGGAAACCCTGAGAATGAAATTGTTGTTTCAGAGAATGCATAATCCAGAAAACCATACATTTATTATTTCCTTATTTTTCCTTTCCATATACCTAATGAGTAAACAATAATTACTACACCAAATTTAAAATAACTGAATTCACAGGTACATCCTTCTATATTTTTCTGTCATCTTATTCTTTATTCTTTGTGAGTATTTTTCATTTTGTTTGTTGTGCTGGTCTTTCTGATTTTCTTGATATCTTCCAGGAAGTTTTCGAATTGTTGTAGCTAAATGTAGAGGCGATCTTTTTCCTGGAAGTAGGAGTTGCTTAGACAGATTTCTAGCAACTCCAAGCCCTATTATATCTTCCGCTCTGGAAACGACTGGAAACGATGAATTTTTTTTATTAACTCAATATACTCCAATGAAAATGGAAATGAGACTTCTTCCGTTTTGATGATCAAGAACGCAGGAATAACTCCAATGGCAAAATGCGATTGCTATCAAAACTGATTTCTATCTAGTCGCTGGATTTTCTCAACAAAATTTTGCTTCGGCATTTCAAATGATTTTTTATTCCAGTTATCAAGTTCAACTACCCCCCTACGTCACGTGTACCCAGTGCGTCATGCAATGGACCTACTACACCGGCAACCAGTGGGGAACGTGTCCAAACGGCACCCAAGCTCAAGGCTGCGGGGAATCCGAGACTTTCCGAAACTGCGCAGACGTAGCGATCCACTCCAGCACAGGCGGAGCTGTACCGCCTCTTTTCGTCGAGAACTTGAACCCCCACCAGCTGTATTACAAAGACCACAGGAGACCGGCACCTTACAACGTAGTACCTTTGGTGGTCAGGGACCAGATGTGTTTGCCTGCGGGTTTGTACAAGAAGATTCCCGGAGTGAGGGATTGGTGTATGGCTAATTGTTTGCGGTATCCTCCCAATTGTCCCAAGGAGATTTGTGAGTGTCCGTAAGTATGAAAATGTATTTTTATTCAAAAAGTTATTCCTCTTATTAGCTGTGTGAAAAAAATTACACGGCATATGTTGAAAACATATGGAATACAATGCATCGTATCCACAACTGATAGGTTATTGTTTCATGTTCTGATTCACAAAACATCATGAGAGCCGACGAAAAGTGGAAGGGAATGAGTGTTTATCTTGAATTTCTATAAGATGTATGCCTAAAGGAACACCGCCCGAGGCAGCGAGTTCCTAAGCTTTGCCGTCCTTTCTGGGTTGGACCGAGTTCATGCCTTGCCGCGGCTTCTTTATAACCTCAAATCACATGTTATCAAGAGATCATCCTATGTTGATGCCAAATAGCGTCTGATGGTTCGTTAGCGGAAAATGAATATCATATTACTGTCAATGGTGATGATGTTCTGAGGTTGTTTTCCCAATGAATCGAACGCAGAATTTGAAGCAATCATGGCAAAGATATTCACTTTTTCCAGAGCGTTCGTAACTAGTGTTGCATCTTCCTTGGGTAGGGGAAGAAATGAGCAGAAAGCGAAATTTTTTTTGACAGATGATCAAGAAGAGCAGAACCAGTTAGGACACTCAACGAGCTATGATCGTATCTAGACATTGTAAGCCTCTTTCAAGGACTCGATTGTCTCCTTGCAGATGTTTCTTGCTTTAGCATATGCCGATCTGGTCTGAGTGCCCTGATTTTTCAACCATCGATGGTATGCTGCCTGCTGAAAAGCGATAGATCTGGAGCAGTTTCTGCTGAATCTTGCTGACGGGATTCATCAGAAAAAGTTTTTCTTGACATGTTGGGTATATATGTTTTCGTTCCCAGCACCATGATCTCAGAAATTGTCTCGCATCGTGTTGGATCTTCAAAAAGAAACAAACACACTCTTTTTCATGGAATTGCTGGGAAAAACATGCAAAGATCATCCCAGTCGGCTGAATTATAGTGCCATATGAAACAAGGTACTATTCCATGCTGCAGAAAAGAGCAAAGAGTAGAGATGGGTTGTGATCGAAGTTCACAAGAGGAGCATAAACTTCGTTACTGTATGGAGCAGGAATGTTGGTGAAAAACTAAGATGGACCAGATTAGGCTATATCAACCTGCATCCTTTGTCATGACACTGAAAAGAGAACAGTCACTGCAGAGCGAAACATGTGAATCAAAATAAAGTTAATGAAGATTGAATCGTTTCTTGTATAAATAGTTCGTCCGACAAAAAAAATGTTGTGCAGTGGAAGATCCGCTATGGGAGTCTGCATCGACAGTACAACCAGTGTCCAAAAACGGAAAGAAGACACTACCTATAGCAACTACAGACTTATCGCACTACTGCTACCTCGAAGGTCATAGAAAGAGCCATCGTGGTCATGAAATATCTAGGATGCTCAGGAATTATCAATGACCGATAATATGGTTTCCGGCATCAGATATCAACTGGTGACTTGCTTGCTTGTATCTCGTATTGTTGAAAGCAATCTATCGATAAATATGGTAGAATTCTGGCCATTGTATAACATATCTCCAAGTCATTTGATCACTTTGGCACCAGGGACTCCTTGTCAAACTTCCATTTCATGGCTTGTATCCCCAGTGGCGTCCCTTGATATCTAGCTTCCTCTCAGACTGATTTCTTTACGTGATGGTCAATGGCGTATCATGCGTTACCAGCGGAACACCAAGATTTATTTCTAGACAGAGTATTAAATGCTAGTGTTCGTTGGTTTGGTCCTTGAGGATTTGATGTTACAATATTGTGAATTGGGAAAATGTGTGAAAATTTGGTTCTCTACTGTGTCTTCCACCGATGTCGTTTTCCTATTATTGGACGATGGCAAAACACCCACAACCTTGTCTGGGTCTCAGCCTCTCTGCTCTGCTTCTGGCGGTGACTAAAAGACCAAAGACACACACAGGAGGAACCAAATCAGGGACCTCTGGAACCAATTCGAGGAGAACAAAGCCGACCGTACCATGGGTGCCACCAAAGGGAACCATATGAACCGAAGGTACCTCCAAACACAAGTTTATCTTGAAAGATACTACTGTAACCACCTTTCAAGAGCACGCCTTCGAGGTACTCATGAAACCCATTCGATAAGAGACAAGCCAAACGTTCCAAGGGCGCCAGTCAGAGGAACCCCAAGGGTGCCTCTGAGATGGCAATACTAGGTGCAAAGGTGGACACCTCGGAAAAAAACCAGAGGAACCCATGGTACCCCAAAATCACAACTCAACAGAGGAACCTCTCAAGAAACTACGGCTGAAGGAACCTATACAGGTGCCTCCCAGAATATGTGGATGTACAACGGGTCCAAATAGAGAGGTCTAGGTGCAGGGGCTTCGAAATCCACCTATAATGGTGTCTCACAGGTTGTCTCACGAGTCTTGGTGGACCACAGGTTGTGTTCTCGCTTGCTATGACAAGGTATGCGAGTTCGAATCGCCCATCGACCTCGTGCATGGCATCACACGTTTAATGGTCAGGGCTGCATCTTCCCTAGCTCGCACAAGTCTCTCGAAGACTTCTGAGGGTTGCTCCTAAGGGCAGCCAGTTGATAGAAATGACAATTACAACAATTAATAATTGATCTGGGCTAGAAGAAGCCTCGCTGCTGAGGAATTGCATTTATGTAATCATAATAGGCTTACTAGCTGTCTCTTTGGGATTGCCTGAAGGTTTTCTTGTACGCCGTCCAGGAAGATTTGTATCGATGTATTTAGTAATTTCGATTTCCGAGTTCTATCAGGGTGTTGCAGATTTGTTTATAAAACGAAGTATCCTCTGTTAAGAAATACCAAGAATTCGAAAAATTTGAAGTATGAAAATGGAAAAATATTATAGAAGAAATATCATGAAGACTAACTATAACTTTTGTTTTTTAGGAACACGTGCGAAGCCATTGGTAAATACAAAGGAAATTTGGGAGCGGATGTCCACTGCATAGATAAATGTTTGGTATATTCATCTAAGAATTGCTCTGCCTCAGAGTGTGCTTGTTACGAAGAATGATAACTACTGATATGTGAAAGGAATGCAATTGAAATAAATATTATGCGACTTTATATTGTTCTCTGTTTCTTTAAACCAACGTGGATATAATGACAAGATTGTGAAAAAAAATAATTTAAATTCTGAGCTTTGGACAATATGTAGGTATTGCATGCCATTAGAAAAATGCAGTACGAAATCTTCAATTATAGTGGTAGAATATATTGATTTATTAGTTTTTTCACTAGAAAATTCAAAAAGTCAAACTATGATTGTTTCCCTTGAAATACGATAAGGTGAGTCTTCTTGGGGTTGAATATATTATACAGTGGAACATTCAGTACAGAGAAGAAATCAGATTATTTTGATATCGATCATGATAAAAAAACAACACTCAATAATGTAAAAATATATTTACAATATTCTCAGTTCTCTTTACATTTTTTCACACAGTGACTTCATAAAACTATAATAAAATTTACATAATTTAGCCACCTAGAATTAGAATTTTGGGTAAATTGAACTGGGGTTACAGATACAAGTGCGAACTCAGATTCTGTCTGAAAAAATTACACTGAATCACTATATCAACAACCCCATTTCGATTCATTATTTGATATCTACCGAAAGGCCTTTCAAATTTACTTTATATATCACAATAATTACAACAATAGAATAGAAATTTTTTCAACAGAAATAATTCATACTGATTTTTATGAGTACAAAACTGAAGTTAGTATAAGAATCGATGAAGTAAAATTAAATTATATCTAGATGTAGAAAAGCCAGCATAGAGATAGTTATGAGTTAACCAAGGAAGGAAAAGTTAAAGAATAGTAAAGATGATTCGATTTCAAAAAGTGTATGTAGCATTTAAAATTCCTTGTACACCTCACCTTAATAGAAACATATTTTGAGTAAAAGAAAAACGTCGTAGAAAAATGAATCAAAAATATGTCCTTGCTTTGCTGAGCTGAACACTGCAACAAAGTAGGTTGAGGCCAAGAAATTCGAATATAGAAATGCTTTCGTCCTTTTTTTTTAAATTTCTGTGGAGCATATTCCAACTATAGGATGTAAGATTCATTCACAGTTTTGTAGGGGTTAGTCAGTCAATTCCTTCTGCCACCTTATTGATTCAGAAATAAAAGCATTCGTCAATATAGATAGAATTTTTTTTCCACTTGAGATACACTTTTCAACTCGATTTATAGGACTATTACATGATATGGTGGGTAAAACGATCATTTTGGTCGAATATTTCAAATGGACTGATAGTTTTAAGTCCAACTTCCGCAATGAATATTGAATATTTGGAGAACGCGGGGTACTGATGATATAAAATTTTTTTTATCCATATTTTTCACCAAATTTGGATATATTTCACGAGAGGGACAAAACCATAGTTCAATAGTTGTTAATTCTGGGTAGCTGAGATGTTTGAAAATTTGTCTGAAGTCATTCCTTCATGTTAAATTCGATTTTCCGTGGAGTCATTGTTGGGAATTATTCAAGCCACAGAGTGCAAATAAATCAAATGGATAGGTCCTACTCTAATAATCAATTTATTGACGAAGGCGCCAATAAATTTATTTCAGGATCGGAAAAAATTATATCTCTCATATTATTAGTCATCTGTCAACCAATTAAAAGAATTGAATGTTTGTCGTTTTGGACATTTGATTCTCAGATTTTCTTGTAAATCTCTAGCTAAATCTTTCTTTCTTCGTCAGCTCTGTTACTAAGAAGTTTTCTCAAATACACGCTTTTCTGTTTTGACGTTATAATAAATTTTTTAATTTGTCGCAACTCTTCTCCATGCCAAAATATATCATGACCATGACTCTTCCATATCCATAAAAAATCGGTATAAAGAATCTGTTAAAATTTACTTTTGAAAATGATGAATGAAAAGATGCAATTTCAGAACTGGTGCTATTCTAATTTTTGGTGAAGGTGAATCGCAGTGTTATATTTTTCTTCAGAACAAATAAATTCTTGGCGTTGTTCTAGAGTTTTGAATATACCCTTGACGACGTGGTATAATCGATTTGGTGTTTAGCTACTGCCAACAAAGTGAATATTGCCATTAGCAACGTATTGTTGTTAATAAACGTCAAAAAAAGATCAATTACTCCAAATATCACAGTTCTATCATTGTCAAAATTATTTGTCAAGTAACGTCAAAGAAAGAATCAATGAAGATTATTCGATTTATAATCGTAATGAATACCACGAAACTAATCGATTATACTAACCTCGTAACTCGACGTATTCCTTAAAACACCACCCGAGCTAACGCTCTCGTGGCTCGAAAGTATAATCGATCAGTTTTTCGTATGATATGGATATGGATATGATATGATATACTTGGATAAAGTAACTCCACTAATCAGAAATTTGGAAATATTTGAATTTCCATAGTTACCAATTCATATCCCTATACAAAAACAAACCGCGTGGTAAAGTTTTGACGTTTATCTTATCATTGTGCCTCTCAAAAAATAATCGCATCAAATCATGTCTCAAATTCAGTAAAAACTTGAATTTTCATGTCACAAACCATTATGTCAATAAGATCTTCAATTTTTAACCAGTAAATAATAATTTAATCAATAATTGTGAACGGGTACGCTATCACATTCATTAACATTAATTACCAGAGAGACCCCATGCTGAACATAATTACCCTATAGCAGGTACATTAGTTACATGCTCATGATACAGATTGCTATATAATAAGTGTTTGAGATATCTTGTCACATTCACACACTTGATAACGATAGTAGATGTTAACTGTTGAAACATATACAGAGAATAAATATCATTTTTTTCTAGGAGAATTTTACTCAATATTCGCCTTTGAACTCATATACCAAAAACACCCTCTACAAAACTGTGAACGAAGAACTATCAACCCTTTTTTCATCGAGTCGTAGTCTCTAGTTGAAATGGTGAACACAAACTAGCAGGTAATATCTTAGTGAGCGCTTATTTGCCGCTATAGTGACTGCCGATGTGCGAGGCAGGGCCCCTGTGCTTGTTGTTGTTGTAGCCCCTGCTGCCTGGCCTGGAGTGGACGATTGCGTAGTGGTCGCTGTGCGAAGAGACGGATCTGTTGGAATTCATGGTGGAGCCGCCAGAGGTGTAGCCTTTGGGGTGTTGCGGGGCACCGTTCAGAGAATACCTGAAAATTGACGAATTGAATGATTGATAAAATTCGTCCATCCCTAAGAAATTCAGAAAAGAGATATCCTATTTTTCATCAATAATACTATCGTATCATACCGGAACCACACAACTTTACCATTCTCAGAATAATTTGAATTTTAGTCTTCTACGTAAAACTATTGAAGTGAAGTTGTCAAGATTATAGTTTTTCTATTTCATGACCGAAGTGTGGATAAAATCAGACCGTTTCTATATTTTCCTTACCTAGAACCATACTGGCTCCCATGCCAACTCCTATATGGATCATAATCCTCGATGATACTCGGCTCCTTCTCGATAATCTCCGTCCTGGCGCAGGCGCAAGTCATGGCGGAGCACAAGAAGATGTTGATGATGAGCATTAGCAGGAACAGCACTCCCAGCGCGACGCACAGCCACAGCAACCACGAGGGGTGGATTCCGGTGTCGTCACAGAGCTCTTGGATCCGAGGAGCGTCAGTAGGTTCCACCACGAAGACGCTCGTGGCGGCCATGAGGATGCCTTCGTCGTTGTTCAAGGCGCGGGACTGGACCGAGTCGCCGGAGCAGGAAGGCAGTAGGCAGCTGCCCTTGCAGAGGCCTATGTCACACTGAAACATCAATCAATCATTGATTTGTGTTGGTATTAGAAAGTTTACTCAAGTCATTTTAAGATGTACATAAACTTAATACAAAAATAGAAATATGTACAAGAAAGAGATAGAATCACACATTAAAAGTCTGAGTTGTTAAATGTACCATTGGAAAAGTCATTGACATCATGAAAGGAATGAATTCGAACAAAGTCCGAAAAGTGTGCCGGAGAGTTTCAAATAAATGAAACGAAAAATTTTGACAAAGTCGAATTTCTCATCTCTCCACACTATCCAAAAATGTGGAAAATTCAAGGCAAATATCTGTCAGAAACAACTACTACCTCCTCCGAACATTGAATTACATCTGACATCAATTTGTGCAATTTTCCACCAAGAGGATACAATTGCAAACGCTAATTTCATCATGAAAGGAATGTTCGAGAAGGAATTGTTTAAGTTTTTTATTGAAATTGTGGAGTTCTAGTTTCTTGGCTTCCACAGGAAGCTTGGGTGCCAATAGGAGATTCCATCACGTATTCTTTTCAGTATCAAATGATTGTCTTTGATGTTTTGACGATTTTGAGTAGGGTAGTCATGAATTTAAGAAAATGGTTTATATACTCATGTAAATTTTCTTTAACATATAATAGATATTGTTATCTGTATATATATATAGGGTAACGTTAATGCTTTGTGTTGTTTGAATTTGTCCCAACAGTCGTTGCCGTATTCCAAACCAGAAACAAGTATCAATGCTCTTCTCTGTTGTGTGTCTGATTGTCCCCATACTAACACAGCATAGGATATGGAGGACTGTAAGTGAAGTACTTGGTTAGGTTTATGATTTTCGAAAGACTTCGTAGTATGGGAATCTATTCATTCATTCATCAAATTTAGGTCACAAATAAAACAAGTCCAGAACTCATTCATTCTTATTATATATAGCGCTAACTCACTAGTGTGTTATTTGATAGTTTACTTGTCTAAAATGACATTAATAATGACAGTCATAACTGTCATGTGTTGGATAAAGTAATTAACGTATTATATCGTAACTAATGTATTTTGTGTTATTATGATGTTATGATGATAATAATTTGTGATGAAGACTCAACTTGAAGGAAGCTTGACATTCACTGATCCGATAAATAGTATAATAATATTTACAAATCAATAGTTCACACATCGACTCTAGTCATTCCCACTCAACAAGGAGAGAATTAGATTAAGTTATAATATAACATCTGCACATTCATAGAATAAAATACATTACACCTATTTTATCACGTGAAACTTCATTCATATTAGTAGCTTCAAAAATTATCAGTACCATTATATATATTATAATCTCTCACCTGGAAATGCACCTCCGAACTGTCAGGAAATCTGAACATAGATTTCAGCGGTGCATTTGCAATTCCATTCTTCTCGTCATAGGTGAAAGGTCCTAGAAGCTTGTTTTCATCCACCGGACACCCTCTTTCATCCACAAGTAAAACAGTACCATTGAGTTTGTTGAAAGCGAAACAGTTTTTGACTCTGGAACAAATCAAAGATGCATTTAGGTATTATATGAGCAAACAAGGATTATCATTCTCAAGTTTATGTTTTTAACCTGTATAGTTTCCGTTCATCTATCAAATATTCATATACCAGTCAGATTAGTTTATAATTATAGTTAAAAATCTCTCAAATACCCCACATCTACGCCCATGCTTTTTCGCGATTCTTCTCTGTTATAGACCGCCTGAGTGTGACGTCAAAGTGGCTGAAACTTGGTAAACCATTTTTTTCGGCAAAAGGTGTCAACTAACTGAGTCTTTATTGAAAATAATATCAATTATCCTTATTGTCTAGAGAACTAGAGAAAATATAGAATGAACCATAACAGAAGCTCCAGAAAATTCTAGAACGCACTCAAACCATCAGAACTCTAGAATGTTTTCGAAACTTCTGGGAAATTCTAGATTTCCATGGAGCGAACCGGAATAGAGACTCCGGAAGGTTCTAGAACATACTAAGAAGACACCCAAGTGAAGTTCTCGATAATTTGGCCACCAGGAAGGTGCCATGGAACTTTCTAGGATATAAGATGGGTAACTCCGGAATGTTCTCGGAGCTCTAGGAGAATTCAAGAAAACCTTTGACGGTACTGAAAATACACTCATACATGAGGTTCCCGAAAATTCGGCCACAAAATAGAGATGTGGCAGTGGAACTTTCTGGAAACTTCTGGAATATGAGAAATTAAACTTTAAAATATCCTTGACGCTTCTGGAATGTCCTAGAAAGTTCGAGATCCCGTGGAATCAACCAGAACAAAGACTCCTGAAGGTTATAGAACGTATTGAGAAGACACTCAAGTGAAGTTCTCGAAAATTCGACCAGTGGAGAGGTAGCGTGGAAAGATCTGGAAAATTCGGAAAAACTGTGAAATAAACCAGAACAGAGCCTCCGGAACGTAGAACGTACCTACTGAGACCTACCGAGAATAAAGTGAAATCATCTAAGATGACATATTTCCATTCGGGCAACGCAGGTGATGCGGCTATTTTTATATACATATAAATATTCTTCGTCACGATGTTCGTTCACTCTAATCTCCAAAACCACCCCACCGAATTTAATAAAATTCTGTAGATATGTACTGCTTGGCCCAACTTGTGATATAGAATAGTTTTTATCCCTATTAGTGAACCTTAATATTATTTATTACAATTTTAATGAGTTTTCATAGGACAAGTAGCTTCTGCCAGAGACTTCGCTATGAAATGAGTTCCATAAGAACATTAACAAAAATATATTTAGTCGGTGAATCAAAAATATTCAAATCAATAGACACAATGATTATACCAAACGAATTTTTGCGGCCAACCTTATTAAATATTTTCCATGAAACGAGTGAAAACCACCTAATATATCCTGTTGCTGTGAACGTTAGACCGTGAATCTGTACACCATCAAAAACTGCTTCCACTAGAAGGAGACCCGATTGACTTTTTTATATGATTCTAATGCTTGAAAACCAACCTTTTTCACTTTCAAACGCCAGTGTATTAGTTCGCGATGAGTGACAGAGTTTTGAACGTGAATGCAAAGAAATCATGTTCCTTTAGAATCGGGCAAAGAAATTGATGAACAGAATTCACAAAAAATATAACGTCACTCCACAAACCATGTTTTGTAAAAACTACCGCCAATAGAATTTTCTTTTCCTGGCTACCTTGCTCTCCTCGATATTTATCCTACCATAAACATTATCAAGTCATTGTGTGGAGTGAAAAAATCAGAACAAATTGTTATACAACAAACCCACGACTAAATAGAATATTAATGAACGCAAAGAATTTCATATACATACTGTAGGAGGAAAGCTAAATGTCTGTTGGGTGTGTTGGCAGAACTGCATTGGTCACACTCAAGTAGCTACGGCAATCTCTCACGGTCACTCATTTCATTATAAGGCATTCGATTATGAACTCGAGTTATTTGTCATGTGGATATCAAGTGCATGTTTCAGAAAGCAATAATCCTACGAAAAATTAATTGATTATGATGATTATTTGAATATTAAAAACTTGTGATGGAACTTCCTTCCCGTACAAGGATAACAATAATATTCACGTATGAGTTCACATTACTCACCAAAACTGATTAATTTTTTTATTTGGTTTTAATGGTTTCACTTTTATGGCAGCTTTTATTCAACATACCGTCTGGTTACCACTGAAAGGAAAATCCTATACCTATGTTTGAAAAAGTTTAAAAGAAAAAAAAGGTTCGCAGAAATTATTGCTTCTTATACCCGAAAAATAGGCGCTATTTTTAATTCGTACCAGTAGTAATTTACAGTGTTACAATTTTGCGAATATGAGTTGAACACCTATACACGTTTCTCGTGACGCATCCATCTGCAACAACCCTTCCTTTCTCGTCTGAACTCCAATAATCAAAATCTATCAATAATAGTCTCGAATATAATCTATCATTAGATTGTGCTTAATATAATTCATAATGAATTTCCCAATATTCTCATGTTCTGAGAAACATATACGTTCTCATCTAAGAGCTTGTAAATATATTATTTTATCCACAACCGTTACAGAATTTGCCAATTCTGAAGGAAATTTGAGAACATTTGGTAACCTTCTCTTTCTTGATATTGAACAAATATTCTACAACACTTGCTGTCTTATGCATTTTGCGTGTATTTCGTTCCATCACTTGTTAAGAAATGATTATTCTAACACTGTTGTAGCATCATAGTGACAACGTGTGAATTGAAACGTCAAAATAATTGTTCGTTGGCTTTCCATTTGATTATATGTATAATTTGTGATTTTGGAGAAAGCACAATCTGTTACTCGGTTAGAATGAAAATTCGCGATGTTCGTGGTTCCTCACGGTCGCTTTCAGCTCGCGTTCGGAAATTTGCACTCGCATCGAATTTTCATTCTAACTTTGTCACAGAATATACTATTCAACATAACTCTAATTTCTCATGAAATCGTGAAAACTCCAATCAGGACCATTCTGAAAGTATATCTTGAACAAAAAAATCAGTAAAATTCGATGACCCAAGTAAAAAGTAATTCCAGCAGTATTTATTTATAAAATATTGAAAAAACACAAAATCAAATTATAGATAACGTAAATTTAAAATAAAATCTAGGAGTTCAGAAATCTGAGCTTTCTCAATGTAGGTGTCCCATCCACCTACATTGAAAGGAAGGGGTAAAATATCCGTCGGCACCAACTATCATTTGAAGCTATCATTTTGAAGGACTGATATGTGTCCAGTACGTAAATTGGGATGATAAATCAACTTCTGTAGAAAAAACCCATTTAAATATAACGTCTGAGTCATTTTGACAGCGATAAACATTTATGCACCTTTTTTATCGCGATTATTTTTTTCACATGTCAAAATGTGACGTTTTTGGTATTTCAACCAATAGCAGCGTGTTATTCTGGCCAATCATTCGGTTTTATACTGATGAAACTGCTTGGTCCTTGATAAAACATTGTTTACCTTTGAACTGTCAAAACTATAAGGTTTACCGCGTCGATTCTATTGAATTGGCTTATATACAAGATTAAAATAAAAACTATCATGAATGAAAAGTTACCTCATTATTAATATTCATTCACTTTTCACTTTTTCAGCATGATAATAACAAACGACACATTTCAATAAACACACAAGTTTCACACAGGTAAATGGCTCATAAACATAACCAAGTTTATGGCAGGCAGAGGCAGATATCGCAAAACGACGACTAGCCGATTGTAGACCGATAGAACTCAAATAAAGATGGCGTACGATTAATTTTTGTTGAATTCAATTTGTTTTTTGTGGTTTGAAACGAAACCATTGTATGAAGATGCAGGTGCTTCAGCAATTAAAAAATAGGACATATTGAAATATTGGAAATATTTCATCCTTTTTTCATCCAATAACTTCCGAAAGTTTTGTTGTTTTTAGCTATAAAATTGGAGGATCTTTCAGATTTCAATATTTCCTGAAGCACTCTCTGCACCCTCTTGCAAGAAAAGGTAATGCTTCTGACTAACTCAACCTCTGAGGAATTTCTATCAGAAATTTCAAACCGATATAAATTTTTCCTACACGTGAACACGAAGATTGAGAATAATATTAGAAGAACTTCGATTTTGTCTTATCCACACTTCCACATCTAGAATGAAGAAAGCAATACAAGAAACTCTATTAAATAAATGGCACCGTTATGAAAACAGCAAAAAATTCTTTGTCAAGCATTTTTGACAGAATTTCAAAACAGAGGATGGAAAAGACATTTCCATAGAGAAACAAACGTTGAAATTCATTTCATATAGGCTATATAATCGATTGCATTTCGTTTAGGATGAAATATATTGTCCCGTGTATAGGAATTATAACAGTATCCTTGAAATCATATCGATGAAATGTACGCTAATCAAGGCAAGCAGACTGGGATAAGTCACATAATTTTCGATTAAAACAAATATTATAGAAAACGACAAATTACGAACAATTGCATCATATAATTATATGCCTATATAAACCGGGTGCAACGTACACACAGCATCAGTTACTTGATTAGACTTATCATATCAACATGAACTCCTTGGTAAGACATCAACTTTTTCATGGTTATTTTATAAAGATCCAAAAACGCTTCTTGAAGTTTTTCTTTAGTTTTAGAAGATTCTTCATGATTTTGATGAATGAAAATGGAATTGAATGAATATTAGAAAAATTCTTGAAGTTTTTGAAACCTTTCCAGATATGAAAAATATCCCCTAGGGATACCAAAACTGTAAATAATTTTCATCTTTCTCTTCTTTTAAGGTTGTCTTCGCCTTCGTCGCTCTCATCGCCTCCACCACCGCCTCAGGCATCGGTCTTGGCCTTGGCGGCATAGGTCTCGGTGGCGTAGGTCTTGTCAGCCCCTGGGCCTTGGGTGGGGTAGGACCCTCTGGAGTAGTCACCGGAGCTGGTGCTGCCGGACCTTCTGGAGTCGTTACCGGAGCTGGTGCAGCTGGACCCGCTGGAATCGTCACCGGAGCCGGAGCCGTAGGACCTACTGGACCCAACGGAGTTGGAATTTTGGGATTGGGAGGTGCCGGTTTGGGTCTTGGACTTGGTGGTTTGGGTGGAATTGGCCGTTTGGGTCTTGGAGTCGGTGGATTGGGACTTCACGGAAGATAGGCTTCAGAATGTTGACTTGATTATTTATAAGCAGAAAATATAAAATTTTAATAAACACCTCAGTATTTTATTTGAATATTTAATTTTGAAGAATCGGTCCAGAATTTACATACATATTGGTTTCTTGGTTATTATCAATCGTCAGGGAATCGTCTGAATCAATGGAATCTAAATATTCGGTTGGGTTGGGATAGTAATTTCTGAGATGGATATAAGATCTATAGAGCAATGAGAAGTTCTTGTAAAAAACTTAGAAAAAATGACGTTTAGGTTAAGTATTGATCCTTTCCTCTTGGAAAATTGACGTTGTTTCGATGTAAGGGTAGTTCGTTTCTTATACTCACAGCAGAGCTTCCGAATATTCATTAATATGATGAACTAGTTCATTTTTTCGAGAGAGTAAATTTCACTTGATCTTCTCAAGCTTTATACCAAGAACTGACAATAATTTTTTTTTGTTGGGTATAAAACACAATCAAATGTTTCGAAAATATCTCTTAAAATTTGTAAGTGGGTATCAGGTTCAAATTGGTGACGTAAGCACATGAATGACTAGTTGATTTGTGGTAGTTTGAAAAAAATATTTTAATTTTTTAAAATAATTTCAACGTGAAAATTTACCAAAGCGAGAAAAAAATATAAATATAAAATGGATTCATAAATTAATTCAAAAGACATTGAACTGAAAGAAGTCGTAGAAGGTGATGTTATATAATATAATATAATCCCGATGGAATGAAAAATTCAAATACGTATCTCAATTTAGTATTCCATTACCATCTTTAAACATGAAACTGACAAACACCAAAAATTCCAAAGATCGATAGTAGAAAAACTGTTCGAATATAAGGATGCATCATCGACAGCCAACGATATTGGAGAAAAAAATGACTTCAAATGAAATGAAACAAAAAAAAATATCTTGAACGCTCAGTGATTGTGAATGACGAATAATAGTGTTTCCACCACCACATATGGTCATACAATGGCTCCTTCAAGCAACATATTACAAACTAATAAAATTATTTTTTTCTGAAATTCCACTAAACAACATTCTTTCAAATTTTATTATTTTATAGTTTTTTTATTTATGAACAGATTTCGATGAAATTCCGGCCAAATCTATTTTGAAATATTCTGAATCCAGTGGTGTAGTCAGAATTTTGATAAATGTTCTGAGTCGTCAAATTCTATTTAAAAAAATCGCTAGTATGTTTTTTGGATTTTTGACCTTGAAAAAAATTCGAAGTATGCTTTGAAATTTAAATTTTTATTTCGAGTTTATGGCAATCAACTAGAACTATTGATGCTCTATCCATTGAAAAAAGAATCTTCCGAATCGGATAATAAATACCAATTTTAGAGAGGCCCGCTTTCAAATGGGTCACTCTGAATAAAGTTTTATTATTAACGCCACCTACTCATGCTCAGTTGACAGATTCGTGGACGGCAGTACTCTTCATCTTCCATAGCTCTTTTATCAGCCCGTAGCGTAAGAAATTGGGGACCGGAATATTAAGATATCTTTGTATAAGTGGTGTTCATGAATGGTCTATTTGGATGTGATCGCGTTTCCATTTCCAATAATAATATATTAAATGTATTCATTACCCTGTTGCCAATATTGAAATATCAGTTATAGATTTTTGTTCACTTGTTTTATTCAACGCACCACTCGCGGCTAAAAGCTCTACCAACCTTCTTCAAAATGAAACCTGTAATTAACCGACGCTGTTTTTGCCTTTTGCCGATAGATGGTCTATCTCACAAGGATTTTTCGCAATGAATGCGTATACCGAGTGTGCGGAAATGAGAAAACACTTTGTGAGTCTTAGTATTTTGCATGTTCTAGAGCTTGAACGGTCTTTTCGAAAAAACAATTGTCTTGAATCTTTGCTGCCTGGTCTAGAAAAATATAAAATATTGAAATTGTATTGGAATTCATATTTTGTTGGAAGTTTGATGTAGACATAGAATTAAACCATCATGACGCTTTGGAGTCCAAATATTTTTTCCTCTCCTATTCAAGCCCGTGAAAAGAACGGGGAGTAAACTTGAACAAGTTAAATATGGAAATTATAGAATTGAATTGGAAAAATCCCAAGCATTTATTTTCTCTAAGAGAGACAATCTCACAGTGGCCAGCATAATAATGTCAGAAGTATCCATATCAAGTTCTGTGACAAATTTTCCGCCAAAATGGAAGAGACTTTTCCAAAAAAGGGCATTTGTTACACAGTCACGAAAATGAACAATAGTTTTTGTCGTTAAACATTCAATATTATATTATCCATGTCTGGTGCATTCATGAATAGGGTAAGTATAGCAGAATCCTTGAAATTAATTTGATGCAATGCAGATCAATGAAGGCAAGCAGACTAGGATAGGTCACATTATTTTCGATTACAGCCACTATTATATGAAACGACAAATGTCAAACAATTGCGTCATCTGATTACATGCCTTTATATACCGGTAGCAACATACATACATTATCAGTTATTTGATTGAACCAATCATATCAACATGAACTCCTTGGTAAGACATCCATATTTTTTCCATGTTTAGTTTATAAAGATTCGGAAACATACTCCAACATTTTGTTTGAAAGGTTCTTCATAATTTTTATGAACATAACTTCAATTCACTAATTTTTAACCACATGCAAATGCAACCCTTGGAAGACTCCAAATATTCTTCGATAAGTTGTCATGAAACGAACAGTATCCTATAGGGCCACCAAAAACTATAATTTAAATTTGTCTCTTTCTCAAGGTCGTCTTTGCCTTCGTCGCTCTCATCGCCTCTACCACCGCCTCAGGTATTGGTCTCGGCCTTGGCGCAGTAGGTCTCATCAACCCCTGGGCCTTGGGTGGCGTAGGACCCTCTGGAGTAGTCACCGGAGCCGGTGCTGCCGGACCTTCTGGAGTCGTTACCGGAGCTGGTGCTGCTGGACCCGCTGGAATCGTCACCGGAGCCGGAGCTGTAGGACCTACCGGACCCAACGGACTTGGTGTTGGAGTTTTGGGATTGGGACGTGTCGGTCTTGGACTAGGAGGATTGGGTCTTGGACTCGGGGGTTTGGGACTCCACGGAAGATAGGATTTCAAATGTTGACTTGATTATGTTTAGGTAGAAAATATACAATTGTTAAAAATACCTTATTCTTTCATTCAATTGACGACTGAAATAGCAATTTGCGTGACAGTTTGGAAAGAAATATGTTATTGTGACGTATGTCTGTGATCAAACTATTCCAATGAAGAAATATCATTCCTGTCAATTCTTAACTTTAGAAGGATTAGCTCGTGAGTTTCAATCTTTTAGCAGTACGATCGTTAGAATGCAAGATATATATACTGGACGCCAGTCAAAATAGTATCGACGAGAAGAGAAAAACAGAACACAGAACCTCTTGTAGACAAAAACAACTGACTAAAAAAAAAAATGGAGAAAGTATTATGAAACAATGGTTCGTAAATACTGAGACATAAAAAATTCATTCATCTCACGATGGTGCTATCGTAGTATTAGAAACGCACAAACAGGAAGATTACCAAATATATTTTTGGTATGATTGGAAAATATATTCCAGAGAAATAGAAAACAAGGATTTTTCCAATGTGTCTTCATATTTAGAAATAATGAATTAATTCTCTATATTTTGTAAAAATGTTAAAATCTATGTGAATTGCTAGTTGATCTAATGGGAATCACAACACATGCTTACCTCGACCCTCACAGATAGAAAGAATTTTGATAATAACCATGTCACAATTATAATTCTCTTGTTAGTTACTTGAATCCTCTATGAAGATACTGTACAAGTACTGTCACTTCTACTTCACATAAAAAAAAAATTCATGATTGTCGTGAATAGTTGGGAACGAACTTGGAAGTGAACTGTCCTTTGACTCCATTTTGCATTTGAACCTTCCCCTTCTTCCCCAATGAATATACGATTATTTCCAGTCATACATTTTATTTTGTGTCATCTCAACTTGTTTTGACATTCACTTCCTTTTCTATATTCCAATATTATCATTATTTAGAACAAGCTTTCATGTAAGCGAAGTGGTCGATGAGCAAATGCTCTTGCTCTCACCCAGGTGGCACGAAGGTGTAGCTCGCCCAAGATCTTCCCCGAAAATCTGGTAGAATTGTAATTACTAAAAAAAAATTAGTTGCAATGTTAGTTTGTTTAGTTCAAATCCTGCAAGCTGAATCAGAACGACTTATCCTACAGAATTGGAATTGAGCATGTTGTTTCAGTTTTGATTATATTTCACTAACGATATAAAACCCCCATCACCTACGATATGAGAACCAATCAAATCGGTGACATTTGTGCTCACATAATCACTATCGATGGTATTGCGAGCAATCGTGGAATCACCACCGACAATACAATAATTTCAAAAAAATTTACCCCTTGCCACCCTGATGCTGATGGAGATAAAGAATTGGGAAAAACCGACGGATCCAGACATCGAAAAGTACGGGTCGAAAAAATCCGTAAAATTAAGAAAAACATCAGAAAGTCATAAAATTCAATTTGAAAAAATTGTACCACCCTGTGCGACTGATGGCTAAATGGAGAACAGGTAGAAATTAAAAAATATTTCCGACTGCTTCAGACGTATAGAAATAAAGACAAAAAATATATATATGGGGTACAAGGATTCCACAATTTTTTGAAAAAACTTGCGGAAACTCATAATAAGTCATATAATTCAATTTGATAGAATTGTACCACCCTGTGCCCCTGATGGCTAAATATAGAACATGTATTCAAAAATTTTTCCGACTGTTTGAGAAAATGAGGACGAAAAAAATATATCGGCTGGGGGAATAGGATCTTCCAATTTTTGAAAAAAAGTTATGTGAACTCGCAATTATCAAAATATGTTAAATTAGTAAAAAATAAGGAAAAACTTCGATAGCTTTCGTAGCTCTTAACCAGTGTGTATTATGAAAAATATTAACATTAAAAGCTTGACGCATGAGACACCCTTACGCTGGAAATAAAACCTCATAAGCTTCTGAAAGAATATTCAAATTTTCAAAAGTTTTTTGTTTTCCTTAAGTTCAATAATTTATTAATTAAATCTTGTGTTTGAAAGGATTCTGTACATTAATTTGAACCAAAAACCTCATCCGATTGAGAAAAACTTCATTGATTTGAATGAATGGTTCAAAGATATTATCGAAAGAAAAAAAGAAGGAAAATATAAAAATATTGTAGAACGTGAAACTTTTTACAATCCCTATGCAATACATTTAACAGTCGAGTGCGTATCACAACTTATTATTCTATTGATATCTTTAAAAATGAACTTGAAGCTGCAACATAAAAGGAACTACACAAATTCAACATAATGAAACCATAAGCTATAAAAACCTGTTGAACATAAGGATGTGTCATGAACATTACAAACTTGGGATATGTAATGACTCCAAAATATAAAAAGAGACCCAAATCTCTTATTCAAAATTCAGCAAAATGAATTATAAATGTATGAAGAATAACGAAAAAATTAATTTTCTCCATAAGATTTGAGTCTCCAAAAAATTTAACTAAAACATTCAAAATTCCAGAGTAACTGACATTATTGAAATTTAAATTTGAAGGTTTTTGTAGGATAAGAGAAAATACAACAAACTCACAAAATCAAGGTGTAAAGTAAGTCAGGTATTGACGGAAAATCTAAAGAAATTGATTCTCCATACCAGGATAGATATATTTTTTTCAAATACAGACAGACACCTCAGCCAAAATTTCTATTACAGCGTCGAATTTTGTAGTTTGCCACTTTACCAAAGCTACACATGTTCTTTGTTCTGGGAAACTATATTGAATAACACATAATAATTTCCATATATTGTGCATAGGAAGTATGGCAATACCCTTGAAATTCATTCGATAACATGCAGAGCTAGGTGGACAAAAATACTTGGGTAAGTCACGGCCTATTTCAGTTCCATACAATGCAATTGAAAACGAGATACTAAGGATAATTGCATCATCTAATTTCAGGCCTATATATACCGAGCTTAACTAACAACCAGCATCAGTTATTCGATTGACCAAATCATCAACATGAACTCCTTGGTAAGATATAAAATTTTCATGATCACAATATAAAAATTCCTGAAAATTTATAAATTTCCGTGAACTCTGGATGCCAAAAATCTGATAGATCAAGCCTAATTTTGGATAAAATAATTGAAGACCTAAGTGGATAACGGTCATATGTCACAGAATTGCATTTTCGAATTTTCGAACACCATGCGTTTTAGTGTTTTCTCTTAGAACTTTTCTGCCTAATTAAAGACTTCTTCTATCTGCTGTAAACCATTAATCTTTGGTATTTTGGAATTTTCTATAGTTAGATTAGTATAATCATAACCCAAATAACCTGATAACGATTTTTCCCAAAACAAACTTATATGACCTTTATCCATATTTCTAACAAGGGACCACTGGAACTGAAATAATTGATTTTTTTTTCTCTTTCAAGATTGTCTTCGCCTTCGTCGCTCTCATCGCCTCCACCACCGCCTCAGGCATCGGCCTTGGCCTTGGCGGCGTAGGTCTTGGTGGCGTAGGTCTTGTCAGCCCCTGGGCCTTGGGTGGTGTAGGACCCTCTGGAGTAGTCACCGGAGCCGGTGCCGCCGGTCCCTCTGGAGTCGTCACCGGAGCTGGTGCAGCTGGACCCGCTGGAATCGTCACCGGAGCTGGTGCTGTAGGACCTACCGGACCCAACGGAGTTGGTGTTGGAATTTTGGGATTGGGACACGGTGCCGGTCTGGGACTTGGACTTGGCGGTTTGGGTCTTGGACTCGGGGGATTGGGACTTCACGGAAGATAGATTTTGAAATTTTGATGCGACTAATAGACTGAAAATATATAATTTTGAAAGATATTTCTGTGTTTTATTCAATACATGTAAGGAATATCAAAAGAATTTTTGGTGCTGAAGAAAATGACAATACTTGAAGGAATCAAAATTTATTCTTTGTGGGCTCATATATTGTATCTGATTCAGTAAATATGTTGTGCAACATACAAATAGTCCCTAAAAATTCATCAACTATCGGTACTAGACATTTGGAAAGGGGTTTTTAATATTTTTAAAGTGACCATATTTGGAATGTTGCATATTCTTAACATATGCTGATTATTTTGAAGTACCTATTTAATACACTCCATGTTGTTTTGCCCCTTTTGAAATAGATTTACGAACGAATAGCAACAAAATCGATGCAGGGAAACAGTAAAAAAAAATTAGCCCTACCTGGTGTTTCATGGACTGTAGACCGCCGTTGATGTTCTTGGCTGCTCGGAGGGGTAGGCCTACCTAGTTTCTCCACAACGTACAAAGAGTTTCCAAATAACTATGAAACCGGGACCAGCAATTTTCACTAACAAATTTTAGTTGATCTCTGGACGATAGCGAACGATTCTACTAATTTTCGGTCTCGGGCCGGAATACTGTTCCACTGCTTTTTTAGCGCGGTTGGTATAAAAACTAATAAACCCGAGTACTAACAAAACATTCGTTTCTGCCTTTCTGAAGCATACAGAGTGTACTATAAAATGAAATACTTGATTCTACTTCCCAATATAAATGAATTATAACTAAAATTAGGTACTATATCTAAGTTTTAATTTAAAGACGGAACATACCGCCCACCAAAATGCAGTCGAAAAAATACGAGTGCATTTTAAACCGTAGGAAGGGGACATAATTTAATAATTGGCCTTCGGATTATTCCCAAAGCCGTTTTAACAGCGGCAACACGACCGATGCCATCTGTTCCGCAAAATATCTCTTGTACGCGTCCTAAACGCCAACGCATAGGAGACTGCAAGTCATCCTTGATAAGGACCAGTTTGCCAATAGGCAATGGAGTCTGATGCTCAGTCCATTTTTTACGATTAATCAAGGTGTTCAAATATTCCAAATGCCACCTCTTCCAGAAGTCTTGGTGTATTTTCTGCAAGAGTTGCCATCTGGACAAACGATTGATTGGCATATCCGTAACATTAGCATCCGGCAAAACCGACAGTGGCTCCAATGTTAAAAAGTGCCCTGGAGTTAAAGCTTGTAGATCGTTAGGATCGGAACTTATTTCAGTTAACGGCCTTGAGTTCAAGAGGGCTTCAATCTGTACAAGAATGGTGTACATCTCTTCAAAGGTAAGGATTTGTTCACCAATAACTCTAATCAAATGTCCTTTGACTGATTTCACCCCAGCTTCGTGCAAACCTCCAAAGTGGGGGCTGGAAGGAGGATTGAACCTCCATTCGATATGTTCCATGTCCACAGCCTGTTGAAACATTTCCCGCAACATTCTATCCGCGCCTACGAAGTTAGTACCACAGTCGCTGTGTATCACTGACAAACGTCCTCGTCTAGCTAGAAATCTACGAAGTGCCGCGAGAAAAGCATCTGAAGATAAGTCGCTAACCAACTCCAGATGAATTGCCCGAGTAGCAAAGCACACAAAAAGACATATATAGGCCTTCTGACTCTTACAGCCACGTGCTTTTGACAAAGTGATATTCAAAGGACCTGCAAAGTCCACCCCAACAATAGAAAATGGTTTAACTTGTGAAACTCTACTAGCAGGAAGATTGCCCATATATGGACTGAATGAATTAGGACGAACCCTGAAACATCGAATACATTTTGATATAACCGATCTTATAGCATTTTTAGCATTTAAAATCCAAAAATTTTCCGAAATAAGAAAACGCAAAAGCTGAGCACCTGGATGAAAGTGCTTTTTATGATATTCATTTATCAGAAGCTCGACAAGTCTATGTTTTTGAGGAAGTAAAATAGGATGCTTGTTATCATAAGGAATACGAGCATTCACTAATCGACCGCCCACCCTGATAAATCCATCTTCATCAATGAACGGTGACAGTTTTCGAAGGGTTTTGGAAATTACCTTTTTATTTGTCAAACTTTCTATCAGATCACCAAAATGTTTATATTGCACTCCTTTAACCAAAACGAGAAGTGATCTATGAAGTTCCTGTTGAGTAAAAACACCAAAACTTTTATTTTGGAATTTTGAGTTGTTAAAATATCGAAAAACATAACAAATGATTCTCTGAATCTTAGGCAATGAAGAAAATCTTTCAATAAGATCATCCACAGAATCAAGCGAAGCCGACACTGCTAACGAAATTGTTCTCTTTTCCTCCTTGAGACAGTCTGAATCACCTAATTCTGGTTCTATCATTGGCCACGATTCAGGTGAATTAGTAAGCCACAAGGGTCCTTTCCACCACAGTGGATGCTCTACCAATTCTGTGGGATATAGACCACGAGAAGCACAATCCGCTGGATTGTCTATTCCTTTCACATGATGCCAGCAACTGGGTTGTATTTGATCTTGTATTTTGGTAACTCTGTTGCTGACAAACGTTTGCCAACGATGAGGCGACGATCTGATCCATTTCAAAGCAACCAACGAATCAGACCAAGCAAAAATATTCTGAACAGAAATATTTTGCTCGCAGGTACGTATTACAAAATGCATTAAATCAGCTAACAGCAGTGCTGCGCATAATTCCAAGCGAGGAATGGATATACGCTTGAGAGGAGCAACTTTCGATTTTGACATCATTAAATTGGTCTGTGCTTCGCCATCAACATTTGCCCATCTAATGTAGACTACCGATGCAAATCCCCTCTCAGATGCGTCTGCAAACCCATGTATTTGAATATTATCAATATTTTCCCCAAGAATATATCGAGGTATATTCAAGGACGATAAAGTATATAGATCTCGTTTGAATTCTATCCAACGAGACTTTACATCAGGTGGAGGCTCCTCATCCCATTGTAATCCTAATGTCCATAAATACTGCATCATATATTTTGCAAAAAACGTAACAGGACCAAGAAATCCTAACGGATCAAATATCCTAGCCAAATCCGACAGAATATTTCTTTTTGAACAAGTCATTTCAATGATATCGCCACTATAAGAAAATACATCTAAATTTGGCCGCCATTGCAGTCCCAAAACCTTAATTGCCGAATTATCTTCACTATCAAACGAAAGCATAGGTTGATGTCGGAAATCTGTTGGAAATTCATTCAATAAATCTGCATGATTACTTGACCATTTCCGGAGTTCAAACCCTCCTGTTTTCAGCAGACCAATCATCTCTTTCTGAAGGGACTTGCAGTATTCTAGAGACTCCCCGCCAGTAACCAAATCATCAACATATATATCCGACCCCAAAATTTTGGCTGCAATAGGAAAATTATGACCTTCGTCCTTGGAAAGTTGCAGCAATGTACGAATGGCTAAATATGGCGAGCTTGTCACCCCAAATGTGACAGTGTTCAACTGATATTCATCAAGTTGATCATTAGGACCAAAACGCCACACAATTCGCTGATAATCGCGTTGTTCTGGAGCTACCAGTATTTGCAAATACATTTGTCGAATATCAGCGGTTACTACGAACTTATGCAATCTGAAACGAAGTAAAATACTTACTAAATCCCGCTGTAATTTTGGTCCCACCAATAATTTTTCATTCAGAGATTCCCCACCAGGGGGTGAAGCCGATGCGTCAAAAACAACCCTCAACTTAGTAGAAGTACTATCGGGTTTTTGTACTCCATGATGAGGAATATAATATGCCCTAATTGGATCATTCGGCAAACCATCAATTTTGCTCATATGTCCATTATCCAAGTAATCCTTCATAAAGGATGAATAAGCCGAATACAAATTTTTGTCCTGTAACAAACGACGTTCCAAACAAAAAAATCGTCTTATCGCAATAAAACGAGTCTCCAGGAAAGAAGGGTTTTCTTCCTTGAAAGGCAGATAAACAATATATCGTCCTGATCGATCCCGATGATGCGAAGCTACGAAAATTTCTTCACATCTTTGTTCATCTTGTGTTATGCAATTTGACTGGGGAATTTCTTCTAACTCCCAAAATTTCTTCAAAGTTGCATCTAATGATAAATTTTGAGTATGTGTCAACAAGGAATATTTCAGTGTAGGGGGCTGAAGACAAATTTTACCTGTAACAACCCATCCAAATATGGTTTCAATAGCCATGGGCTGATCACCGTCTCCACGAATCTGGCCGCTCCGTAAAATATCTGGGATCAACTCCGCTCCCAATAACATATCCACTCCACTAGGGATATTGAAGTGGGGATCGGCCAGCTGAATATTCTTCAAATGATTCCAATGCTCGAAAGAGAAATGTGAACTTGGCATGTGCGATGAAATTTTTTCTATTACTACAGCTTTGACGGAAACTACAGGAACAACTGCTGCAGCAGATCGAAGCTGGACAGTAACCCCATATTTAGCTTCCAGTGCAGATTGTCCAATTCCACTAACAACTAGTGACAAACGAGACCGTGCTAACTTCAAGCGATTGGCACATGCAGATGTAATCAAACTTACTTGACTTCCACCATCTAATAACACCCTAACCTTCTGAAACATCTCGTATCTATCCTTGATTTCCACTACTGCGGTTGCCAATAAAGCTATTGTGTTATTTCCAACAGAACCAAAAAACACATTTGAATTATTGGAGGATACATTCGAAGTACTTGAGGTACCACTGTCTTGCGAAATCGCCGAATTCGATCTGTGACTACTTGATGATTCATCACTACTCTGCTGAGAAGTGCTGCTGGTAAAGTGAATCAAGCTATGGTGCTTATGATGGCACACATGACAAGAGTCTTGGACTCTGCACTCGGAAGATCGATGTGAAGGATATAAACAATTCAAACACAAACCTTTTTGTTTGACCAACTTATAACGATCAGTAGGGGTTTTATTCAGAAAGGATGGACATTTATATATCAAATGAGATGCATTACATATCGAACAAGTTCCGGATGTCTTGTTATTAGTAACTAAAAATGTTTTTTTGTCATTTTTGTTATCTCGAGTGAACTCAACACTTGAAGTGAATTTAGTATTATATGAAGTACGATGACCCTTTTGCGAGTATAAGACAACTGACTCCAATGCAGTACACTGCGATTTCAAAAAAGTAACAAGATCGTCATACGAAGGAATATCTGAAGACGCATACTTCATTTCGAAAAGTTTTATGGTTGCAGTGTCTAGTTTTTTAATCAAAATATGAAATAGTACAAAACTCCACTCAGCTACCGGTAAATTCAGATTTTTCAAACCATCTAAATTTTCATGAAAACATTCGAGCAAACTGCGTAGACCTGTAGCCGATTCAGTCTGTAGTTTCGGGAAATCCATCATTTCCTGCCAATAAGTACTTGCTATGAGGCGTGGGTTTTGAAATCGATCAACTAATGTAATAAAAGCAGTATCATAATTGTTATCAGTTATTTTCAAAGATTTGATGCAAGAAAGAGCCCCTTTTGACAAAGAAGATAAAAGATACCTGAATTTTTCAGTTTTACTAAGAGAACTATTTGTATGAATAAGTGATTTATACAAGTCTAAAAAGGCTGGCCATTCCTGTAAATTTCCACTAAATTTTGGAATATCAATTTTTGGTAATTTCACATTGGGATTATTCATGATGGTTGGCACTGGATCAGTTTTACAAAATAATTTAGAATATTTTGTTTTGATACCATAGTACTTTCTATCAAATTCTCGTCTAATTACATGTTCAGCTTCTAAATCGGCCCCATCTTGCGTTGATATAATTCCAATGAGCATCAAATGATTATTTTGAAATTCGGTAGATATTCCATCGAGATCTTGATATCTAGCATGAAATTCGTCTTTTATTCCATCATCGGTTCCAGCCTGATCGGCACATTCTTTAATTTCATCTAAACGCTGCAACCAAGTATCTCTCATTGCACGATGCTGTTTAATTTTAGCAGCTGCCATCGTATTCTACTAAATGTAATGTGCAACGCAATGAACAAATTATCAAAGAAAAAATACGATAAATTATTTGTACTCGATTAGTTTTGAATACGAATTCTAGTAAGTAACACAAGTAAACGACGTCAAAATGAAAATATGTCACAATATTCAGTAACTGTCATTTAAAAGGGAATTAAGTAATGGTCCACTGCTGGTTCTACCGATAAATTCAAATCGATAAAAATTCTATCTATTATTATTTCTATTCAAATGCCAACTAATATTTTTATTGATACGCCACTGAATGCCAATCAATCACGAAGGTATCGATAAACACCTATTTTTTTCAGTAAGTAGTCGAAAAAAAACATGTGGGAAGATGCAATTGTGTTAAAGGTTTTTTCGTTTTTTATTCTAAACAAATGTGTACGAGAGATATTTTGTTTTTATCAACGTCCCAAATGAACAAATCTATTGGAAGTAACTTTTTGTCGAACGAAAATCAGCTGTATTTATTTTACTCGTACTATTTCAGCAAACTATGAATCAAAAACGAGTAATTTTGAAAATAATATCTCCGATATCCGCTAACAAAATAACGAACATGTATCAAAACAATTTTTACAAATTAGTATTAAATTATCTATTGTGTTTTGCGAATGGGTAAATGCACTATGTTATATCAAAAAGGCAAAAACGAAAAGGCAAAAAACGAACGATTCAAAATATCCGACTCTGAAGGACCAAATGTTGTTTTGCCCCTTTTGAAATAGATTTACGAACGAATAGCAACAAAATCGATGCAGGGAAACAGTAAAAAAAAATTAGCCCTACCTGGTGTTTCATGGACTGTAGACCGCCGTTGATGTTCTTGGCTGCTCGGAGGGGTAGGCCTACCTAGTTTCTCCACAACGTACAAAGAGTTTCCAAATAACTATGAAACCGGGACCAGCAATTTTCACTAACAAATTTTAGTTGATCTCTGGACGATAGCGAACGATTCTACTAATTTTCGGTCTCGGGCCGGAATACTGTTCCACTGCTTTTTTAGCGCGGTTGGTATAAAAACTAATAAACCCGAGTACTAACAAAACATTCGTTTCTGCCTTTCTGAAGCATACAGAGTGTACTATAAAATGAAATACTTGATTCTACTTCCCAATATAAATGAATTATAACTAAAATTAGGTACTATATCTAAGTTTTAATTTAAAGACGGAACACTCCATGTTGATCAATCTTGTATCGATCTATAATCAAGTGGGCAATCAATAATGTCATGAAGACCTCCTTCTAAATATTGTGTAACATAATATGTCAAACACAATGCATGTTCTAAGGCAATTATCACCTTAAAGTACGAATCTGTTATCTTCAAGTTGAACTTTGCCACCTACCTCTACCATTCTTTGTTGAGTTATTCATTTTTCGAATGATGTGAATAAACTTGCAATTTTGAAGGAAAAGTTCTAAAATCATTTTGAAACTTTCATTTTCCATAGAAAGGAAACCTTGTATCGAGTGCTTTTTATCTAACTGAAATGTGACATTGATTTTTTTTATTCAATTATAGTTTTAAGGATAAATCGTAGACAAAATGTAGGTTTTCGAATAGGAAAATGAAAATTATCATTATCATTGATGTGTGAGGATCAAGTTTGATGTAAAACTTGATCCTGTAATTCCTTCTTTGTGGATTGGTTATGCTCTTTTAATCCAATGTATCTAATTTTTGCGCATGTTAATTTGTAGCAAAGTGGTGTTTCC
This sequence comes from Chrysolina haemoptera, assembly GCA_958298965.1. Taxonomy (NCBI): domain Eukaryota; kingdom Metazoa; phylum Arthropoda; class Insecta; order Coleoptera; family Chrysomelidae; genus Chrysolina; species Chrysolina haemoptera. Next base: position 5,406,776 of record OY282586.1, on the reverse strand, counting down.
AAAAACTCAGCTATATTTAAATTTTCGAAATATAACATGTGTCATGCCATACCATACCTTACACATGAACTGAAATTATCTAATATCGTTTTTTTTTCGCCTATAGATTTTGAAAGGATTCAAGTAGCTCTTTTCATCAATGCTTTTTGCAGATAAATAGATTTCCGAGGCATGCGAAAACTGTGGAATATAATATACTTGAGTGTCTTTTATTACTCACAAGAGTGCCTTAAGGATCTGTTCTGGGATTATATCCTTTCATAATTTATATTACTGACATTATTCACTTTTTTTTACTTTTTTTACTAATGATACAACTTTTTACTTCTCCTGTGACAATATTCTGAACATGACATGGATTCAAAATCCAAACCTGATGGTTGGCTTGTACCAAATTCAATAATCCTGGAGGAAACCCATAATAATCAAATCTCCAGTAGAAAATTTAAACTTTTAGGAATATTTATTGGCTGACCATTAGCTCAAACGGTATATAGATATTCATGAACCTATCAAAAAATTATCTGATTTTTCTATTGCTCTTTATAGGTATATATTTTTGACGTATATAATAAAATACGATTCAAGTCTTGCAAAATGGGGATTCTCAGTCATTTGGAAACGCGAGATTGAAGGAATATAGCCGAATAAAAAGCAATATCTACAACTTTTCGAACCTAGTGTCAGTGACATTTAGTAAAATGTAGCATATTATTCAAAAAGATTTCAAGTCACACGTTCAAGAAACGATCTTTGGGAAGGCGTTGTTCGGTAAGAGTTAAATGTGACGATAAAGGGGTGTGAATGCTGAACTCGACGGCCAATCTCGATTGAATTGCCAACAGTGAAACAACTGATATGCCTCGCTAACTCTTCCTTGATGACACATTGAAAAAAAAGGGGTTGTAGGTAAGGCAAGCCAGACAAGACGAATTGCTCTCTTTCATATATATAGAATCGGAAAATTGTATGTTGTGTATCGGAGAAGCCTTCCATATATGAAAAAAATAGTCCAGGACAGGCCGAATATCTATACATCATGAGCATTTGGCGGGAGGTTGAATATTGAACCATGAGGAATTCAAAAATCAGTATACTTTGATTCTTATTATCCTGAATGTTTTACTATTTAATTTTTTTCAAACAAATTATTAAAAAGGCGAAAGGTACAAGATATGTATAAGTGAAAAAGAAAGAAAGTTATATAATTCGTCAAAACTACCACATTTATATCGGAATAACCAGACATGTTTTCAGAAAATATGTGGAACTGCCAAGATGAACTCAATTATTCATCGAAACGCAAGAACACCCAATGTCCCTTCAAAAATAATTTGAAAAATGTCAATGGAAATTTCATCCAAAATACTCGTTCTTCTGTTTTTGATAGTTCTGATAACAACAATCATCTCGAAAGTATTCTCAGCACGCAAGATTTGATTTTTCTTGATACCAATATCTTGGATTTATTTAAAGGATCATTCTTTAAAACAATAAAAGAACCCGGCCAACTCATCAAAAAACAATAAATATCGTGCGAAGTATAATAAAATATTTCTCTCCATTGAGTACTGAATGGAGACTATATATTTTCTGTTGTTTTTCTCTGAAACTATCAACTATATTTCAACTTTCTTGATGTATTACTACTATATTCAGATTTCATTTTTTTATAATCACTACCTTAGTGAGAAGTCGTGATTCCTTGGGGTACCCATTGCTTTCAAACTGTTGTTATAATCCACTGAATTGGCAACACCTCATTCAACTCATCGCCTATATTTAGTTTACATTCGACAATAACAATACTTTTTTTTTACTTCACTTCAGTCGGCTGTGATTTCATATTTGATACTTCCATAATATATACGTTCACAGGCTTTTTGCAATATAATCATTATCGCAAAAAATTTCTATTTCATTCGTAAGAGATTTCTATCTTTTACCATTTACATCGGAGATGATGGACGACTGTTATTATTATTATTCTTGTTGACTGAGGAAAAACTCAATACAGATCGATTCTGCGAATCTCAGTTCAAGTGCATTCACTGAAACTCTTGGTTGCTATGCTATCCATCAGAAAAGCAATAAATAATAGAAATAGTGCAAAATACCACAACAACGGCTAACGCCCATATTCCTTTCACCAGGCGGATATAGTCTACTCCACAACATACGAATTGTTACAGAGGTTCTCAAGGGTGTAGCACAAATCGAAAAAAATCCTATTACGACTACCTATTCGTAATGGTTCAATAACTATTTACATATCTCAAACAAGCCGTTATAAAAGCTGTAATTTTTTTAAAATGGTCATTCCGCTGTGTAATCAAGGTCATTTACTCACACTCTAAGACCTATATATACCGGAAAAACTGTAGCAACTTCATCAGTTTACTCCTGTGACTTGAATCAACAATCATCATGAACTCCTTCGTAAGTATTTCACATTTCAACTTTATTGTTCGTCCTCAATAAAATACAGGTTTTTTTGTGCTACCAATTTTTTATAATAAAATTTTGTCAAATAGAATGGTTTTTTATAGATAACGCACTTTTCGAAGCTCTGGTTTTCAAATTTTGAAATTTTGATACCATTTTTACATTTTTGTTCCATGTAGAATCGTTTCTCACTTTCTATAAGAACTACCTTCCGTGAAATCAAACCTCTTTGAATATCTTTCATTTAATAACATTCAGAACAATTTCATTGCATCTCAGAATACTAAATAAATTTCCAAAGTACAGACTTTGCTTTCTCTTTGTAACTCGATTGGTATTTCTTCACAGTTTTTCGAAAATCTCTTCCAAACATTCATCACAGTTTCTGGTTACTACATCCCAAGACTTCATCTCCAGGTTGCCTTCGCATTCTTGGTAAATCTTCACACTTTTTAAAAAAATTCTCCCAAGCTTTCATCAAAGTTTTTGGGTACTACATACCAAGACGATTTATAGGTACATCTACTGATATTTCTCAATAATACCCGGATTGCCTTCGCATTCTTGGTAATTCTTCACAGTTTTGGAAAAATCTCTCCCAAGCTTTTATAACAGGGTTTAGTTACTATATCCCAAAACGATCTATACACCCACTGATATTTTTTAATCATCTGCAGGTTGCTTTCGCTTTCTTGGCCGTCGTTGCCACAGCTTCAGCTTCCCACATCGGTCTTGGACTCGGTGGATTGGGTCTTGGACTCGGACATGGCGCAGGTGTCATCAGCCCATGGGCCTTGAGCCCAGTAGGACCCTCTGGAGTAGTCACAGGAGCCGGTGCCGCCGGTCCTTCTGGAGTCGTTACCGGAGCTGGAGCTGCAGGACCCGCTGGAATCGTCACCGGAGCTGGTGCCGTAGGACCCACCGGACCCAACGGAGTAGGAGTTTGGGGATTGGGACATGGTGCCGGTTTGGGTCTTGGACTTGGTCTTGGACATGCTGGACTCGGTCTTGGACATGCTGGACTTCTTCATGGTTAGAAAATCAAATTGGAAATCGCTTTTGTATATCAAACTGATGAAAAAAGATCGATAATAAATAACTGTACATAAGCTTAATTTCTTTTAATAAAGAATTCTCATATCGCCCGAAAGGGGTGCAGAAAAATCTGAATATTATTTGAGGTGGTTGGAAATGACTGGTTACTTACAACGAGTCAAGGTGGAAAGTTAGGGTGAATAAAAATCAAAACATCAGATAACTTTGAATATCTGAATTCTGAGCAGTATTGCAGTTTTGAAAAATTTGCTTTTGAGTATGAACACTGTCTATTAAAAACCAGTGCAACACTTCAATTCAAATATAGAGCTACATTGACGAATACAACAATAACGCAATGATAGCACAGCCAAGGAATTAATAAATTCTACACAAGAAAACACAAATTGTACTGAATTGCATCGAAACGAACTAACTGAACGAAATCGATATTTGAACTAAATATACAAAATTATAAAATTCATTGAGAGGTTTGTAATGAAACTTATAAATTACAGATATCGAAACATAAAAATAAACATGAAAAATTGAAGAAGATGCATAATAATGGCAAGCTTATGACATTTCAGATAATTGATCTTGAAAAAATTCAGTTCGCTTCAGGAAATTTTTTTTCACTGTTTGTTCAAAATGAGCTGAGAAAGCATATCTACCCCATTTCAGATTTTGTATGCCAATATTTACCATGGAAACTATCATCGTATTGAAAAAAAAATCCTCAAAACAGAGTATAATTTTTTTTATTATTCAGTTTTTGTAAAGCCCAATTAACTTCAAAACGTTGTCTTCAGTCCACTCCATGTTGCATTTCACAATGCTCTACTTGACTGAACGTGAACAGTAAAAACAAAGAAATAACAAAATCGCCCTCACCTCTGTTCGCGAGCTGAATTCCTTTGGTGTACCGTTACCGGACGGAACAGTCGGAACCTGTGTTTTGGGTGAATGCAAGCACGCGGAACGCTGCAAAAAGCCTAAACACGACGAAAATGACTTTTGGTACATTCGTGCTGCTCGATCCGTTCGTTGCGCTTGTTGTGTTCGTTCGTGCTGCTGGCGAGTTATATGGACCCACCAAAACATATGTTTTGGGTGATTGCAAGCACGCGGAACGCTGCAAACAGCCTAAACATGACGAACATGGTTTTTGGTACATTCATGCTGCTCGCCCCGTCCGTTGCGCTTGTTGTGTTCGTTTGTGCTGCTCGCGAGCAATGTGGACCCACCATTACGAAGACGAAGTCGCGAGCAAATGCTAGTTTTGTATGTTTGAGGTCGATGAAGAAGAATAATGGACCAACTGGTGATTATTTTTGTAAAGTTTCTGAATGTATGTTTTTTTTTCGGTTTTTTAATGCCCTCGCCAAATAACTAAGACTGCTCTCATGTAGTGAACTGAAAAACCCACGAAAAATAAAAAGCCTACTATTTTCTCGAGTAGAAAGAAAGAAGGTATTCAAGAATGATTATTTAACGTCTGCTTTTTTACAGGGTTATTTTTGTTGTTATATGGATCACGAACAATAAATTGTATACTCTTCGTTGATTTAGAACTCACTGCAATTATTTCGTGAAAATGCAAACAAAAATAATTGTATGTTAACACAATAATTCCACCGCTTTTTCAGTTCAAACAGGCAATAAAACCACTTACATACATAAAAAAAAAATCGTTGGAAAAATGCGTCGGTACCATCCGGTCTATTATATCACAAAATGATGAATAGGAAAGCCCCCCCCCCAATGAAAAATGAAACATTTCTCATGAAACTGAATTATTCAACCTGAACACAAATGGTGGGTACATCAGCTTTGGAAAAAGTCTATTTTATTCCCGCAATTGTTCCTTCAGATATATATATATTGGTGTGCCGCAAGGATCCAGTTTGGGACCCGATTTTATATTTTTTCTTAATGCTGTTCCTGTTATCTATGGAGGAACGTTACTCTGAATAAGTTCTCGAGCAGCATGATCTTGATGGAACGAACTGAGATACACCAATGAAATATTTTTGAAAAAAAAAAAGTATGTACCTGAACCCGTAGGTGCCATCAGGCCTGGACAGTTCCGTTCTGAGGGTGTACGGCCGATGGATGACCGCTTCGGTGATCTTCCTGTTGTCGTCTAGGAGTCGAAGGGAAACCAGCGAGGTTTCGTTTCGGGCGTTTCGGAATCCCGCTTTGCCGCAGGTGATGACGTAGAATTTGTCGTCTGCTAGTTCGAGGGTACGGTGGATGCGGACTGCTATCGGGACAGATCGTTCCTCTGTTTTCTGGAACAAGAACGGTAATGAGGAAAATATTCTTTCCGAGTGACAAGAGAAAGAAAATATTTATTTTATTACATCTCACAGATATTTTCAATTCAATGTCCGTCGTGGTAATAGCCAGGGAAGTTGTTGTTTTCCGTCAGATTTTTGCCTCATATTTTCCACATTGTGGAAATATTTGGAGAGAAGGGTACTTGGACATTGTCGATTTTATTATTTCATTTTTTTGATACTCCCCGGCAAAAATTCTCGACCTCCGTTTACTTCCTGGTGTCTTTGCTACGAGGATTGCTTATTGGTTTCACCAGTCGCTGCTTCATTTGTGAGGAAATATTAGTTATACAGTGGATTATTATTCATTGGGCTGGAGCAAGACGATTTTAAGTTGTCCGACCTACCCTGTCACTGACGAGCGGCAAGAACCGCGAAACGCGTCTACAGGTGGTCTTCCTCAGCCAAATGAAGGATAATCTGCTGTATAATTACAATGAGCGATTGCAACTAGGTCTTCTTGGAAGAACGTTGCACAAATATCTATCAGATGTAATTCAATGTCCGTCGTGGTATTAGCCAGTGAAGTAGTTATATTTGGAGACAAGGGTTCTTCGACATTGTCGATTAAACTATTTCATTTATTTGATAATTTCCGGCAAAAATTCCCGAATGAAATTTGGATGTAGCTATTCTCCTAGATATTTCATGTTTTCTGTATCAGCAGTATAGAGTCTCCATGGTGCGATTGGCAAACTTTAGTATATTAAGACCTGCCAGAATTTTCACCATAACATTTTGCTAATCTGTAAAGTAGTTGAACTAAGTGGGTTCATCTTGTCCCATTGTTGCCATTCATATATAGCAGGAGTACCCTGGTTAAGGTTGGTGATGGTTGATCCGGAAGGGTGCAAACTAAAACAATCCTGGCTTGTCATGGAAATGGAGAAGCTTGATTTGGGTGATGTGACCACTAGGGGCCTACTTCCGCAATTGGCGGTTTGTAATGATTACTTTATCTGAAGAGCTCTCTGGATTTTGCATCACAGATATTTCAATTACCATGAATTTAAGATGTTATTCCAACGTGTGGATGCCTTAGTTGGATTTCACTATAGAAACTATAAAATTATAAAATCAATATCCCTTATTTGTATTTTTCTTTTTTTGGCAAAACTCTGTATCCTAAAGAGCCAAAAACACATATTCACAAAGTGAGGAATTATGGGTTCCTTGAAGGGAGTTCTGTGCTGCTAACAGAAAACAGATAGGCTGATCCAGAACTGCATGCTGAACTCTGAGGAAACAGTTGGCGACTACATTATTGAACAAATACAAAAAAACAAGAAAAGAAACAGAATCAAACAAAAGTTTTTGGTCATGGAAGACTTGGGATTATACGGCTATATTTAGATGAATTTAGAGCTAGACAATACCAAATTTGTCAGCTTTCGGGTGTAAGCCAAAAAATACGAAATTTTAAGATACGCCCCTTTTTATGCAAGGCAACCATATAATTACTACTCCCGCATACTATGAAGTCAAACTACTTCCATTCATTGAAGTATATCGATGCCTCATATACATAAAATGAATATTTCAACGTCCACTCCCCATTTTTCACGGCAGCGTGCGTATCTTCAAATGCATCATTATTCTAATATCGTAACTTCTTAGTGTCTGACTTGCGCCGCATGTTGCATAAATAAAAAAAAATAGGGCTCTGGTTATGTGGCGTACAACATACCGAAATGTCCACTTAACTGAACCTCCGCAATACATACATAACTGAAGCCCAGACACATGAGTATATTCGAAACCGTACTTCGGCTTACTTTTTCAAAAATAATTGACTTGGTGACGTTAATAAATGGGACATCCATCATTATGAATATTCAATGCTGGGTTTGAATCGAATGAGTTGCACATGTGCACCACATTCTTACGACAATATTCATATGGAGAGTTGATTCTACAACAAAGTTCCAAAACTTTTGTAATCATTCCAAGACGACCTTGATCGAAAACATGATCACGAATTAAACAAATATATTAATAAACATATTCCGGTCAACGTGAAAAAATGCAAATATGTACAACTTTTCGGAATATTTTTTTGATGTATCTGTTAAGTTTGCAGAACTTCTGGAATTTTTCCTTGTGATATATCAAAGAAAAACAGTTTGTAATAAAAAAAAAGGTTCGTACACTTGAATTGGTTTAAACTTGATTCGTAATATGAAATAATATATTCAATACTACTCCAAGTTTGACGAAATTTTTTAAAGAGTATACATCAAAATTCAAGTTAATGGCAATTTTGACAATATTCCGGACTTCGGAACAGGAAATCTCCAAAATGCTATACCATATCGCTGATGTGACTCAATAATATAATGATATACTGCTTTGGAAACTGTAATTCTCAATTCATTCGAAGCAACTCTCAATGAGCAGTAACCCGAAAAGATTTTTTTTAAAAATTTCAACATGTTCATCAAGTTCAACGAATTATACAGATACGGGATAAGGGATGACCTTAAGGTAATATTTCTTATGTTGTAAGACAGTAAATTCGAATCACCAATTTTTAACTATTTGATCAAGCTTGTTTTGGTCGAGCCAAAATATAGTACTCTCGTTAGCAAAAACACTAGAGGAACCTGATATTTGTATGTTCAACAGGTCATGTATGTATGATAAAAAGAAAATGGGCCCAAGTATAGAACCTTGAGCCCTTGTTTTGTTATTGTTTTTCTGTTCCAAATATTCTAATTTTCTTACTATTCGAAGCAAAGGTATTCTGTTATTCACAAAATCAAAAGCGTTAGGAAAATCACAGAATGCAGTATCCGCCACCTCGCCACCATTAATTTCCAAATACATTTCATATACAAGACAACATTATGAGATTTCGAAAATTCTGTAATTCTCCAACGAATCATTTTTTTAATAGTTTGTGCTAAAATTAGTATAAGTTAGAGGATGAACGTTAGATGGTCATCAAAACCTTTATTGAAATAACTTCGGATATTTCAAGGAAAGGTGAAAAAATGTCCATGGGAAAACTGTCCATGCTGAAATGGATCATTTATCAAAATAGCAAGAATACTTAGAGGTCTTTCAGGAACATTTCATCCATACCATAATTTCTGATACTTCTGATAATATCAGTTATCTCATGTACTATATGTTGGAGATTCATTGAAATAAAAGAACTGGTAAAAACAACATTTACTCGTCGGTTGAAAAAAAAATCAACTCTTAGGGTTTCTATTTGCAGCAGGATATTGATTCATTCATTACCTCCTTTCGAAATATCACTATCTCTGATGCTAAATCAATCACTGCTTATTTCAGATATAAGCATATACTCAAACTCCATTCATTCATTCTCTCCGAATAATCCAACATAGGTTAAGATTACATATTGAATAATGATGTTAGTTCAATACTATGTTCTTTTCTCACTTGTATTCATTGCTGCAAACCTTGTTTTTGAAGCAATTAAATTTATTATTATTATTATTACGTAATGACCCATTTACTAAACAAAATGAAATTTCAATAAATTCTACTGAGCTTCATTTATGTATAAAGAACGTTTTGGTGCAGTAGGGGATATTCGTCTGGTGCCCCAATCCATGTGTTATCACAACCCAGCCAATGTTATAGAATTCAGTAATTCCTTGTTGTCAAATATCTTATTATTATTCATCTCCTCCGGCGTAGTCGTAATCATTCGATAATTTTGTCAATGTATCGCCTCCTACTTCTTCATGCGAAAACAAGTTTGGTTGAAACTGTATGGAGTCAATGTCCTGATCGAACAGCAGATACTCAAGATACGAAAAAAACGTTCAACTTAAGTGCCTCGTAAACGTCTCAGATGTGTCTTTCTCGCCATTTTCAAGCGGTTATCAACATAAAGACAACGAAATTTTACAATTGCAGGCAGAAGTTCTACGAAGTACTAAAAACGGCATCATGGAAGCAGGAATGGAGAAATGTGTTTACAGAGCTGCTGCCGATAGGGTAGGGTTGTTTCCAATTGCTTCCACTTGAGAATTGTATATTTTCTTGGAAAACGAATTGTTTCAATTAACACGAAATAAACACGAAAAAAATTGTTTACCAAAATTCCATGTAATCTTGGAAAGTATATGATTTATCGAAAAAATAACTCAACAAGGTGAAAAACAATTTAATTTTCCACAAAAATTATTCCCAGGAATTTCTTATGAAATGCGCTCGTTTTCTCAGAAAACGTGATTGAACGCCGACATCAAATTTCAGGTTCACTCTTATCCGCCGCTGAAAGTTCTGGCGGAGCCGAATATTTCATTGGTCATAACTCTGCTAAAAATGGTCAGAGAAGGAAAAGGAAAAGTTCGTATCGTTTCTGAAGACTCCTACCTTCTCATGCAAATATAATATGCGAGTATTTGAGTACTAAAATGTGTTTTGTCGCACTTCACGGAGATGTTAGCAGATGATCCGAAAATCATGAATAATTTAGTAAATATGGAATTATCATACTGAAGCAGCAGCCCATACCCTCTTTGGACTATATGCAACAATATTAAAGTCGTGTGACACTTATACATGCCAAAAAAAAACTTTGTTTTACTCCTGCCTCATTTTCAACTTACCCATAATTGGCATTCTCTTCATAGTAATCGCTTATTCATATCCTGCATATACAGGGTGTCCCAGAATAAAGAGGACAAACTTCGAGAGTAGAATCCTCACTTCATTTTAAGGCCGAAAGTTCCAATGAACATATACCCCAAAATGAGTATTAACCGAGTTACAGGGTGTTGAAAGTGTCACTAAAAAATATATTTTCCAGAATAACTCCATAACGGTTTAACTTTTCTTAATGAAATTTGGTATGTCACTTAACATCATTCAGTTTCATATTTCAAGGCAAATCATGTGTTTGTAATTCTAAACAGGGGCTACGGCAGGTGGGTACCCCTAATCGCCCCGCCCCAAATTTCACGTCACTGGATTAATATCGATTTCGTCTTCTTTTTCTTAATCCCCAATATTTCCTATACAAAAAAGGAAAACGTTTCGTTTCACAAATATCAACGGTTTTCGAGATATTGCTATCTCAGAGTTGCTCATTAGTAAGTAGTATTAGAGACAAGCGTGTAGCCGTACCAATTCTACTTTTGATTCTGCAGGTCCGCATGCGCACAACTTTTAATGGCGGTGTGTTTAGATGACAAAACAAGAAGGCTCGCAAGTGACACACAAACCTAACCTGAGCACGCTAACCTAGCTTGCAAGTCAGTCGAAAATGCATGAATTAGTTTTTCGCTCGCAATTGACATTCAAACCTAACCTGAGCAAGCTAACCTAGCTTGCGAGTCAGTCAAAAATGCGTGAATTAGTTTGCCTGAAAATCGAGTTGAAAATGCGTAAATTACTTACCAACCATACCTGAACTGACTATCCTTACCTAGACCTCTTAACAATATAAAATTGTTACAAAATAACGAATATTCATCCAAAATTCAGAAAGAACAGGCGTGGAGCAGCCATATTGACGGTTCACCCCGCTTCTAGCGTAAACAAGTGCGCATGCGGAACTGCGGGATCAAAAGTAGAATTGGTACGGCTGGACGCTTTTGTAGCTTTGTAGTAGATCTGATGGAAACATTCCATGATCTGTGATTTAAGAAATTGCCATTGGACTATTCATCAATAGATGGAGATAGTGAATTAGAAATTAGATGGAAATTATATTTCTTCCGCATGTCCAATGAAGCAAAGTCTTCTTGAGAGATTTGTTTGGTACATTTGCTGTTTTGCCATTCAACTGAACCTCTCAGTTACCGTGGATTCTGAAAATTCTGAATCTGTGATTGGCTGAGTGTCGTTGAATAATGAGTTAGGATCCACGGTGTCTCGGAATCATATTCATTCTTCAACTAATTTTCAATATGTAATCAATGTAGAATACAATAGTCATAGAGAAAAAAGTTTCCACCTTTTCTTTTTCTTGGCAACTGAGCAAAGATACAGACATGAAGGTAGACACCTCGGCCAAAAAATTTACTATGTATCCGGCCCTGCGAAATCACACCCTGGCTCTGGCTAGCCGGCCATTGTCATAAATAATAATAGTTCATTATGGTAGTTTGAAAATTCTTCGTCAATTACTGTTATCCACGTCGCAGGCACTATAAATTGTAAATGTTATATTGTGTTGCCTCGGGCGAAAATGTCTTGATATCGGTGCTTTGGAGTTCGGGATCAGGATTTATGGGAATCGTCGGGGTTCGATAGAGGTTTTACGACATCAATTCAGTCAAATAAATACTTTGTTTCGAAACTGATGAAGTCGTTTATTTTTCACGAAACTATAATTTATGTAAAGTACATTATATACCCTACAACAATAAAAAACTCACATCATTCTTTTCCAGCGAATTGGGATCCTCAAGGGTTGATGCTAAGACCCATTACGTTCACTATTTATGTGAATAAGTTACGTTCAGTTCTGCCGAATCCATACCATGAAGCCATACCATTTGATAAAGGGAATGGATCGGTGAGCTACGAATATGTTCAATTTCAATTGGCTGACACAAGTATATTCCGAATCTTAACATTCACATAGGACCTCGTTAATACAGTTTTTGCTGGATTCTGTTACTTTCTGGTTTTTTTCTTGGCGAGAAAGCTTCATATGGTCATTCATGACGTCATTAGCCTGTGCATGGGTTTTCTTAGCAAATACCGTGATCTGGGATACTATTCTCAATTATCTACTACCTTATATCTCATGCGACAAAATATTTCCATCGCCTTTCTCAAATGTGTATTGAAAAGAAATGGAGATATTTTGTCGTAAACGACATATGGAGTAGTAGATATTTGGGAATCGGAACCGTGCTGGTTGGATATTGATGACCTACGGTTTCAGCTTCATAAGGTTTTTATGAATTTCAGAAATGGTCAAATGAAGAAAAATTGTGGAAACTGACATGAATATGGAACTAATGTTTAAGAATGATAGAAGCTGTCCCATAAAAGTATGCCATACATTATACCACAGTGGAACAAAGTTATATTAAGTTGATAATAATATAAGAACATTAGAATTCAGTATTTTATTCTACGAATCAGGAAAGTAGAGCTGCCCAATTCAGCTTATCTTCAATCACTATAACCAGTTATGTAATAATGTAACCATAATAGATGTTCGGATGAGAGGATATCAACAATTCAATTCGAAACTGTAATATTTATAAGGTAATTTTTAACAACTCATTTGTTTATTTTGTGTCCTTATCGTATCCATATATTTTTGACAAAACCTTAAATTATTATTGTATTTTTATGTTGAATAAAGGCAAATCTACTTTACTCTTGTCAAACATAACTTCCTTCGATAGATTTAACTGAATTATATGCCTTGTCATTTTCTCGCTGCATATTCCTGAAGTCACAAACCGCCACATGACTGGAATACTGATGAGTGCTTGTCATTCATGCCCTATATGTAATTGATACGACTTAATAACACGATATTCTCGGTTTTAATAAATATGAAGCAGCTCAGGGTCGTTCTCAGTGGATGTCCACTGACTTGTTGCTATTAACAGTTTCTACAAACCAAGCGATTTATGCATGTATTTTGTTGATTTCTCCAAGATAAAGTTGAAATAAATATATTGTTAAAATTTGTTATTACGAATCTCCCAAGTTTTCTGAGAAAACCCCTCAAAATCACCCGAGCCGCCTGGCTGAGAGCAAACAACTCCGCTAAGTGGACTCATAAATCGGTGGTAATATGTTTATTTTTTATTGTAAATCAAGGCTATAAGTCAAAAGCTGATAAGGCTATGATTCCAATCGAGTTAGACTGGCAGATTTTTTTTTATTTTTGGGTATATAAGATTCCTTGAGCGATCATATTATGCTGTGTTTGAAGCAACTCAACAATCCACAATATACATACATCTTACTTACATTATTCACTAGGAGTCCGCAGTAATCTGGAGCCCCGGACTGCGCCAAGAGATTTATGTCAAGGTTGACCATTTTCGAACCGTCACCATTTTTCATACAAGATGGTGTCCGGAAGTCTCTCGCGTGGACTGTTCCACTGAAGGAACTATTGAAATTGACTTTGATGTTCATATGGCCGGCTTTGCACGTTGCGGACACTTGTGGTAGGAAGTCTGTTTCTATCAGTTGGCTCCATGTCTGAAAAAAAAATCTTTATGAGAAAATTTACAAATATTATTTTTCTTTGTGAAACAAAAGAGTCGTGACGGTTGCTATGGAATTCAGCTAACTTGAAACATTGCAAAATTCTGAAGTTATAGGAGAGAACCAAAAAAAAACACAGTGAACGACACATGCATGCGCAAATATTATATATCCGTGCGCAAAGGGTTTTGCACACGGCGTGTGCAGAGTATCACTTTCAGAGCTAATTTTCCATGTGCAAAACCTCACTTTCTGAGGGAGTCGTATAAAAAAGTATTTTCATTATAAGGAAATAAGAAAAACTCATCCCCCTGGTTGAGGGATGAGAGATGTAAAAGACACTGAAAATCGCGATTATTCGACTGAATTCCCAATTGAAAATGGAAAATTCTGATTTTGAATTGAAATTGAATGAAATCAGACAGCATTTTGGGAAATATCTCCTTTCTTAAAACATACAGAGACGGTCAGAGTCAAAATAAAGAATTAAAATTGTTGACCAAAATTGCCGGGTGCTATAAAAATTCACAGGTTTCCTAAAATAATGATAATTAAAGAAAATGTATCTGAGTCAGTCAGATAATCAATTTAGTATGGCCACGTTAGTCTATTCTGGAATATTCAAAATACGACAGAACAAAAAATCGTCCAAGGGGTCTACCCCAAAAAATTGGTTTGCTCTCGAAAAATGCATTTGAAAAATGTTCATAAATGTTTTTATCAGAAATTAAAATAATATGACAAAACTATTTAAAAAATACACATTTACAAAATAATAATTCTAATTTGTTCACCAGAAAAATAGAATGAGAGTTAACACAATACACCCAATATTTTGTAATTTTCGCTGAAGATCAATTTGTAGTACCTAATTCATTCTCACAAGTATAGATATGAAAATATTATTTGTAATAGTATTTTTATCGAAACTCAAATAAGAATTTTCCATAAAACATTAGAAAAATCTACATATTCATAATTATTCAGAATAGAATTTTCTATCAGATGAAGTTAATATTATATTAGATAACTTTTTTCTCAAAACCTATAGAGAACATCCAAGTTCAAATGAAAAATTTAAAAAAATACACCACATAGGCTGTCTGAAATTCTCAAGTTCACCAAAGTTCACTAGATTTTTCAAGAAATTTAATATTCCATTATATTATTCAATGCATGTGTATTCTGACGCTATGTATGGACACTGCCCAAATTTCCATATTTCACTTAGTTTTTCACTTCTTTTGGTGGGGAAAGCACGCTGTATAATTGTCTATGTCATATCATGTCATGAAATATTCTTATTCAAGGTTTGGAATGTCTGAAGCTTGAGGAAGAGGATAACAGAATAATCACCGATGAATCAAACGGAAAATGTGATAGTGGGGATACTTATTTTCACAATTGCATTCAAAAAGCTCATATTCTCACCAACAATACAAAAGAGAACGGATCGGAAGGATGAGAGATCGATTTAGAATATCTACTTCTTACTAGTTTTTCACAAGTGACTTTCGAAAAATTGAATATTTTCTATTTTATGTCGACTTCCAAAAAGAAAATACACTCAGATCGCAACCTTTGAATACCTACTCGAATTTTACACTAATTTTTACCCACTCTTCAACAGTTCTCCGAATTTCCTGTGATCAGTGCAAAATTTCACTCGCGGTGTAAGATAACAAAAAAGTTGTTGGCAAAAATTGAGGCAAAAATACGCTGTTAATATTTCCCGGAAAATCACAAAACTGTCCGCCTTCACCAGAATCGATCAGATTTTCATCTGCAGTTGAAAATCTCTATAATACTTTAAGATTGATTGAAATCCAAACCATGAGAACAAGGTCACTAGAATAGTTTGTTTCGTTTGCTTTGCAGTACTATACTGATCATCATGCATTGTGAATAAAAAAATTAGATTCCCACAGCAAAAACCTGATATTATATTCAGCGTGAACTTGACTTTCGTTAAAGCGATAGTGAGAGTGTATCCACGGAATGTCTGAATAGTATGAAGAGTTGTTGAAAAATATTGCATAATTGCGGCATGATCACCTAGTAAAGTGACTGTTGCTCACGTGACAATGATAGAAAATTACATATTTTCATCAAAGTTATAATTGTAATGTGATGCTAGAATCCATCAACAAGCGGATATCCGTGAAAATAGTTTCATTTGCATTTTTTTGTTGACGGAAATGTGTAGGGAGTATTGTTGTTGTTTTCAATAAAATGATCTGAATGTTCATGGATAGAATCACCTGCAGTGGAATAATGACTGATTTGATCACGTATTTCAGGTGTAAAGGTAATATTATATACTATTTCAGATGTACACCTACTTACAGTGAAACCCATCTAGTGATAAATTTTACATTGTGCGTTCCAGCATGTTTGAGTGCCCTATCACTGGATATATTAAGAAAGAACTATAATCCGTTGTCACTGTTAACCTTCTGGCATACGAGAAACAAGATGTCCTGCAATACCAGGACCATGATGGATAGAAACCCTGGTGGATTGACTGATTCGCTTTTGTTTTAATAAGATAGGATATGGGAGTCATATTTTTTTTGGAATATTTGAAATTTGACTGTTTATGACTATGTTTATAATTTTTGATTAACTGTGATTTTCATTTCATCGCGATATTTATCGTTTTTTTCTGTTCTTTTACTACTTTTCGTTCAGTTCGCAATGATTAGTTATTTGTTTATTGTTGAGTTTTCTGTAATTCTTGTATTTGTAGTGCATTATGTTTTTTCAAGTTTGTACTTGGACTTGGCTGCGTTTGTATGAAAGAGCTAAGGTTAGTATCATTGTTTAAATATCCCGTACATATCACATATCCAACTAGTTAATTTAAAATTACTGTTCTGATTTTTGATGAAATGAGCACGTTAAACATGTTATGTCGTATTTTTTAACAAAATTGAATAAATACGAAATGTAAACATGTCATGACAATGACAATTGTCCAACGTCATCATGACAAGTATTCATTTATCAATCTGTAATGACTTTACCGCCATCTACGAACGATCGTGAAGCTAATCCGATCTAATAAAATATGAAGAATCACGTAGGCCGTACCTTAACAGTTTTGGTAGGCCGATTTCACAGGTATGAATGAACGCACCAGGGTTTCTATCCATCTTGACCAGGACCAAGCTTATTGCCGTAATTCTATACAATAGGAATAATTGGGTCGAAAATCCATCAGTTAGACTACATATAGATCGATTTCTGGATTCTTGCCCTCATCAGTATAGGGTAGGTCTCTGTAGCCTAGCGTTCACTAAACCACGGGCGCCATCTGAACTCCAGCCCCTCAACCAAAGCAATACCCAGAACTTGCGTGATTAATCTAACCACTAATACAAATTAAAGAAATCTGCATTGTATTGTTCACAATAAGCTTGTCAAGAGAGAAACAAGATGTCCTGCAATACCAGGACCAAGCTTATTGCCATAATCCTATACAATAGGAATAATGGGGTCATCCGACTTAATCCAGGTTTTGCACACATAAAGTGCACGTCAATAGCTAGAATCGTGCAAGTTTCAGCTCTTAATATTAAAAAATGGCACAGAGTTATGAATTAAAAAAAAAACAAAATTTTCCGGTTTTTCCCGCTTTTCTGCGGTTCTAATTATCCGATCGGATCGTTCGACCCGTCATTCTCTTCGGAATACAATTTTCTACAGTCCATCCCTTTGCACCGTCAACACTGCTTCTATAGTTTCTATTTTACAATAAAAAAACGCGATTTTTTGTTGTTTATTGTTTATGACAAATTTAAAAAAAAAATCGATTAGAGGACATAGTGGGAATGAACTACGGACTGTCCTGCACGGGATGGCACAGGCGGCTTCCAGATAGTCTTTTTGTCAAGGACAATATCTTTATTGCTTGGCCTAGGAGCAAAACAAATCACTTCCTAGCCTTGAAGAACGTTCATTCTGAGATGACTCGAAATAAGAGACATTCACTTTCTCCATGATTTCGAATGGCGATATAGCTGCAGGAGCAAAGCAAAAGCACACTTGTGTAGGCATACTATAAAATGAAATCGATAACATATTGTGCGCAGATGGCTTCAATAATATAATACCAGTTGTTTGTATTACACAATGCTAGTTCTGCGGTTGGTCACTGTCCTTCATGATTTGTGTCATAGGCAAATGAAATTATAGGAGTTATATAGGAAGTTAAAGATAATTCCGCTATCATAATTAACGCAATTATGTATAAACCATACATAACTTGAATGCTTGTGATGCATTGTATTCAAATTTTGATTAAAGTTTGTTGATCACTAATTATTATGATGATACAACCGCTAACTGATCATTCTCAATAATCATCTAATGTTTGTAAACTCTTCGTTCCTTTTTTGTATTCCTCAAAGACCTTCGTAAATATGCAAGCAAACACAATCATTTTGTAGTTCACACACTGTATCTGAAATATTTGATTGTATACAATTCACCGCACCTCTAAATATAATAAAAATAATAATAGGCAGGGCAAGATTTTTTCAGTTTCAGATGTAAAAATCTTAGTGACTGAATCTTGATGCTGGCCGAGGATAATCCTCCACGATTCACTGTTGCATTAATAATTAACTTAGGCTGCTCCTAAGGTGGCGTATGGAGTTAGTAACAAGGCTTATCCAGAATACGTGGCTTATGACCATAGTAGTCGATGCCAACACACAAAAGAAAAAAAAAATAATAATAATGCGGTCTCAGCCTATATCCATAGATATAACCAATGCCATATTACGACTAGACTCAGTTATAAATATTTCGAGCTGCGGTCACATTTTAAGTACAATTTTTATTGTTGCTTGTTTCGCAGGACATAGTTGCAAGTCAACCCAAAAATCGGCAAAGTAGGATTCCCAATAAGCAACACTCTTGTTGATTTTAATGAGATCGTCACGGCACTGGCGATGTAACACTTGACCCAGGGAGGGTGCGAACAATTATCTTTGGATTTACTCCAAAGTAACACCAAAACAAAATA
Organism: Chrysolina haemoptera; assembly: GCA_958298965.1. Classification (NCBI taxonomy): domain Eukaryota; kingdom Metazoa; phylum Arthropoda; class Insecta; order Coleoptera; family Chrysomelidae; genus Chrysolina; species Chrysolina haemoptera. The sequence continues at coordinate 5,387,750 of OY282586.1, read as the reverse complement.
ACCACTTCTAAGTAGCCCACCCTGGGAAGTATTTTTTTTATTATTAGAAAATTAAAAAAAAAAAGGTTATCATCATTGATGGTTAAAAATTACTGGTTTTTCTATTTCACCATCATTTTGTACGGCTAGTTAGGCAGCACGGCCAGAGACTTCATAAAACTGCTGCCCAAGCATTTTGTAGATTCTGTTTGCGAGTTGCATTATTGCATACAAAGACCATTCATAAGATTGTTTTGTCACTGGAAATGTTCATGTTCAGGTCTGCAATGTTTTTATTTTAAGCAGTATGAGAAGCTATTGCTTCCGTTTTGGAACATTTAACACTAAACCACTTTGGATAAATCAGAGTAAATATCGAAATTCAGTCAAATCTTTTGTTTCAAATAACAGGGAAAAATCATCAGCATCAGGATCAGCCCAAAAACGTATCCTCGGGGAACGCCTATGTCATTAATCCTCAGAATAAGTATTTTCATTGCAATTATCGTTCGAATATTATAGTTTGACAACTTGGGTGCGATTTGAAATATATGATATCAACCATTCTTTATATTTCTTATACCAGTATTATTGAATTTGTCCAAAAGATTTTCGTGTTGTACGCAGTCGAAACTTGTTTCAATAGACTATAAGATTCATGTTGGTTCGGAGATATTGTTTATGTTCAGTTACGTTGAAATTTCAACATTATGTATTCGGATACCTTTGACAGTCATGAAAACACAGCAATAGGACGGTAATTTTCCCAGTTGTGGGTATTTCCTCTTTCGAAGATTTGAGAAACATTCACGAGGGAAATTGTTCTTGCTGAAAAGATATATTTATAATATGACAAAGGACGCTATAAAGTGCAATCTCTTCAATCACACGCCTGGTCCACAAAAATGTTGATTATCAATTGTGCCTTTGATTGATCCAGTGGTATCTTGTATTTCAATAATCAGAGTTTTACATTTTTTTTCATTCATGAACCTGACGCGAGGCAATCTCCTCTCATGCATGAAATAAGTCATTACATTATATATATATGTATAAAAACTCCATTCGAATAGGTCAATTCCATTTCAAGGTCGATGTTTTTCCTATATCAGATATATTCAGACCGAAAATTGGACAGGTGTCCTCTATAACGTAAAGGTTCCAAGCTGAGCACTTAAACACTCTGTACAGCATATGATTTAACACCATGTAAATGTGTAATACAATCGTAAGTTATTCGATTTCTTCACAGAACAATAGAATGTTAAGAGCCTTGGCTTTAACAAACTAGGCGCACCTACCTTGTGTAGCTAATAACTACGTTCGACAATCCTCACGTGTAAATGAAAATCTGTCGATATATAAATTGCAAATTGCTTATCTCAATGTCAGCACATGTCACAGCTTCCTACACAATAGTGTTTCGAATGGGATCAGTTTATTTTTGGTAACGAGATGCAAATTTAAAACATACGATATTATTGTTTTGTATTGATTGAAAGTTTGATTTTGTGGAGGAAATCCAGTTCTTGACATGATTTTTTGGGTTTATGACCTTCCACAATGTGAAAATGAAAAAAAAAAATTTAATCCAAAGAAATCTGTACAAGTGTAGAATGGCAAATTAATTATTGTTTTGATTTGTACCTCATTATTTGGAACCTTCGGTGTGGTGATAAACATACTGGAGTTTTATTCCAACACTAAACTACTCTTTTTAATACTTCTACAAGTGTTTCAGTCATCACGTGACCATCTTCAGGTGTATATTTGGACATTTTTTCGATGTTTGGCGCTTCACTTTGTGCTCTTCAGGATAAGGAATGGCGGATTCCCAACAACGGCTGTTGATATTTTTTTATCATTAGAGCATGGTTAAAGTTTCGTTTCCAGATTGAGTAATAGCTTTATATTCTGAATTTGGCGAACATCTAATTTGTTCAACATGGTGATCCCTTAGATACGGCACTTTTTTATCTCATCATTGATGAACTCACTGGAAGTATATTTATCTTCTCAACTCAACTCATTTAGAAAATTCTTGGCATTGAGAACATTCTTTCAAAGTCTTGAGAAATATCGACAGGCATCGAACAAAAAATGATCATTACAGCCATTACTGCCAAACCATCCCTGCTCAACACATGGCAAAGTTTTTCTACAAGAACATACTTCACAATGCTTCCTGTAACAACGAGAAATAATAATTGGTTATTCAAAACATCTTGGACCTCTGAAATGATCACTTTTCAATTTTTGGAAATATTTTGAAATTTGTACCCTTCGATAAGTCACAGCTGAATCGTCTTGGCGCACTTTCTCTCAAAATGCAATTTCTTAACATATTTTGAATGCTAGGTAGCTTTCACTTCTTGAATTGTATTCACACCAAATGTTCCAAAATATTCATTATCGATCTTTTGGACACACTTCCCAAACACGGTGACTTTTTTTTTCTTTGCTTGGGGTTTCCTAAACTTATGAATACACTCAAAAAAGCAAACTACAATATAAAAATCGATTTATGCAGTGGAAAGATATCTGGATGTACCTAAAGACGGAATGGAAACACAAGAAAAGCAAGAAACAGGTAGAGGAGAAGAAGATATGCAAACTGGTAGATAGATGAAAGTTTTGTTCAACTTAATGGGAAAATTGAAAAATATGGAAAACACGAAATAGAAAAGAGATGTAAGCAAGATGTCAGAAGGTAAGGAGAGATGGTGAAAAAAATAGAAGGTATAATAACAAAAGATAAAGATATACTCTTTATGTTCTTGTACTTCTTGTTCCAACGGGAAAGAAAATCTTGAAAACATCATTAGAGCAGGGGGGAGGGAGAATTGGTGTTCTTCTTGAATTAATGGGTTCTAAAGCTTTACCGAGAGATTGGTATGTGAGAAATTTAGATAGCAAGTAACACAACTGATGGGGAGGCAAGCTATAACATGTAAGTTTATCAAGAGTCACCGGTATCAAAAGCGATCAAACGTTTTAGATATATCTGCTGCAACAGCCAGAGTTTCGCCATATTTTTCGATAGATTGCTGCCAAATATGTGAAATTTAAGCAAGTAAGTCATCTCTGATGCCGAAAACCATATTATCGATCGTTGATAATTCCTGGCTTTTTCCATGACACCATTGCGTTAGATCTGTAGTTTTTAGGTAGGATATTTTTTCCTCGTTCGGGAACTAGTTGTGCTCTTGTAATTTCAGATTTTATGAAACACTTTCACCAACCAAATTTTTTGACGGGTTTAGCGGACTGCTGACGCGTGGTGTTCCAATATTCTGCTGACTGACTATGTCCACATAATTTTTCAGTTGACTTGGTATTCACAGACCAATTTTCAGATTTTATGAGACAGTTGCGACATACGGGTTTTCACAACTCCAGAACCACACCCGCGCCAGTTGTCCCAAAAACTGGCTCACTGACGGTAGGCTATTAAAATTCAACCTATTTATGACCTGATATCAAAATCAGCATTTATAAAACTGTTGCATTTTTGGTATGCTGCCTTCTCGAAGGCGATAGCTCTGGAGCAGTTTATGATAAAACAAGGTTTATCAGACGATGTTCTCTTTGATATGTTGATGGATATATGTTTGCATCCGAACATTATGATCCCAGAAATTGCCTCGGCGCGTTGTGTCTCCTGAAGAGAACCTCACTCTTTTCCAGTTAAATGATAAGAAAAACATCTGGGGACCATCCCATTCAGCTGAATTTTAGTGAGACGGGACAGCTGTTGGATGATTTTGTAAGATAAGTCTAATTCGAGTGAAAAAAAAAGAGGTCGCTATAGGAAGGCTCATCAGGAGATTAGTCTTTCGGCCTCAAAAGAAGGTTTGGCATAAAAGGTTAGTATGAGGGTAAAAAAAAATCAACTAGGGCAAAGAAGAACTGAAATTGTATGGTATATGAAGAAGTGGAAGATACAAGGACAGATACGAGAATAAAAATGATGGTGAAGGCAAGAAAATAAGGAAAGGATATATAATGTTTATTTTACCTAATATATTAGCTAGGAAAATTTTATGTTTTCTTTATATTTCAGGCTATTGGACAGAAAGATTTCTCGACATATGTGTCCTTCAATAACTTCATTAAAGAAGCACTCTTAAAATTTTCCGAGGAATCCTAGAAACACCAACTCATTAAAGTCAAAGACAAACCAGTTTCACCTCATTAACTGACGACTAGGCCAGTAGTATGTCTTCCGCAGACTGCCCCGTTAGGTAAGCGTGCAGCAAGCACCTGGCAGATCGATCTATTTGTTATATTTTTTGCCCTTTCGTCCGCAGAATAAAAACGAAACTCCCGTAACAGATTCGATAATCGAGCGGAACTTTGGAATCGGCGGACTGCTCATTTCGCTGGTGGCTTTGCAATTATGGGTCTAACGAAACGGAACGAGAGAAAAACGGAATGCCTCGTTGCATAGATAAATATGTTTCGACTACGATTGATCAGTTCGAGTTGGATCGAGAGGATTTCCGTATCGATACATTTTTCCGGTAAATAATTCTAACTGTTAATAATAGTAAGTAGACGAATATAAGAGATTGTTGTAACAGAAAAAGGTTTCTTTCCTGGTTGGGAGAGTACCTAGTAATTTATTTGCAAAAATGGCAGTTCAACTACCTATTGACCAGGCTGCACTTTCTATCACGAATCGAGATCAAATAAGGAGCGGTGTAATATCACAGAAGTGTTATAATGAATATACAGGGTGTCCCAGAATAAAGGGGACAAACTCCGAAGGTAGAATCCTCACGTCATTTTAAGGCTGAAAGTTCCAATAAATATATACCTTAAAATAAGTATTAACCGAGTTACAGGGTGTTGAAAGTGACACAAAAAAATATATTTTCCAGAATAACTCCATAACGGCTCAACTTTTCTTAATGAAATTTGGTATGTCACTTAACAGCATTCAGTTTCATATATTTCAAGGCGAATTATGTGTTTGTAACTCTAAACAGGGGCGTACGGCAGGTGGGTACCTCTATTCGCGCCTCCCCAACTTTCACGACACTGGATTAATATCGATTTCGTTTCTTTTTTTTAATCCCCTGGGATATCTTTCAACATGCTTGCTGCAAAATTTACGCTGAATTCATTGGGAAAACAACATCATCAGTCTTTTCACAATATCTATCAGATGTAGTACAATGTCCAGCGTGGCTTGTGCCGGGGAAATAGTTGTTTTCTGTTAGATATTACAAATAAATCACATTTTTTATTTTTTAATTTTCATGGAGAATGTTCCCCTTTTCACCATGCTGGACATTGAACTACATCTGATTTTATGAATATCCTGTTTATATTTTCAAACGAAAATAAAAAAAAAATATTACTTGATATTTTCTTGGTTGGGTATCTGAAAAGGATTATGAGTGAATGTTCGATGAATCGAAAGTTGAACAAAACTGACAATAAATCAATCATTATGATAAACAAGTATCGGAAATCTAATAACTACTGCCATCACTTTCTGGCATTCATCAAAGCACACGCTTGTACGAGATATGAACTAATTGCATTAAATCATTCCTAATGATTTTTTTCATCGTGAAGATACGATTAAATCAGATTATGAGATGAAAATTATGAAATGATCTCTCAACTTACATTCACATATTATATTATAATGCACGTTTTGAAATTGTGTACATCATCGATAAATCAAGAGGAATCTAAATATCGATATCCATAACATAGTGTGTGTTGCTTCAGCATTCATTAAAATGACTGATATAAGAAACTTTCGTTTCGACATTCTTTCTTTCGTCTCAAAGCATGGTAAAACTAAAGCAGAACCGTCAGAGAAACGGTTTAATTTCGCATTTCCTGCGAGAGTGAACATTCCGTCTTAGAAATCACAGATTATCAGAATTACACAGCTAAACAGGAAAAAATTATTATACAATAACTATAATTTTCAATTATACGCAATGATGATATTATTGAATGTTCAGTGGCCTATCACTTCTGATGATGCAACACCATAAAATTCTGAGGAAAATTCGGATATGGTTAAAGGAAAGTCGCCAAATGTGGAAATATGGGCTATATGAGTATTTATAACTCATTTGATACCGATTTCAGTGAACAAAACCGTCACGAAGAAGATAATTCAACTGATTGTTTGGAAAATGTCGATTCTCGAACATTTCAGGACTAAACAAAGACTTTATTTTCAACAAGTTCAGAAACTCCACAGTGTCATGAACTTCATCAATTACAACTCCAGAAGATAGTTATTTTATCTTAAAGAACTCCACTTTCATGACTAAATTATTCATAAATATTTAAGGTTATATTTCGACCAGCAGCGTAGGAACATTCGTGGACGATGCAAGAGCTAAGATCGAGTCGGCTAGACAACACAAAAATCACTTATATAATACTGCATTACTGATTAAATTTGATATTTTGGTATCCTCAATTTTTTATAAATCATTAAAATACTTGCTGGACTCACCCTGTATATCGTGGATAAGTGAAGGAAATATTATACTCTATGGTGAATTTGTATCGGTCATGAATAATCGATAAAAGGTTAATTTGTTTTACATATTCGAAAACATTTCTTCACTATGACCATTTGAGATTTATGAAAAAATTTGAACAGAACCTTGTATACCTAATTTGAACCGTTCATTTGCGTCAATATTATCACAATATATAAAATATTCGAGCAAATTTACAGAAAACTAATTTCCCATTGAACCGGTGCGAGTTCTTTTGGCGTCCAGTAGTGGTAATCGTGGCTGCTGTTTTAAATTTATATGAGCTTATTTTGAGCAATTATTTTGAAAATACTCAACTTCTGGTTGATAGCGAAAAATACTCAACCTATTTCCATTTCTTTTCATTCACATCTTAACGCCCCAGTTGAATTTCAAAATAAATCATCAATAAAAGTTTTTCTCATATGATGCCAACTATATGAAGGACAGTGTATAATTATAATTCATTCAATGCATTTTCAATATCCGAATGAAAATGTCTATCAGATGTAGTTAAGATTGGCTTTAGCCAGGGAAGTATTTGTTATCTGTTAGATATTAAAAAAATCACATTTTTCATTTTTCAATTTTCATGGAGAATGTTCCCCGTTTCAACATGAATACCTTCCGAAAGGTAATCTTGAACGATGGAAAATAGTGACTAAAGTTTGTCTTTCAGTCGCAGATGATTCAACAACAGATTTTATGAACATCCTATTCTTATTTTCGAATAAAAATTAAAAAAAAAGTCCAATCACTTGCCCAATGAAATGTTCGAAGATTTTTATATCCAAAAATCATTTACAAATAATAAGCGTTTGTTATACAGTTTTATATAATAACTAAGTCACGATTTCCTAAATATCATACTGAATGTTATGAAAGTGTTTAAATTGATATAATTTTATAATTGCTCAATATGAGTTAGTCGCATTGTTTTATCTCAATCCATCATTTTGATATTATCAGCCTCGCCCTGTACGAATTCCATATTTCTATTGTGTAATGCTTTAGAAAGGATACATGAAAAATCAATGAAGCAACAATAGTTGCTCCTCACGAATTTCATTTTGCCCATTCCGAACATGAAACGAGATTAGATTTTTGTTAAATATAGTTATCCATGGCCAATCTTCAGTTACATATTTTATTATTTTGAATGTGCAGGATAGGAACTGAGATTATTATATTGATTATTATCGTAGAATATACCCATTCAAAGAAGTCATTATTCATACGATAATCATCATTCTCATTGTCGAAAAATGTACAGTTCCCAATGACCGTTCATCCGAATAATTCCATGACTTTTTATAAGTCAATGTTGTTGGTCATATGATGGTATATTACATTTTAAATCATCTTGAATATTGGAAGATATTTTTGAGTAAGGGCCTGAATTGAAATAAAAAAAAATTGTGAAGTTGGTTCTAGAGAAGAAAATGGAAAATTTGAAATATTATGTTTTGATGGTTAAAAAATTAGTGATGATGGGCGGAAAAAATCTGAAACGTAACGAGACCTTCATATGTTAGGTATCATTGAATTTCGAATATAAAATGCTGTGAAGAAGCGGTTATTTAATAATGTTTAGTACCGTTTGGCAAACATAGTTGAAAGGGTGAAAATATGCACGCTGATGATACGCATCATACTCACAACGGGCTATACAGTGATGAGGCACTTAACATCACCTGATTATTCGTGCAGAGAGTGGGAACTTCAAACCAATAGCAATAGCAAAAGTATCTCAAAAAATTTACGAGATGGCGAAATATAATATCGTTAGCTCGAGAGCAGATTCAATTTTCACGAAAGACGCCTACATAGATAAACTTAAAAACAAAACCTAACCTTGATACAAAATTTGGTCCAAATCGTTTTAGAGCCTTTTCCGAGATAAACGAAATATATATTTATATATGAATTGCTCGTTTGAACACATTAGACTGGAACCCTATGAATTTTTTTGTGCTAGATTTGAATCATAATTTGGAAGAAATGTTGGATAATGGAAGAAATTTTGAAGAAATGTTGGATAATGGAAAAAAATTTCATCATCACCGAATACAAAGAAAGATAAATATTCAATCCAAATTATGCAACTGATTCCACCTATTCTATAATCAGTTTGCTACGGTGTATCGTGAATAATTCTGTGGTAAAATTAATTGAAATTTAAATTAATTTTTTGTTTCTGTTGCACAATATCTCAATTAGGTCATTGTGTCCATGGCTCAAATATTCGATATAATCGAACCTATGAAGTTTGCATGGACCTCGCAAAATCCTTATGGAAAATGGCTCTCGGCCAAATTCCATGAATTCTTGATATATTGTAGATTTTGACTTTCTCGGCAAAAGTATCCATGGGCACAAAAAATCGACCTACTAGTTTTCGAGATACAGGGTGTCAGAGATGAAAAGTAAAGCTTTTTGCTAAGAATATTTAACAATTCCAAGAATTGACAAAACGCCTATTTATTTTGCGATTACCATGCCTCAATGATGGTACAATGTCACCTTGTTCTTGAATCTATTATAATTTTTTACTGTGTGCTCTGCAACAGGGTGGACAAAGAAAAATCCAATTTGCTTAATTTTATACCAACCAAGTGTGAGATATTTGATGCGCAATGAATACTCAATATAGCCAGGATGAACTCCCTCATTCTCGACCAATTCAATTCGGATGAGAAAATATTTTATATGATTTTTGTGAGATGTGGGGTTTTTGCAAAATACGAGATATTTTCCAAACAAGCCGACAAAATACTAGGAGGGATATTTGGCATACAATCAACAAATTAATGGTGAAGGTGGGTATTATACTTCCCAGAATTCTACAAGAAATTCCGCGATAGTAAGTATCTACGTTTTGTGGACATTCATTCAATGAAATAATTCTGAAATGCATCCGAATATATTTCGCACAAAACTATAACTTAATGTAACTAAAACACTTTTGAAGACAAGCTTTCATTGAACATGTATAGAAGGTATTGCAATTTTGGCATGAGTACCGCACTAAATAATCTAGTCAAAATATTTTCAACAAGAATTGCTCAAAAAAACAGCTTCGATGAAGTATATATTAGGTATAAATAAAATCTGTACACTCAAAAGTATGTTGCTGACAAATGAATTCTTAGAATTGTTAAAAATTCTGAGCAAGAAGCTTAACTTTTCATCTTTGATATCCTGTATCTCGAAAACTAGTTGGCCGATTTTGTTATGCCCATAGACACTTTTGCCGAAGAAGTCAAAATCTGCAACATACCAAAAATTCACGGATTCAAGGATTCAAGTATTTTGCGAAGTCCTTATTTGTTCTCCTACACAGCACTCATACATACAATAAGTATTTCAATGAACGTATAATCATAGCTATTACTCTTGAGGATAAAAATTTCGAAATAAGCCGTTGACGAATTTCGGAATCATCCGAGAGAATAATAGCTATTTTACGCGGATAGAAGACTATACTTTTTTATTCATTCATTCATTGTAAATTTCAGATTTATTTGATGGAATGATTTCAAAAGGATGATGACTCATATTTCTCAGAGAGTTCTGTAAAATATGATAGAATGGATCCCTGCGGAACACCACATAGTTGGAGTGTCGGATGAAAGTCCATCAGCCATGATATGGAGAGACGTCTGACGGAAAGCAAGATAGCAAGCAACTTAACATGAGTTGCTCCTTGAGAGTAATTATATTTCTGAATTAATAATCTTTCAAAGTAATGAGAAAATTAGTTATTCAACTTACAACCACCGCCTCATAAAAATAACTTTAGGATGATTCAGACCAAAATTCTTTGAACATTGTTATCCTAATGAATAACTCCAATAACGTCCAACTGTTATTGCAAAACAAACATTACATTACATGAATGTCGTTCCAACCAATTTGGTACGATGATATCACCGTATTCATAAGACGAGTACCTTTGCATATCAAACACGAATTCCGTGATTCACAATCACAAGTAGGAGTATCAAGAATTACCCAATCAGTTATGGGGCTATTGGAAAAGGCGTTGACATCCCACTTATCAACAGCATTACTAGTAGTTACAGAGGTTCAGTAACTGGGCAACCGAGCTTCGCCTAGGTTTTTCTTGTAACATCGTGATTTTTTGGAGATTATTCAGATTAAGTCTACTACGAATACTGTAAAATTATCCACGTAAATAAAAAAAATTCTGTTGTAGATTCGAACCCAATGCCCCTTCTTTTAAAGCACACTGGCTCGAGTATTAAACGGCTTCGCCATCAGAGATTCACGAATGAAAAATTTACATAAATAATTTATGCTCAAAATAATCAAATCTTATTGTCATGCCCTTCAATAATTTTTTTGAGAATAATAATCAACTTTAATTGTTTTATTATTGGTATATGAGAGTCAGCACCTAAATTGTCACGACTTATGAAATTGCAACTCCAAATATTTTGATGACAATAGTAACAATGCAAGTAAATATCACAGAAATGTACGAGATGGCGCTATATAGCATCATTAGGACTGTTATCAGCATGAAAGCAGATAAGAAATGTTCCTTTTTTTTTTGGTAGAATCGCGTTTTTTCAGGAAAGATCTTTTGATCTATCAATTGAGATTGCCTGTTCGAATGTCATATAGCTAACTTAACATCCAAGAGCTACTTACAAGATCGTGCCATACGACATTTTTTTTTGTGAAAAATAGCGTTTTTTAGAAAAGACGTCTATACATATAAACTCAATAAGCAAACCTGAACTACATACAAAATTTGATCCAAATCGTTAAAGCCATTTTCGAGATCGAAAATAATATATACCTACAAGATTTGCTCTTTGAAGATATAATATAAATTGAAGTGGAGTTTCTCTAGAAGAACTTTCATTCGATTACTCTCTCATTCACCTCTGATTGATCTTACTTTCCAACATCACTGTATATGGACAGGAAACTCGTGGTTATTATTCAAACAACCACATTCATCTAGCGATCGGCCTCCAAACAATTATTTGGACAGAACGAGTCAATAACGATGTACTTGTATGATGATTTACGTATGTTTGAAGATATTCATCAGTTCAAGAAAGGAATTGCCTTGTGATGTGTCATATTATAAGAACACGGTTTCGATGTTAAATGGAGAATGAAACAAATATAACAGAGTTAGAACCAGTTTGAATGATTATAGTGAGGTAAAGTATTCCAATGGACTGTTATCAATGAACTTGACTCAGGAGACTTTTTTTTTCTGCAGATCATTCAGATTTATTACCCTTTCTAATCAACTTTTTCCATATCTGAATCTGAAATAGGACTTTTTCAGCGGAAGTGTCATCAAATTTTCAGTTTCAAATGAAACACCCTCGATTTTATGAAATATTAGAATTTGTTATATCATTCTCAATTCAACCATATGCTGTTTGACGTAATTTATTGTGAACAGGGCGTTACAATTTGGAAGAAATGAGAATCTGATGTAGTTTGAGAATGCCAAACTAAAAAAGAATATTGGTCAAGTAGGCATTGGGAATGAAAAATGTGCCGAATTCATCGTGACAATGGCATAGATGGACGTGCTCCCGCATAGTGGCGCTGATGTAGTTGGAGTGTTTCGTATTTGACAGCCTATTTTTTCCATATAACGGATATTGTGTTTTGTACTATTTTGTATTGTTTTCGTTGGTTTTAAATCGTTTATTTTTTTGCCAAAATGAGTGTCAAATATTGCTTGGACTGTAAAGCCATTGAAGAACGAGTTGAGAAATAGGAATGCGAAGATTATTGGGAAAAAAAGACTTATAAGAAAGGTAAGCTGTTCATAACTTCAACTTATCCCTGTTTCCAGTTAATAATAATAACTCTGCAAGCTGTATGTTATTTTTCAACGGATGTTAATATTCATACATTTTCAAATATCTTGTTTATACTATAGGAAATATGTAAATGTAGTTGTATATCTGTGAGCTATATGTTCACACATATCAACAAATCTGTATAGTCTGTAAAAATGATATAAAAGTGAAACCAGATATGATATATGTGTAAAAATTAAACCAAAGCTTACAGAATTACCACGAATGAATGATAAATTGTCAGTTTCAGATTGGATTAACCATGTTTATTTAGACTGCCATAACAGGTCACACTATAAAATTACTACATGAGCAAAACCTGAACTACATACAAAATTTGATCCGATCGTTTGCAAAAACGACAACATATAACTACAAGAATTGCTCGTTTAAGATATAAGATAAATTGAAGTGGAGTTTCTCTAGAAGAGCTTTCAATCGATTACTCTCTCATTGAAATCATTGATCTTACTTTCCAACGTCACTGTATATCGACAGGAAACTCGTAATTATTCAAACATTCACATTCATCTAGCGATCGACCTCTAAACAATTATTTGAAGAGAACGAGTCAATAATGATGTACTTGTATGATTATTAACGGATGTTTGAAGAAAAGCATTCATCAGTTCAAGAAAGGAATTGCCTTGTGATGTGTCATCTAAGAAAACAGTTTCGATGTTAAATTCAAGATGAAAACATCAACAACAAAATTGGTCCCGCTCATTAAGAACAAAAGCGTCGGATACCGAGGAAAGAAATCTAAAGTTTTATCAAGATATGATATCAATAAATGTTTTCAAGATGCTGATAACGAAATAAATTTACTTTATAAGGTACAGATATAATCATAGTTTTGTAAGATTAGCAGTAATTTCAATATTTTTTATTTGTAGGTTGTCCTAAATTTGGGTATCAGCGGTACTTGTCGACGTGAAGAATATTTTAATATCAATTATTATCCCAATAAATGAAATTGTTTTATGATGTATAATCAATTAATAATTGACTCTGTTAAAATATATCCTTCAGAAAGTAATATTTCATGTTTATTTTGTGAATTATTTTGGCAGTGAAAAAAAGTATTTTTTTCACGGTGAAAAAAATAGGCATTTACGCATCAGTAGAGATGCAGAAATGTCAATTTTTTTTGACAGGTGTACAAAATAGTTATTTATGATACAAGTGTTAAAAGTGGAATTTCATTTTGTGAGTGTGAGCAAAATAAAATCACTGTTAATAAATGTATCATACAATTTTTTTTGTACAACAGTTACTGCTAGTAAGAAAAAAAAAAAAACAAGGCCCATAAGAATTCGAACACACGATCTTTGGGTTACAAGGCTGACTGACAGATACTTCAAATATAATAAACCCCAACGCACTTTATTTATGAATGTCATTATTTGTCAGGGATGAAGGACCTTCTACAGTTGGACTGAATACTACTTCGTTTGTAACTTCAAAAGGAATTAGTATTACCAATTGCGCAAACGGTCAAATACAATGTGTGAACTTTTATAAATAATTCCGTTGAGTAGGTGAATGAAGTGTTTCTATTAGAGAGATCTATATTACTGAGAATCGATCATCTCATCTGTCATTTTACTTTTAACACTAGTGTTAATAGTGTAAGTCAATTTTTAGTTCATGTGTCAATAAATTAAAAACGTAATTTTTAATGACAGTTGTACAAAAAAGTTTTCACGCTTTATATTAGCTTGACTGAATGACTTCAATCTTTGAATTGAATTCTCACCCAGTTCTATCATTCCGAATAATCTAAAATTCAGTACGTAGATCAAGCACCGATGCTTATATAAGAATTTCATAATAATAATAATTATTATTATCATGCAGATTTTCATTTTCAATTTTCACCCACTGCCATTCTTCCTAAAGATCTGTTTGGCACATTTTTTGAATTTTAAATTCAATTTCACCCACTGCCACTAGTTTGAGTCTAAAATTTGGCATACATATCAAAGACTGATGACAATACAAGAATTTCATAATTATAAGGTAATAATAATGATAATAATACCAAAGCGAATCTTCAAATTAAATTTTCACCCACTTCCGATAGTCCGAATTATTTAAAATTTGGCAAACTTATCAAGACCAGATACAAAAAAAAATTGTCTCTTCCTTAGAAATTTTTCGATAAATTTCAAACTAATCTCAAACATAGCTCAAAACTGAATGGGTATGCAATTATTGCATGATAGGTTGAAAACATTAATAATAATAGAAATTTTTGTCTGTTCGATACAGATTTTGCATTCGATATTAATAGTTATTTAACGAACAAGTGTATTAATAAGGGCGATTAACAATCGAGATATTTTAACGCGTGAGCGGAGCGAGCGCGTTAATGTTTGAGATTGTTAATCGCCATTTTAATTCACGAGTTTGTTACAAAACTTTTCCGTCGACAGAAGTTTTCAAAAATAGAGATATCTTATTTTCAATGTTTATTTATTTAACGTTACGATAAAAAACAATCACTATTTCCTATTTATATTAACTCTACTAAGATAGTTTAATTTTTCTCAGTGGTAGTTTTATTTTATTTTTTATTATTTATTTTCAAATTGAAATAAAGAAAAAAAAAATTTACCCTCGGTGGGTTTTGAACTCTCGACCTCAGTGTTGCAAGCCAGGTGCACTTTACCATTACGCCACGGGACCATATATGGTTTTGAGTGACAACTGGTGTAATAAACATTTTCTAAAATTTTATTTGAAAATTGACAAATAAATAATGACAGATAGTACTAACCAATATAAAATGTATAAGAGCAATGTATGTTGGGTTGCATATAATCAAATCGTTGATTAATAGAAAATCATTCATTAACAGGGGTCATTAATCAACGATTTTGAGTGCGTTAAAATACATCATAAATGAACGGTCGACGGAAAAGTAACTTTAAACGTACCTCAGAACTGGATGACCAGGCATTATTATTGTATAATATGTCCATATTATAGTTTGAAAAAACTAACGAAATACACTTTTTTAACGATATGAACAAAAAAGTGAAAAATATATTGAAATTGAAAAAACTAAGGAAACACGCTTTTATATTAATATGTACCAAAATGTGTTGAAATTAATTATAGTTTGAAAAACACGCTTCATAGTAAAATGGAAGAAAAGTAAAAAATTATGTTCGAAAATTTACTTCAATGTTAAAAAAGCGTGCACTCACATTTTAATAATCAAAGCATTTACAAATAGCTATAGCAACAACAATAACTGACATCTAGCAATCCCTGGATTTTTATTGAAGTTCATTTTTGAAAATAATTTTTTTACTTTTCAGTCCTTATTAATATAAAAGTGTGTTTCTTTACTTTTCCAAACTATAATTCATTTATTAACAGCTCAACAATCAGATCTCATTTTCCGTGTAATGTTCTCATGACAATCGCATCCAGAGTATCGAACCAAATCTTTATTGTCCGGTGACTAAAATTTCTGGGTTGAAATGAAGCAGACACTAGTTATAAATTCAGCAAGATTACGAGTTGGAAGAATATCTTGATTCCTAAAAAGGAGTGGACGGAGTGAGAGTGATCTGGCCTTTGAGAACGGTAGGTTGGCTAAGTCTACTTCCCACATGACTTGCCAACATCTTGCGATATCGGATATAGTTTTATTCAAATTCTATCATAATGGACCACATAAACTGAAGAACTGGGGTTATTCGAATATGTTGGGAAGTTAGTCACTAGTAAATACATGCTAAACTTGGGTTTCAAAGTGGTCTGAATCTGAAGAAATGTTAGTTCTTTATACAGTCCACTTTTATGAAGTAAAGTTATTTTTTGAAACGACACTCCAAAACACTGAGGTATGAGTTGTGCTGTTCGTGAATTTTCCAAGACATTGTTCTCAAAAAAAAAACAATATGTATTTTGAAGCTGTCCCAGAGAAATAAATTTATTCATTTAATTTTGATTGTCACTAATTCTAAAATAGTATTATGAATGAATGATTACCTCTTCGATGATACCTTGATTTATTATGTTAATTTATAGATGTCTTACAATGAAAACATCCCACGTGTTCACCATCAAAAATAGTTAAGATTTCCACCAAAAATAAATGGAATATTGAAATATTTTTTCATCAAACATTTGTTATTTTCAAAACAGTTTTTCTATATATTTTTTATTTTTAATTGTATTATCAAATCACTAGTGTTGCAGAAAAAGTTTACTTTTATCAATTATTTTTAAGGCTCATATCACCCATCTCGCCTTTAGAAGTATAATAGGCTACTTATAACTCTTGGTTCACAATATACTACTTCATAACACTGTTCTGAATCTCGTATACAGCTAAAGACTTTCCCAGGATTTTTTTTTTGGAAAAAGAACACAAAATCGTCTCCAAAAAAATTTGGTCTTCCACTTTGAGTATGGACTACTACCTTCTTATCTCCCTGGATTGTTCAATAAGTTTTGTATCATGAATCTGAATAGCATGGTTGAAAAATAGCCACAGTTTTCATCAAAATTGTATTAACAAGTATCTGGTAGATGTCAATAAATGTCCGGGATGCTATGCTGGAAAAGAAGCTGTTTTCTGTTGGGTATTCATCTCAATTCCTTCATTAATGAAAATATGGGTATATTTTTTAAGCATGTATATGAAAATGATCATTTTTACTTCTGGATACCCTACATGAAAGTGATAGTTTTTCACTCTAAAGATGAAAATGAAACAAATGAATGCGACCAGATGGCAATTTACTAAAAACAAATTCATGGATTTTTGATACTAGTGACAGTTAATCTCACTACTTGTCATTTGAATCAGCCAGCAAACGAACGTCACTTCTTTTGACAGTTTATAAACATTTGAATTCTAAAAATTTTAAACCCGTATTTGAGATTGTCACCTCACGAAAAAATAGTATATTTAAGAGATATGAATGAAAAAAATGGCTGTTTCATCTCGAGTGGGAAATACAATTTTTTCTACGATAGATGTTGTTAAAATACTGGATTACACTTTTTAGAACTTGAATGTTTATAAACTGTCGAACATGGCATATTTATACTGGGGAAGTAGGTATCTTTCCCTGAGGTTTTCATTTTCTTTCAGCAAAATTGTATAATTCTAAAGAAACATTTATCGCTTTTAGCCCATGACATTTCCTCTATGGCCTTTGAATAAGTTATTCTGCCAATGCACGAGATCCGACGTTATTTTATTCAAATTACATCGTTTGCAATGAAGTGAACAAGTCGGAGTTTAAACTCTACAGCATGATATAGGCGAGGAACGATAGATAATTGCATTAAATTATTGTCTAAGTTGTTCTTAACACGATCACATCGTTTCCTGAATTTACAGAGGTCCAATTACGTGGCCGGTGAAGAAGAATATTGTTAACGGTTTTTATGTGTTTTTCCATTATTTGGAGATGGTTTTTCCTGAATATCAAATTAACCAAATTTTTTTCTACAATCATGCAGAAAGTAGCAATCACCAGCAGAATGAGCGAAATAATTTAATTAATTTTTTTTACATACTTTCAAGCATTTTTGCATTATTCTCTAACGAGATACGAGTGACTACAATAAATTCTGATAGAGTGGTATCAGAATCTGTTTAATCTGCGAAAATGATTCCACAACAGATTTTATGAATGTCCTATTCATATTTTCGAACTAAAATCAAATTCTTACACGTTTACACGTCCACAGAACAAACAGGATTTTGTGTCAAATTTCACTCACCAACTGATGAAACAACAAATATTCAAAATTTCGTTACATAAAACATTCAAATTAATGGCTACTTCTCATTCAACAAAGTTTACGCTCATACAAAACTCATACAAAAAGTCCCACTTTACGAATTCATACCAGGAATAATATCAAAAACTGCTGCTGACAAAGACATGTATGAGAAATAATATGCAAATTTTTTGAGATGGTGATAAGTTGGTAGACATCTTTGAACAGGAAAATTGAAGAGAATGAAAATCGCAAATCGAAAATTACATCCTGCGAGAGGAAAAGTGTCACTTTCCTCCCTAGTAATACAAATAGTGATTCCACTTCAGAGTCTTTTTGCGTTCCTCATAACGCATTAGAAATTTGATTGAACCTTGGATTGGTCAGAACAAAAAAAATTGCTGGCTGCCTGTCAATGAGTAGATAATCATCTAACTTTGATGACTGTGGTCACTAGTTTAAATTAAAATTCATCTATATAGGCGTATTTCCTGAAAACACGCGATTTTACGCAAATGAAAATAATTATTTCGGCAAATTAGCAAATGCTCCTTCGTCATATTGAGAATAAATTAAAGACAACCAACCCAGAGACGCTGAACAAGAATAATGAAACACCTGAAGTCGTAGAAACAGGATTCGGGGAAACGTTTGTTTCAACTAAGCATTGTCTCTGTAACAGTTACCACAAATATTAATATAAGTTATTTTCGGTTTTGCTGCTTCTACGTTCGCTATTCAAATGTTTGCAACTCATACGTAGGTAAGATTGCAAACAAGTGAAGCTCGGTCGCCCAGGTACTAATTGTAAACGACCATGACACCAGCCAAGAGGAGTAACTGATACTTTGTACTTGTTTTCTATACTATTAACCACATAATCGATTCAAAGAGCACGTGTGAGTACAGGCTAGCTGGCTACGAGAAAAAGGAACAATTCGAATAATGTGGTTGTAGTACAACTTATCGCACCTCATATTTTAATCTTATGACATATTATAATTCCCGATAATAAATGAATTGATATGATGAAATATCTATTCTATCTAAAGCGCTTACGGTAATGAAATAGTTATTTTATAACGTCACTATGTACCTAATCTAAATCTTGTCCCTCCATTTGAAAAATGTTGATAAAATATTATGAATTGGATATAAGTATGATTCAGTTTCTACCTTCCTTAAGAAATATAAATTCATAAAAGTGGAAGTCATATTTTGAAACTATTTGTTACACTGAAATGAGGCGAAGTAATTGAAGCATTGTCTAAAAGGAATAAACTATAATTATTCACCGATCAGTTGCTCCTATCCAATATAAAACAATTATCTGGAAATTACAAGTTGTTCGTTTAAGATTGAGTTGAATAGTCATTTGTTGAAGAATGGCTCCAATATGTCTCAGCAATCAGGAAGAAGATTCAATTTAATATGTCCTCTCGTCAACAATCCAAAGTGATTTAGGAGCCCCACAGGGCTCAGTATTGGGCCCATTTTTCTTAAGTTTATATGTTAACAGGAAAATTCATATTCTACCAGATATTGAAGTCATAACTTATACTGACTTATACTGACGACTATATGTATATATAAAATTCTTATACTCTCTGGTAGAGACAGCGGCAGCCTAAAGGCAAAGTGTGAAACTACTCCGAATGAATGGAGTGATTCCAAGGTCACTATCCATATTCCAATAGAGATAAAACTGAATTTTCACACAGTCAAAAAGTCTCCTGAGAGTATTGAAATATTTCACAACGACGCAGTTATCCATTCCGGAACATTGCACTCTATTAGGTGCCAAACTTGTATACCTGCACTATATGTCCAGAAATTTAAATATATATTGAAAAAGCATCAAGTGGTATAGCTGATGCTCAGCCTCTGGCAAGAATTCTCATTTTCTCAAAAGGTTTTCGTCAAAAAAAAAAAGAATTCCAAGAACCATAGCTGGCCTTGAACATGATCAGTTATGCCGAGAGTCTGTCAGAGAACTGAAAATGTTTAGCTTTACTCCTCACATTTTTGGGATATGTCTGAAAAAATGGAAATGGGGATCTACACGTGTACAACACCCGATGTAGAAATGTTTAAAGAAATAGCTTCTAGAAATTTCGAAGAGTGTCGAAAAAACCTTTAAGAAAATTCGAAAACATCGAAGGAGCAACTTCAAGAAAATGCGAGAATCCTGAAAGATAAGCTTCTAGTAAAGTCGAAGATTCTTGAAGATGAACTTTGTGGTGTGACGAATCGATTAGAACAAAAAATGGGAACTGTCGAGACAGAAATGGATAAAATAAGAAACGAAA
Organism: Chrysolina haemoptera; assembly: GCA_958298965.1. Lineage (NCBI taxonomy): Eukaryota > Metazoa > Arthropoda > Insecta > Coleoptera > Chrysomelidae > Chrysolina > Chrysolina haemoptera. The sequence continues at coordinate 5,367,323 of OY282586.1, read as the reverse complement.
TCTTGAAAGAAATGGAAAAACTGAAGAAAACAATCAGTGATATGAAAAGAAAGACGAATCGACACGTTTTTGCGTAGTTTATCGTCAGCTGAACAACCTGACGAAGGACAGTCACCTTCTTCCGAGATCAGGGGACACCCTACAATCTACGATATTCGTTACCATAGACTTGAAGAGCGGACATTGGCAGGTCGAGCTGGCTCCAGACGATCAAGAAGAGATATCTTCCACCATCGGCTCAGGGTTGTGGCAGTTCAGAACTATGCCATTCGAGTTCTTCAACGCTCCAACAACATTCAAAAGATTGATGGAGACTGTTCTGAAAGAACTCTCATTAGACACGTGTCTAGGGTATCTAGATGACATAATTGTAGTCCGCAAAGCGTTTGAGGACGATGTGACAAACCTAGATGAGTTATTCCTGCGACTGAGGAACTCTGGATTGGAACTGAGCCCCAAGAAATTCCATCTGAAAGAAGTACGAAATTTCAGCCACATTGTTTCTGAGAAAAAAGTAGCAGTTGATGAGCAGAAGATCAAATAAGTGAAAGATTGGTCCATTCCGAGAGATTTTAACATTAGTAACAGGTGTTATACCAATGACGATATTTAAAATCAACGTTTCATTGCAATGGAAACATCAAAAATTCCTGAATAACGTGTTACGTGACAATCCTTCTATACGACGTAGGTCAATAGGGCACAATAACTTTTTGATATATCTGTGAAGAAAATTTCTATCGACAATTCTCATAATCTAATGGAAAAATCGCCGGACACCCCAGGCAAATAAATTATAGCTTCATATCTCTTGGGGCTGATATGTAATTATAGATAAAATGCTGAAAGAAACTGAAAAACCGAATCGAGGCGTGCGGAGCCGTAAGTAGGACAAGGAGATGCGTGGTTAGAAGAATGAAGAAACCGCACTTGCTCGAAGGAAACGATATTTTTATACAATAAATTAAAGGGTGTACCTTTCAACAATCAAAGAAAAACGTCATGGCACGCCTGTTCAGTTCTTTCATGAGATACGTTCTTTTGTTGCAGCTGCGTTGCTGATTGTGTCAGGGCTATCGTGCATAACTTAAGCACAGAACACTTTAGAGGTAACTAATGATAAAAATAATTATGATAATGATTTTTATGGACAAAAATACAAAATACTCATAGAAATATTATACATAAGGAGACTGGTCAAAAAGTAGAGTTTAGTCCAGTTAAAGGTCACACAGATCAGGAATTGAGTCAAACCAAAAATTCTGTTGTTCTGAATTTTCAAACATGTGTTCCGATAATTCAGTTGGAATATCCTGGGAGCTAATTTTCTTATGTCGGAGAGCTTTAAGAAGGCCCCTCCCAGGAACTTAAGTTCTCATTGGTTTGAAATGAGAACAAGATGAAAGAGATCATCTAATTAGTTTCTAGAACAATTTGTTTTCTCTCGAAAAGATAAAAAACTGTGATCAAGATTCATTCTAGTATTACAGAGGGCACTTCCTTCGAATGCTCATATGTTCCTGATGTTTCTTGGTTATTTCATCATATATTGTTTTCTACTGTATTATTAATCAATACAGTAACGAAATAGTCAGAGAGTATTCAAGCCTTGCCAGACTTTGCATGAGGCAGAGTTCCTTTCAGTTTGCATGAATAACTCAAAAAGGTACAGCCATGGGCAACCCTCTTGTCTCCCTTCCTAGCCAATTTGTTCATGAATAGGATTGAGATGGAAGCAAGATATTTGGAAGACGTGTTTGCTGTCTTTTTGGTACAGAAATGAATAGCTAGTTTTGAAACATATCGATGAAACCAAAAAATATGCGAGTTGCCATTTTTAGATGTGTCTATAATTAAAAACGATCAAAATCTGCTTGAATTTGATGCCTTCAGAAAGGACACGAATACACATCCCTGAGAGTTCTCAACGTTGCATACAGCACAAAATGGCGGGATGGAAGTCTTGGTGGTCGTTTCCATTCTCATCAACAAGGAGAGATTCAAATCTTAGAAAATGATTATCGGAGAGGTGGCTGAGCTAAATGGTTATTCTGTGATCTTGGTGGATAAACTGATTAGGAAACATATATTTGAAAGAACACTTCGTAACTTCAAAGAGAGGAAAACCCTACTAAACAGATCATTATCCTACATGAACTTCGAGTTTGTCAAAGTTGCAGTAAACTATTCATATTTGCAGAAAATTTTATTTAATTGACGAAACCATTGACCACAAGGTTTTGACGGCATCTTAAGAGTTCTCAATAAGATATATGTACAAAACTTCGCAAGAACTACAAAAAAGATAAGACAGAATGAGATAAAAAGTCGGAGATTTATGAAATAAGCTGTAAAGACTGCGAGGAAAAGTATGTGAGTCAAACTGCAAGAACCATGAAAGAACGGTTGAAAGAACACATTTGCTCTTATACGGTTTTCGAAATCAGAAGAATCGATTGTGGCCCAACTTGCTTTGGATCACAACCACCGATTTGAGGATACAAGAACAGAAGAAGAAAATAATCAAACAAGTTCATGACTATAGAGTTCTCAATGCATTCGAGACTCTGGAAATTGCAAAGTGTGAAAATAGTATTAATGCGAAAGAGGACCCAATTCCATTGAGCTCATTGTTCAATTTCATAATTTATTATTTTTATTCAATGTTTTCGGTATTTCTATTACATGAACTTCTAACATATTAGTCTATTATCCTCTCCATTGCTCTCAGGAGATTTATGAGCTGTCTATATTTGATGCACTAAAGAAATTCACCAAATTTTAGTGGGCCATAAAATGTATTCCTTCACAATCAGAACAGCTTCAAGAACTTTTAACCTGACTGTACAATTTTTCAATCACTTAGCTTAAAAATATTTGAATTAGAGTTTCTCGACATGAGTCTCTAATAACTAAAGGAGAATATTGCAATCCGCATAGTGCAGTAATAACAGTACAATTAGAGATCAAGCGTCGATTTCATGGGTAATTTCTTCACGGAACAAGTACCTTCACGTAAAAAACATTGAGATGCTGGGGAAAACATTACCCATCATACCATGCAAATCGTGAATACACAAAGTACAGTTGATTCTAGATGCTCGGTATTTCGAATCGTTATGCTATACGGTTGAATATAGCTGAGGAGGTAATGGAATTAATACCGATCATGACTGCACAATTTGAGTTATGCTTAGCTTGTCTTATTACTATCGTAAACGAATGACATAACCACCGGTAATATTAAATGTAAATTCACCTTGTTCGCGCTTGATACCACATTTATTCAGCGTGACACAGGTATTGAATGAATTTATGTACCAAAACGGGTGACTTTAACGTTATGAACAGGCACCATCTTTGCGTCATCACCAAAGTCAAATTTTATCATTGCGCCGCACATATATTTTTTCAGAGCGATAGTGGAGATAACGTAGTACCTGAACGTAACAAAACTACGTAGCTGGAAGCGCCAATATGGTATATTGATAGCTCCTAAGTTACCAATTTTTTTCTTTTTTTAACCATACAATTTTTTTCAGTTCCATCAAAGGTATTGTTTGCTCTTAACGTGTACAACAGAATGGTTACAAGGCTTTCATAATAGTAGCGATAGCCCCGAGTTCTTCGAAATTCCCGTGAAAAACCTGATACTGTTCTATTTTCTAACACTATCATACTAAAACTCAAAGAACATATAAATTGACGATTGTTATGTCAGATACATGAATTATGAACCACAAAATGCTGAAGCCGGCCATATTCATTGTAGTAGTAGGTGGTGTGTTCCAAACAAACCTTGGTTTTATTTTTCATGTATTATGACGTAATTCAACTTATAAAAAAATCGTTCACGTTTCTTTCTCGTTCTTTTCTGGTTTCACGGGCTGAAATGGGAGCTTTGGAAAAGAAAGCAGACCATTGATGTGAGAAGAAAGAGTAATGGTGCTAAAATGAATATTTGTGGGACTTATCAACCACCACGTGGAAACACAACTGAAGCGCAAGTTATAAGATGGTTGCTTAGCAAGGAATTCCTGAAGCCAAACGCAATCAAACGTTTCTCGATAGTTTGCTGCCCTATATGTGAAACATAAGCAAGCAAATCATCAGTTGATTTCTGATGCTGGAAACCATCTTGTCGATCATTGATAATTCCTGAGCATTCTAGATATTTCATGAGCTCGATGTTGGTGGCTTTTTCCATGACCTTGCTGGTTACGATGGGATATCAACTGGAATTTGAATTGTCAGTCTCTTTCAAGGATTCGATTGTCTTCTTGAACATGTTTATATCTTCAACATATTTCGATCTGGTCCTAGGGCTCTAGATCAGTTTTTGCTATATCAGGTTTTATCAGATGATATTTGTTTTGAATTTTTTGTTTTTGGAAGCAGGAAAAAAGGTCCCCGGGTGTTGGTGGAGACAATCTACCACCTACAGAAATAGGTACCTACACAGAATTGATTCTGAAATCATTATTTTTATATCAGTAGAAATTCTGTATTTCAGTTGATATTGTAATAAAATTCCCATGAAGTCATTCACTAATGATCAAAACAAATACTGTGAATTGGTTGGAATCTGAAAATGAAAGTTGCATTCTTAATACAACGGAGAATATTCCTACAACGCTGGATAATTGACATTGTAATGCTCACAGTCGGCATTTGTGTCGAACATGTGACTGAGATTTACTCCATTGGAATCTGATACGACGGCAAGCATGAATGTTATAGTACAGTCGAAGAAGCAGATGTTGTTCACCGGCGAGAAAATACATTCTCAGGAATCCGTGATGAATACCGGAAACAATTCCCTCAGATATCCAGAAATGCAGCATGTTAACGAACGTTTTCAAAATTTACAGGGTGTTCCTTAAAGACATGCTAATATTTGAGGGGGTGATTCTTTGACTTATTTTAAGGAAAAAACTTTCTATAAACGTATGTCCTAAAAGTCCTAACTTTTGAGATACAGGATGATAAAGTTTTGAAAAAAAATCAGTTTTTTAATAATAACTGAGATAATATTGTAGACGTTTTTATAAAATTTGGTACATGTCTTCTATGCATCAAGGTGCATTTTTTAATGCACAAACATTTTCATTTTCTCAACCAGTGGTGTCCGGACGGGTTTTGCATTGAATATTTTTGGAGAAAAAAATACTACGCCACTGCTTTCTCCAAAAAAAAATACTTTTGAGATCCTCATTTATTTTTGAGCAAATTTAATCACTTGAGTTTTCTTTGTCCGCCGCATGGTTTTCGCTTAAAAAAATAAAAATCGTTTTACTTCAGGATCAATTCCTCAAAAATCTGATGTGTGGAAAATATTGTGCATTGACTTAAAGCAAATAAAGGGATCAGATTTGTTCCAAAATGAATGAGAATCAAAAAAATATGGATTTCAGCTTGTACAAAAACGAATTTTATTTTATTTTATAAAAGTAAGTTTAAATGAACGGATCAAATTCATTAATTATTGACAATACTAACACTGATTATAAAAATTGTTGGAAATGGCCACCTTCACTTAATAGGCATGCTTCCGCCCGTCTACGCATGGAATTACGCACACGTTGAAATATTCCCGACGTATTCCGAATAGTTTCACACGAGGCAACTATTCGCTCTCTTAAATCTTCTAAAGTATTAACGGGAGTTTTATACACTAGAGTTTTAAGGTGCCCCCATAAAAAGAAATCTAAACTGTTGAGATCAGGGGATCTTGCTGGCCATTGCTGAGGTCCTCCGCTTTCAGTCGATGCACAAACATTTCCACACCGCATCAGATTTTTGAAGAATTGATCCTGAAATGAAACGATTTTTATTTTTTTAAGCGAAAACCATGCGGCGGACAAAGAAAACTCAAGAGATTAAATTTGCTCACAAATAAATGAGGATCTCAAAAGTATTTTTTTTTTCAGGAGAAAGCAGTGGCGTAGTATTTTTTTCTCCAAAAATATTCAATGCAAAACCCGTACGGACGCCACTGGTTGAGAAAATGAAAATGTTTGTGCATTAAAAAATGCACCTGTACATGCACATGTACCAAATTTTATAGAAACGTCTACAATATTATCTCAGTTATTATTAAAAAACGGATTTTTTTTCAAAACTTGATCACCCTGTATCTCAAAAGTTAGGACTTTTAGGACATACGTTTATAGAAAGTTTTTTCCTTAAAATAAGTCAAAGAATCACCCCCTCAAATATTAGCATGTCTTTAAGGAACACCCTGTATATTCATTCACTTTACGTAATAACTATTTAGAACGTACACCCGTTTAATTTTTGCACAGAGCGTGATTGTTTTATCTGAAATTTCGGGGATACATTTTGACGGGTGCTTCTGAAAGATTTTGAATATTTTCAGTTGTTTCAGAAGCTTGGAATTAGGCTACAATTATCCATCAGTTGTTTCTTAAAAATTTAGAAATCCCTTCCATCTGGCAGGTTACAATCAGCGACCATCAATGAAAATACCCTCATAAACCTAAACGAACTGGGTATCCTCATTTAACGTAATGAAATCTACGAACCAGCCCTTTATACTAATTTCTAGATAATCGGATTATCAAAATTCGAAACATTCGGAAGGTTTGGAATTGGAAATTCTGATGATAATTGACTTCTGAGGACGGTAACTGTGTTAACGGTATGTATGTTGTTGAGAATAGTAATAAAATAAGTATAATAATAGTATATTGTGGAGATATCATTGCTCAAAAATTACAGGGGTTTTTTCAAAGGTGCTGATTTTGAATCTTCCATAATATAATGAAAATAAACCTCTGAATTTTGTACTGAGCACAAAAGTCAAAAACGGCTCGTCCAATTTAGCAAATTTCTTTTTTCTTTTTTTAGTACTTGTAGGTCGGTGAAGGTTCGTATGTAGAGGAAAATTGGACAATTGGTAAAATGCTCCCGAAAAACGTAAAAATCCCACGTTTCTTTTTATTTACTTGATTTTTTTAATTTAATTGTATTTATAGTTTGAGTGGACGTGAGGTTAAGAACTTACTAGAAATATCTGAAATATATTAGGAGAATATTCGAGAAGGGGTTCCGGAAAGTTCTAGAGCATATTGAAAAAGACACTCGAATGAAGTCCTCGAATGTTCGGTCTCCAGAAAGTAGGCGTGCGGTTTGAAATTTTCTAGAAATGTCTGGAATATACAAAAGAAAACTTTACAATGTTTTCGAAGCGTCAGTGAGGTTCTAAAAAGTTCAAGAATATCGTAAAATGAGCCATAACAGAGGCTCCGGAAAGTTCTAGAACGTAATAGATATACACTCGAGTGAAATTCTCGAAAGTAAGATCACCAGGGGTAGGGGGACGTATGACCTGCCTGGAAATTTATGACTATGAGAGAGATAACTCTAAAATGTTATCAATGCTTGTAGAAGGTGCTGAATCTAAAAAATCTTGGATTGAACCAAAAAAGTGGCTCTGGAGAGTTCAATAAAGTAATGAAAAAGATACCCGAATGAAGTTCTCGAGTGTTCGGTCACCAGGAGTTGAGCGTGAGTGTTGAAACGTTATAGAAATGCCTGGACTGTACGAGAGAAAAAGTTCTGCAAAGTTCGAGGAAATCGTGAAATGAAATATGAAAAGAAACTATTGACTAACGTAAATGAACTAGAAAAATGTTAAAGTGTTCTCAATGCTTCTGTTCTGGAAATTTCTAGAACATAAGTTGGAAAAAAAAGTTCTCGCAGATTCTGGAGACATTCAGAAAATTTCGGCAAGTTATCAAACGTAGAACACTCGAGTGAAATGTTATCGAATAAGTATAATAATATAATAAGGAGGATTCACTTGTTTTGGGGGTGAGGGGTTGAGGAACCACTGAATAGATGGTCCAGATGATTTTGGAAAAACTGGAACATTCTTGACTGACGGTTGTGATGGACTTTTCTTTTCCAAAAAAATATTGTATTGTCCACCAATCTTAATGGAATATTCTTATTGACAATTTCGTAACATCGTACACTTTCACCACCCCCCCACCACTTCTGACCAGTATGAATCTTAGATTTTATATTTATACCCGGGCAATGCCGAGTCCACGCTTATCTCCGAGACCACACGAACAATTTTAATAAAATTTTGTAAATTCATATAGAACTATTTTTATCCCTATAAGTAACCCTCAATATTTTTTATCGTATATTCGATGACTTTTTATATCACAATTAGCTTCTGCTCGCGACTTCTTGGCGAATCAAATATATTCCTATCAATGCATGATGAAGGACAGGACAGCCTCAGCCGGGTTAGCTAGTGAACAAATAAAACCAAAAAATTCTTCTTTCGTGCATTATTGACCGTGCTATTGAACTGGGTGTGTACTTGAAATACGGATCGTAAAAGTTAACAAGTTGCGGTAAATTATGGCAACACGGAAATGACTGCACGCAACCATTAGAGAAAATGGTTCGGCGCTTTTTTTTAATGTTAATCAAATTCATCAACTTTTATACTGCCCTGCTCACTGACTATGATAAACGATGACTGGTGTCGGTTAATTACATTATTTAACTGCAAATACAGATTCGTTTATAATTGTTTCGAAGGCAATCGCGGTTTTAGATCGATATCGTTATTAAACAAGGAATCATGAAGTTCTTGTTTGCATAATATCAATAGCACTTTTTTTGATTGGAGATTTGATAAGAAGCCTGAGTGAATTAGAACGCGAAGTACTGTATGCATTCTGCGTGACAAATGATTTGTGAATTGAAAATTCATTTTATAGGGTAACACTGAACATTATCAGATACTGTATATTAGCAGGAAAACTGAATTTTGTATTTTTCAATAGTATCGCTTTCATACTATTACGAAAGTATATACACTATATACTAATTCGGCCATTCTGAATCGACTGGCGTTCGAAGAATTTGTCTATCTCTGACCGTTCTCGAGTTGGTCAGCTCTAAATCAGTTTTTAGATGTTTTTTTGCCGCTAAAAATATTTCTAATGAGTTTTCGACATTTTCATCCAAAGATTCGGAATCAGCACGTCAAAATACGTTCGAGGACAGAATTTTGAAATGATGATATCCTCGACTTTTTTGTCTGTTGATTTATTTCTTTCAAATTCTCAGCATATACTAATTGGGCCATTCTGAATCGATTGGCTTTCGCTGAATTTGTCGAGGTCTCGAGTTGGTGAGCTATAAATAAGTTTTTAGATGTTTTTTTTGCCGCCAAAAATGAACTGATTAATCTTTTCTCAAAATCAAATCAAATCAAATCAAATCAAAATATACTTTATTGTCCGAAGAATGAATTCTTGTTGACAAAGCGTTTATAAATATAAAAATAAAGTTATACAGAATATAAAAACGGTATGCGTAAATATATGTTGATAAAATCACAAGTCGTCAAAAAAGAATAAAAGTGAACAGGTTCATCATAGAATATTATTATAAAATATAATGGTATAATGTACAAGCGTGTATAGCATGGAAGAAGATAATGCTATTTACATGGCACAATAATGATAAAATAATTAACAAACAACAACATATATATCATGTGTAAAATTATGTTACATGTAGTTAAAATTAGACTACGCAAGAAGCGAGTGTCATATAAAGAGAAGAGAATAGAATTAACATACGAGTGTACGAGGTTAAGATAAGTTCGAGCAATTCCAATCTTTGTCTAGATACTCTTGAACACTGTAGTATGGTTCATTGATAAGAAGACTTTTTACAGATCTCCTGAATAGAACTGGAGAGACAATTTTTCTGGTAGTAACCGGGAGATGATTAAATAATATCAAAGCATTATAAATGAGAGACTTTTTTGTTAAATTCGATGATGGAATGGGAAGTCTTAGATTATTATTTTGGCGGGTAGAACTAACAACCGTCTCATATGAGGATTTGTTACTGTGGACTAAACATACAGTTTCAAGAATAAATAAAGTTGGGAGGGTAAGGATTTTGAGATCCAAGAAAAGAGGTTTACATGATACCCTAGGTCCAACATTGAGGAGGTAGCGAACGGCCCTTTTCTGGAGGATGAAGATAGAATGGAAATTGTGATCATTGCAGATACCCCAGAAGGGTAACCCGTATCTGATGTGGGATTCAATCAAAGCGTGATAAACTACTTTGGCAGTGGCCATACCCAGTTCACTAGACACTACCCTCACGGCATAACAACCAGAGGCTAATTTTGATCTCAGTGTTTTCACATGACTTTCAAAGTTGAGCTTATAATCTAGATGAATACCAAGAAACTTGGTATCATTTTTTTGTTCAATGAACATTTCAGTACCCATTTGAATCTCTGGTAGATTGCACTGAACATGAAAATGTTCCTGGAATATTTCAGAAACGTCATAGAAGTTGACGACAATTCTGGAGCTGCATTGACATATAGCATGACTCGAGGGGTAAACAACTAGTCATTTTTTGTACACATAATGAAAGCAGTAAAGTAATTATCTCTAATGAAAAATAATGAAAAAGTTTTAGGGGGCAATGAAATATAATTACCACGCGGATACGTTGTATGGACATAATTTAACTCTTATGTATGAAAATAAGATCCAGAAAGTTCGAAGCTCATGCCCACGTATGATTTTTGGTGTAAGTATATAGGCGACAACGAGTATCAAATAAATTGAAGAAGATTGGATGGTTACATAAAGAGAACAGGAGAAAGGTTCATTTTAGTACCTTGTCATAAAATAATTCTCTAATACATACCCGAATAATACTAATTCAGCCATTTTGAATTAATTGATTGGGGTTCGCAGAATTTGTCTATCTCTAACCGTTCTCGACTTGGTCAGCTCTGTATCTGCTTTTAGATGGTTTATTTGCCGCCAAAAATTTTTAAGATGAGTTTCCGACATTATTGTTAAAATATTCAGAATCCGCACGTCAAATTACTTTCGAGGACAAAAATTTGAAATTCAAAAAACGAAAAATAAAAAATCTCAGAAAATTTAATGTTTTATCTTAAACACCTTTTTCCGGGTAAATCTTATATCTTAGCATAGAAAATCATAAATTTTTGGGATGAGCATGAAAATTTACGTAAACAGTGCGAATTTCAAGTCGATGTGACAACTTGGTACTTTTAATGATTTTTAGGGGTGAAACCCCTTGCAACTTTTTCGACTAATTTTTAATTTCTTTCGATTGACTCGCAATTCAAAATACATACTAATTCGACCATTGTGAATCGATTGGCGTTCGCAGAATTTGTCTATATCTAACCGTTCTCGAGTTGGGCAGCTCTAAATCAGTTTTTTGATGGTTTTTTTTGACGTCAAGAATATTTCTGATAAGTTTTCGACATTATTGTTAAAAGATTCGGAATCAGCACGTCAAAATACGTCCGAAGACAAACATTTTAAATTCGAAAAATGAAAAATAAAAAATCTCAGAAAATTTAATGTTTTATCTTAAACACCTTTTTCCGGCTAAATCTTATATCTGATCATAGAAAATCATACATTTTTGGGATGAGCATGAAAATTTACGTAAACAGTGCGAATTTCAAGTCAATGTGACAACTTGGTACTTTTAATGATTTTTAGGGTTGAAACCCTTGCAACTTTTTCGAGTAATTTATTATTTATTTTGATTGACTCAAAATTCACAATACATACTATTTCAACCATTCTGAATCGATTGGCGTTCGCAGAATTTGTCTATATCTAACCGTTCTCGATTTGGGCAGCTCTAAATCAGTTTTTTGATGGTTTTTTTGCCGTCAAGAATATTTCTGATGAGTTTTCGACATTTTCGTTCGAAGAATCGGAATCAGCACGTTAAAATACGTTCGAGGACAACATTTTTGAATTCAATTACTCTTTTCTCTAACTATTTCCACATATGGAAATAGTTGGATATTGGAAATAGACATTGTCGATTTTACTATTTCATTTATTTGATACTCTCCGGCAAAAATGCTCGAACTCTGTTCACTTCCTGGTGTCTTTGCTACGGGGATTGCTTGTTGGTTTTACCACGGGTGGCGCTGCGACTGACTTTTACTGTAAGTCGCTGCTTCATTTGTGAGGAAATATTAGTTATACAGTGTATTATAATTCATTGGGCTGGGGTAGGACGACTTCAATGTTATCCGACCTACCCTGTCACTGACGAGCGGCAAGAACCGCGAAACGCGTCTGCAGGTGGTCTTCCCCAGCCAAATGAAGGATAATTTGCTGTGTAACAATAAGCAATTGCAACTGGGTTTTCTGAGAAGAACGTTGCCCAAAATATCTGTCATGATTTTTGCCTCATATTTTCCACATGGTGGAAATATTTGGAGGGAAGTGTACGTCGACATTGTACAATTTTTAAAAAGTTCTTTCATTTCACCTGAATTGAACTGAGGACCACAATCTAAAAAAAATCTGACAAGGACGCCTGAATCAGAGAATATTTTTCTCAAACGATGTTTAACTTTACTACTAGGTGGAGTATCACCATGAAATGTTTTTCAGAACAAAAAAATAAATCCGCTGAAACGTCTTGAAAAAGACGTACAGGAAGTGGATCACTGCTCTTTGTTTCTTTTGAAAATGAAGATCTTGATTTTTGGCTTAGGTGCAGGGTTTTTTATGTCGCTATTCATTCCAGGCCAAGACAGGAGAAAGGTTCATTTTAGTACCTTGTCATAAAATAATTCTCTAATACATACCCGAATAATACTAATTCAGCCATTTTGAATTAATTGATTGGGGTTCGCAGAATTTGTCTATCTCTAACCGTTCTCGACTTGGTCAGCTCTGTATCTGCTTTTAAATGGTTTATTTGCCGCCAAAAATTTTTAAGATGAGTTTCCGACATTATTGTTAAAATATTCAGAATCCGCACGTCAAATTACTTTCGAGGACAAATATTTGAAATTCAAAAAACGAAAAATAAAAAATCTCAGAAAATTTAATGTTTTATCTTAAACACCTTTTTCCGGGTAAATCTTATATCTTAGCATAGAAAATCATACATTTTTGGGATGAGCATGAAAATTTACGTAAACAGTGCGAATTTCAAGTCGATGTGACAACATGGTACTTTTAATGATTTTTAGGGGTGAACCCCTTGCAACTTTTTCGAGTAATTTTTAATTTCTTTCGATTGACTCGCAATTCAAAATACATACTAATTCGACCATTGTGAATCGATTGGCGTTCGCAGAATTTGTCTATATCTAACCGTTCTGGAGTTGGGCAGCTCTAAATCAGTTTTTTGATGGTTTTTTTTGACGTCAAGAATATTTCTGATGAGTTTTCGACATTATTGTTAAAAGATTCGGAATCAGCACGTCAAAATACGTCCGAGGACAAACATTTTAAATTCGAAAAATGAAAAATAAAAAATCTCAGAAAATTTAATGTTTTATCTTAAACACCTTTTTCCGGCTAAATCTTATATCTGATCATAGAAAATCATACATTTTTGGGATGAGCATGAAAATTTACGTAAACAGTGCGAATTTCAAGTCAATGTGACAACTTGGTACTTTTAATGATTTTTAGGGGTGAAACCCTTGCAACTTTTTCGAGTAATTTATTATTTATTTTGAGGGTTTTTTATGTCGCTATTCATTCCAGGCCAAGAAACAGTCTGGCGAGCTCGTGCTTTTGTTCTTTCCATTCCTCGATGTGCATCATGAAAAAGTTGTAAAATCCAATTTGCGAGCATTTCTTGGAAATGCTAGAAAATCACCAAAGAATATTTGGAAGAGTAACGCTTTGGTATAAAGCTCTTCATGTTTTTGAAATAATGCATAACCTAAACGATTCAATCGGGAAGCATCTGACTGCGCCATGTTATGATAAGCCAAAAATAGTAAAATTTACACTGTTTCAGGCACTAGTGCCTAAAATTAAATTGTTCAAATAGTCCATCGATTTTTAGTTATTCATGACACAAGTTCTTGAAGAAGGAATTTTCTATATGAGCGAGACTTTCTTGAACGATGCTCTTGGGTCCATCGCAGTATGTCCTGAAATTAATTCTATTTATTGGGCTGTCAAAAGTCCTAATTCATGACTCACTCCCAAGTTAATATCCGTCAGTATGTTTAGTCAATCACGGTACTATTCAGACTTCTCATTAATTCAATCATGTAGAAGTAAGACTCTTACTGTTATTTTACGGACCTGGTTTAATTGAAGTCACTCAACGTTAGCTTTACTGAGATGAGAATAATTCAATAATAATTGGAGAGTTGGTTTCGCAAATGAGATTGTCCTTAATGTCGACAAACTGGGATTTGGAGCAAAATAGAATCGTAGGAATATGTACTTTGCGCTCTGGGTTCATTTATTTGATGATTCAGTGTGAAGTCATTCAATTTGAACAATTATCTTCAGTCCGCAGAACAAGTTGTAATAGAACAATGGGCTCAGATTAGAATCTTGTGAAATATTTCTCAGCAAAAACAGATCAGATGCAGGTGTTGATCACTCAAAAATCATTGAATTGGAACTGAACGAAACAATTAGCATTGGATATTTCTTTATATATCCACTTTGAAAGACCAATTTCTCAAAAAGTAATGAATCAAATGAAAAAATACTTAGTTTAGAGTTGAGTAGAAAATTAGAAAAACATTCGATTTGATTCCTTCAAAACCACACTGATTTTGAATTGTAATCTTAATTGTTATGAGATTCCCTTGAAACTGACGTCACAAGTGGAGTTTTTTATAGGTATGTGACGCACTGTAGTGACATTTCTGTCAAATTATGCACTCGATATAGTCAAGGTCAAGATTTCCGAGATCATAATGATGGAAATATGAAAATATACTCAACACGTCAAAAAGAACATCATTGGTAAACTCTGGTGCAGCAGAAACTGTTTCAGAGCTGTAGCCTTTGAGCAGGCAGCATACTGTCGACTGAGACTAGATTACACTATGTTGAAGCAGGAAAAATCTGCAAGTAGATAATCGATTCCAAGATACGATCAAAGCTCGTTAAGTTTTCTAACAGGTCGCACTCTTTCTGTTCATTTGTCAAAGACGTGGAAAAAAATTTCTCTTCCAGCTCATTTCCTCCCCCAATCAAGGAACATGGAACACTAGCAACGAACGCTCAGGAAAGAGCCAATATCTCTACCAACATGTTTGCTGCAAATTCCACGCTGGATTCATAGGGAAAGCAACTTCAGAACATCATTTCCATTGACAGGGATATAACTGAGATTACTCTCCGCCAACGAATCATCAGATGCATCTTGCTGGGTCTTACGACCAACAATGCTAGCGGATCTGATGGAATTCCGCCGATCATTCCCAACAATCCTTCATCGAGCATTCCCAACAGTCCTTCGCAAGTTATTCAACCTCTCTAATATTTTGGGAGTCTCTCTGTCCAACTGGAAAATTGTAAGAGAACAACCATTTCCCAAAAAGGATAAAAAGACCTACCTGGCAACTACAGACTTATCCCACTGCTATATATTAACTCGAGGGTCATGGAAAAGGCCATCAACATGGAGCTCATGAATTATATACAACGTTAAGGAATCATCAATGATCGAAAATATGGTTTCTGGCATCAGAGATCAACTGATGACTTGCTTGCTCACATCTCACATATTCGGCAGCAATCTATAGTGAAACTCTGCCCGTTGCATTAGATATCTCCGAGGCGTCTGATCGCGTTTGGCACCAAGAACTCCTTGCAAACTCCCATCTAATAGCTTGCTTCCCCAGTTGTGTTCTTTGCTATCTAGATTTCTTTAAAACTGATCTTTCCACATGGTGGTCGATGGAGTATCAGTTGCATGCATTCTACATTTTTAAATAGTAACCTAAGTAAGGTAAATGTCCCGAAAGCGGACAGTGTCCCAATTTCGGACACAATCCTTTTCAATGAATAAATTAAGATTATGTGCCTATAAAATATCAAAATTGACACTGAAGAGACATCTATTATTATAATTTCATATTATTCACTATGAACTTCAGTGATACCAACACTATTGACATTTCATTTCGCGCCCTGAAATAGGCTGTACAGTTGTGAGTGCAATCCGTTGTAATTCTTATAAGAAAGGTGAATTCGAAGAATTGTTTAGGTAAGTTTTACATCACATCTTGTTCAATATTACATGTTTGAAGGATGTAATGAGTTTATAGAGGATGATTCTGAATATTTTCTCTAAAAAACTCCGTTTTTTAATTATAACCTCGAATTTATATGGGTGTCCGAATTATGGTCATACAATCCTTCATTTACCTAATTCTGACATGGGGTGTCCGAATAACGTTCACTGAAAATAATAATCTAGTATTTGTTCTGTCCTTTTTTAGTCCAATGAAAGCCAATATTTTATTTCCTTCTACTGTTTAGAGGGAAACAAATATAGTGCCCTATTTCTGACACAGGGTGTCCTAATTAGGTTCTGAGGTGTCCCAATTAGGTTCGTGAGTTTCTTTCTGACATGGTTTTGTTTTTTTTTTAGAATGTCTGCGAAAAAAAATAAAAATTATTCATCAGAATCTCTCAATTTGGCGTTAGAAGCTATCAAACATGGAATGGCTGTTAAAGCTGCTAGTAGGGAATATAAAATTCCTAAAACAACATTGCATTCTAAGTTTCATGGAAAATATCCCATTGAATGCAGTGCCGGCGCACCACCAATTTTGACAAAGGAAGAAGAGAACACATTGGTGAAGTGGATCATAAGCGTTGCTAAAGTGGGGTTCCCTGTGAACAGAGATCAATTATTAGAGAGTGTTCGCATGCTTTTATTGAAGACAAAAAAATCTAACCCATTCAAGGACAATCGTCCTGGGAGGCATTGGTATGAGGGTTTTCTTCGCCGCCACCCCGAAATATCAATGAGGATGTCTCAAAACCTCGTCAATTCTCGAGCTATATTAACAGAAGCTCAAATCAGGAACTGGTTTCAGGAAATTGAACAATACATTCGAGATAATGACTTAATTCAAATTCTTGATGATCCTCGACGGATTTACAATGCCGATGAAAGTGCATTTTTCTTGTGCCCAAAAGGGAAAAAAGTATTAGCTCAAAGGGGCAGCAAGACAGTCTACAACCATACTGCCAATGATGAAAAGGAATGTATAACGACACTCGTTACAGGTATACCATTTTCCATGTTATCTTGGACCAAAATAATCTCTTCTTATGTTTCCACAGCTAATGCAGCAGGTGAATTACCCCCTCCGATGGTGATGTTTGCATATGAAAGGATTCCTCAAAGTATCGTTGCGCTTATGCCTGATAAATGGGGTTTGGGAAAATCTGAGTCAGGCTGGATGACAGGACAAAGTTTTTTCGAATACGTCTCAAACATTTTTCATCCCTGGCTTATAAAAAATAATGTGCCATTACCAGTTTTATTTTATGTTGACGGACACAAATCACATCTCACGATGCACCTCAGTGACTTCTGTTCTCAGAATGGCATCGTTCTCATAAGTTTATTCCCGAACGCAACCCACTTACTCCAGCCTATGGATGTAGGAGTTTTTCATCCATTAAAAAATGGATGGAGAAATGCGGTTGCCAAATTCAGAACAGAAAATAATAAACAAAAAATAAGGAAGGAGAATTTTGCGCCACTCCTTGACACGACAATCAAAGAAGTCGTAAAAACAAAGATAATACAGAATGCTTTTCGAACATGTGGCTTATATCCTTTCGATGGAAACGCAATAAATTATTCAAAGTTGGTGTCCGCAGATCCTAAAACTGAATCAGCAGAACATTTTTCCGGTGTCAGTCAAATTTATGAAAAAATAGAGTTCAATGAGAAACATATGAAATTCGTCGAAAGTTTGATAGAGAAAGATAAAGTTGAAGAATTCGAAACTTGCTTGGCAAAAAAAGAAGAATGGATGGGTAACATCAAAGATGATAATCTCTTCATTTTATGGAAGAAACTGAAAGAGAGTGTAATAAAAACAGCATCAACTATACCACGAGAGAAACCTAATATTGAAGATCTTCAAGATAAGGAAAACTTACCAGACGATATTATTATATTAGAAGGAGACTGGGTGGATGAAATATTAAATGATAATAGTCAGAATCAAAACATGGATCATGCAGGACCTCCAACTACAAATGCTTTTGTAGCAGAAACAACAGTTGACATTGAAATAATTGAAGTCGCCGAGAAAAATAATAATTTGTCTGGTCAAGTCAACACAACAGTCAGCAGTGTGGAAATGGAAGTAGAAATGATGGAAAATTCGAATAAAGTAGACCAAGAATCTGGAAATGATAAGCTGCTTGAGAAAAATTCATTCGAATTGATAGAATCCAATATGGAAGATAAAATGATTATGGTACAAAACAAAAATAATAAAAGTCCAGATGCAACTTCCAGCAATGTTCCATTTGACGTCCCGTCCCCGTTCAAAACCATTTTATTTTGGCCAGAAAAACCGAAAACTGAGAAAAAGAAAAATATAGTAAAAGTTCCTAGTGTTGCAACATCAGAACAATGGAAGGCCTATTATAGAAATAAACAAGAAGCTAAAGATAAGAAGGAGGAAGAAAAAGAAAATCGAAAAAGACTGAGAGAGGAAAAGTTGCAGCTGAATAAACAAACCAAAGAGGCTAAAAGGAAAAGAAATATTAATCTTAAAAAAGTTACACGAAGAATTTCAACTGATACCTCAGAGGAAGAGGAAAATGCCAGCAACTTTCAAAATACGACAGTTAATAACCCACTCATAAGCGATGAAAATGTCAATGTAGGAGATTATGTCATAGTCGATTACTTTGATATTCAATATCCTGGACTTATTGAAGAAGTACGAAAGGACCAAGCATTCGTCAGTGTGATGATGCGAAGTGGAAACAATTGGAAGTGGCCATTGAAGAAAGATGTCTTATGGTACAATTTTGACGAAATTGAAGAAAAAATAAAGGATCCTGTATTAACCAACAAGCGTGGTATTTTTTGTGTTCCTGAAATGAAGAAGTTTCTTAAATGATTTCCTATAGCATCTTGTACTACTTAATTTTCTTTAATTACTGTCTGAATTGGGTGCAATAGTATCAGAATTTAGGACTGTGTCCGAATAATGTACACAGATGTGTCAGAATTCCATACCGTATATCATTGTCAGTGTCAGAATTGAGTTCAATGGCAAATATATTGAAAAACTATATTTTGAGTAAAAACTGTGTTTTTATCACTTTTGAACCTCATGATTATTGTTCCAAAAATATACTTGTAGTTAACTGTGATCGATTTCTTACAATATTGATGAATATAGCATTTCCGCAGGGATTTTAGTTCTACATATGCCTTAACCTGTCCGAATTTGGGACATTTACCTTATATCTCTTTTAACTCTAGTATCCGTGGCGACATGCCAAGCGTTTTGTTTTCAAGTTATGTTACAAAACGATTCAATACTCTCGGTGATATTTTTTGTACAAGAAACTGGTGAACAAAACTAGTCATAGCACCACTTCCAAGACAAACTTCTTCAATACTCACTGCTTTCATAAGACTGTTCAATTGTTTGATCAAAATGTCAAAATATTTAGTGGTGCTTCTAAGTTTCCTTCTGGATCCATTGGTTTTTCTTACTTTTCCAGGTGAGGATTTGGTATAAAGAGTATTATTTTTATTTTGTAAGGAAACTCTAGTCTGGCGTTGATTTCGGAGTCGACTCATCTGGGGTGTTGACGCTAGATCATTCACCCCAATAATCACTCCCCACGTCAGAGGAGTAGGTGAGTGATTATTGGGTCCGAGAACCATTTACCCTGAGCAGTCGCAGTCGAAGTGAACCAAAGATGAGGGCCTTCTGCATAATTACCATTATTGGATATACTTTTCAGTGTTATTATATGTTTACAAATAACGTTATTTTAAGAAAAATACTAGAAATTTGAAAAAAAAAGAAAACTTGGGTATAAAAATAAGAGTGTAAATTTTTTCCGGGGTAAAAGTATGGCGATCTTCCACTATCTGGAAGTAAGTAAACTTGTTGCCGCATCAAAACAGTCATGTCCTCAATACCCCAGTTTCAGCCAACATGAGTAGACTACTATGTCAACAACCATCATGACAAGCTTGTATTACCACATTTATCAATATTTTTATGCAACTCGTCGACCTCTCAATCAATGTTACAAGTTGAACCCATTCAGTGATAATTTCTTACGCCTAAACTTTCACTTCTAGTTGTATTCCATTATAATTTTTTTGTTATGGGCATAACAGAAACCGAAAGATATAATTAATGATAATTCCATATGGAACATAAATTTCATGCGTGTTATTATTTTCTATAGAAAAGTTGGCATAATTCATTTCGATCGGTAATTAATACTGGGTATGAAAGTTCTTGAAAGTTTAATACTTATGATAATTTATTGTTTCCATGGATTTATTGCACACGTCGCTCAAAGAAAGGATTATAAACGATTATGTAAAACATTCAAACCTCACGAACTTGTTCGATAATGTATTGAATCGATGCCAGTAAGAAAAATATTGACGAGAAAAAGAAAGTGTTTGAAGACTATAAAAATAAAATGTTTTCCATATCAATGATTAGATTTTGGCGTTCATCGTGTAAAACACTTTAAGGCTAGTACATGAAAACGTGAGGTAAGGTAACGCAAGCACTTAAGGTAGGGTGAAGGCAATGTACGTCAAAAAAGGTAGAATTAATAAAAGTTTCGCAAACGCTAGAGCGATTGAATTTATTATGTAGGCAGATTTTCCCTTGACATTTTTATTTTCAAAATCTTCATTCGATTTGTCATAAATATGAGGGAATTGTTCGATCAAGCTTATGAAATTATGATACACTCATCTATATTTATCCAGATTTTCACACTAGTCGTCTCCATTAGGATTACATCATTTTCAAATCCCTCTGATTGGCTAGAGGTAATAACGCAACACAAGTTGAAAGTTAGCTAAAGTAATTGGAGTAAGTTGTTAGTTTTCAAGATATCAATCAGGAAAAAAACATCTGTAGAGCCAAAAGTTTCAGTTGTATGCCTAATATAAAAAATTTAATGTACAGTGCTTTTATAACGGACTAAATAATTTCTCTAATCCTTATAAAAGATAAAACCACATACATATTTCTAACGTTTTCTAAATTATCCTGAGAATTCTCATTTTCAGCCCCAGTTTACATGATGCCACGCATAAATCAATAACTAACAAGCTCTTCAACAAAGGTTCAAAACTAGAACAAATATTCATTAGAGGTAACTACGTTTATTTTGTTCTGTTATTCACTAATTACCATTCCTCCATCAACCAATCATTATAAATTAATTACCACGAATTCTAATAACGCCTGTACATTCCAGAACAATAGACAATTGACCTTCGACGATTCATATGTGGTGACTGGTCGAAGATACGGGTGACGCAAATTCATCAGAATACGTTCAAGCTCAGTGGATTTGTGTTTTATGACTCTGTTGATGGATATTGTCAGTTATTTGTTGCACTGGCAAATAAATTTATATATGCAAAGGCAGAGAGATCGTTATTACCACTATTATATTTCCTGAGAATGACGTTTCATTGGCATCGAAAGACCAATCCAAGAAGAGTTAGTAAAACAGTGTTATTCGTATTCGCTCTCACCTGTGAAGTGTATGAAATGTATGTTTTGTTATTGTCTATGATATGTGCCTAATAAATTGAAGTTGTTAAATAAATGGGCCCCAGTTAGCACTTCATATTGATTGAATCTTTATTTCATATTGAGCCAATATATATATATATATATATATATTGCAAGTGTTAAAATAATTTTGAAAAGGGGAACATTCTCCATGGAAATTGTAAAATGAAAAATGTTATTCATTTGAAATATCTAACAACAACTATTTCTCCGGTTAAATTCACGCTGGACGTTGAACTACATCTGATAGATATTGTCATGGGCACTGAATTTTTATTTTTGTTCGAAAATAAGAATAGGATATTCATAATATCTGGTTGAACAAAATATATATATGGTCTGGCCAAAACAATGAAAATCTCTTATGATATAAGAGTTCCTGTCTACTATATGAATGATAGTAGTAATAGTAATAATACTTTCTTTCGTTCCATAAATGAAGTTAGTTTTGATGTACTGGGTAAAATCCTAGATGGATTTGAGACCGAACAATTTTGAGGGCTCAGTATAATTGAAAGCATTCAAATTACAAAAATGGCATCAGTGATAAATTATTTAAAGATGATCCAGAGAGACCGATGAAATATGACAGCATTTTAGAAAACAATCCATTTTTTGAGACCAAGCTTTAACAGTTTATGTATTTGGTCTTTATATTTTTTCCAATCTGCGATTCAGAATAGTTTTTTTTCCCACGCAAATTATCATCAACAACAAAACTTTAATGCAGTTTTTCAACAAATATATCTGTCTAAATTGGCTTCTCCCAAGTATCCTGAATCACTTTTCTGTGTAGGTACACCTCTTATATATTTCTCATTAAATACATACTTTGCATAACAAATATGACGTCACACCTTTAAACTACCTTGAACATCTTCAGTAAGGCATTCGTGAACTATGAAGAATTTTTACGCTCATTTAACATTATTTACTGCAATCACAGAAATAACGAAACAATTCTGTTGCAAACTTTAGCGTTTCATAAGGTAATTGTTTCGATGCTCCTAACAATCAGTTGCGAAAAGCAATATAATCCAGCACAATTAAGGAAAACAATTGAATAAACCCAACAAAAATCTGTGACGGTTTTCAAAACAACAAATATTTTAGTCTGGCATAGTTGCACAACTGAGTCAGACAATCGAACATAACCTTAAAAGGAGAACTTTCACAGATTCGAGAAGTGCGGAGAAAAAACAAACGTGAGATGATGTGAACACGACAGAAATGGAAAGTGTGGTGAAAAACAAAAACTCTGAAATTCAGCTATAAGATGAAAGTTCCTGATTGAAATACCTTTTCTATACATCCAATGATTGAGAACACCAGTAAAATCCTTGAAAAACTGTCACTTTTCGCGTACATTTCGTTCGAGTTTTTTGCGACAAACTAGAAAATATTCACTTGTTTACGAATATCACATGTTAGTCCAACGAATCGT